>JAGDYQ010000008.1:8755218-8866196 GCA_021962125.1 Bulinus truncatus
CATTTATAGAGTTTTCTTCGAAAAATGAAACTAAAAAGGGCGGCATTTTTGTCCTTGACTATATCACAGAAATGTCTAAGGCCGGCACTGCAAACAGTCTAACTATACTGTAATAATGTGTAAGCACTTTAACTTTATTGTTATAAAGTCTAACTGTACTGTAATAATGTGTAAGCACTTTAACTTTATTGTTATAAAGTCTAACTGTACTGTAATAATGTGTAAGCACTTTAACTTTATTGTTATAAAGTCTAACTATACTGTAATAATGTGTAAGCACTTTAACTTTATTGCTATAAAGTCTAACTATACTGTAATAATGTGTAAGCACTTTAACTTTATTGTTATAAAGTCTAACTATACTGTAATAATGTGTAAGCACTTTAACTTTATTGTAATAAACAGTCTAACTGTACTGTAATAATGTGTAAGCACTTTAACTTTATTGTAATAAACAGTCTAACTGTACTGTAATAATGTGTAAGCACTTTAACTTTATTGTTATAAAGTCTAACTGTGCTGTAATAATGTGTAAGCACTTTAACTTTATTGTAATAAACAGTCTAACTGTACTGTAATAATGTGTAAGCACTTTAACTTTATTGTAACAAACAGTCTAACTGTACTGTAATAATGTGTAAGCATTTTAACTTTATTGTAACAAACAGTCTAACTGTACTGTAATAATGTGTAAGCATTTTAACTTTATTGTTATAAAGTCTAACTGTACTGTAATAATGTGTAAGCACTTTAACTTTATTGTAATAAACAGTCTAACTGTACTGTAATAATGTGTAAGCACTTTAACTTTATTGTTATAAAGTCTAACTATACTGTAATAATGTGTAAGCACTTTAACTTTATTGTTATAAAGTCTAACTATAATGTAATAATGTGTAAGCACTTTAACTTTATTGTTATAAAGTCTAACTGTACTGTAATAATGTGTAAGCACTTTAACTTTATTGTTATAAAGTCTAACTGTAATGTAATAATGTGTAAGCACTTTAACTTTATTGTAATAAACAGTCTAACTGTACTGTAATAATGTGTAAGCACTTTAACTTTATTGTTATAAAGTCTAACTGTGCTGTAATAATGTGTAAGCACTTTAACTTTATTGTAACAAACAGTCTAACTGTACTGTAATAATGTGTAAAGCAGGAAGGCAACCACACACGAATTTGTCGTCAAAACTAATTTATCACTTCCAACCCCCCCCCCCCTCCACAACTCAAACCCTCGTGTGTCTTAGAGTGAATTCCCTTTTTTTTTTTTCGTTTTGTTAACAGGTTGTCGAACCTGTCAACACGTGCTAAGCCGAGAGGAGGAGGAGGGGGAGGGGAACCAAGGGACATCAATCGGACAAATAAAAGGTCCACCTACTCAGCTTAAGTAATGCCAGTGGCGTAGGGAGGGGGGGGACTGAATTACGCGCCCTTCATAGGGCGCCGAAATAGATTGGTTGAAAGAAAGACCAAACAAATCATCCAATGGTACCTATTGAATAGTAGCACGTGACAGTCTGCACACAGGTCTCCAGTGAAGAATGAATCACGGCTTATTCATTAGGTATGTGTGTGTGTGTGTGGTGTATACATCCAATAGTTCAATCAATGTCAAAATGGCCATCAATGTCAAATATCCACCATTTCTAGGTCTTGACATTTTATTACGTGTACACATATATATATATACACGCACACGCACACACACACAATTTTACAACTTAATTACAATCAATGTATTACTTAAGACGAAGTAAGCTCGGCTATAGTAGTCCCCCCTCCCCCCGTTACTTTTACAAATGAATCTAAACTGTCCAGTAAATAGCGCAGGGACCCAAACTAAAGGGCGAATTAATAGGGCCGGCGTACCGGGGTCACTGGCATCCAAAGGGTCCGACGAGCCCCCCCCCCCCAAGGATCCACACTTGAAACTTAAGTTTTCAATCTCTTCGTCTCACTTAAAGGGCCCCTCCCCCTCCAAAGCTCGGAGCCCCTGTCAATTATTATGATACCCCCCCCTTCCACATTTTGGCGGTCCTGATGACTGGTCATTGAATACGTTATCCACTGTTTCTACCTGTCCAATTGTTACTCTACATCACACAAGTAACACATTTGATTAATGAGGGACCAAAGTACGGGGGGGGGGAGATAGACTCATACCATTGGCCCGTAAATGTCTAAGCGACGGTCACGGACCTGGAATTAGCTGGCGGCAGCCTAGAGTAATAATGCCAAGTAAAAAATAAAACCGTGCGTCAGCCGGGAATCGAACCCGGATCGACTGCTTGGAAGGCAACCATGCTAACCTTTACACCACCGACGCTTGCAATAACCCGCTGAGTTAAATAATAATGTAGTATAATTGATAACGTTGTAACATTGATAATGGGGGCAGAGGACTGGAGGTGGGTGGGGTAGGAGAGAGAGAGAGTGAGAGAGAAAGAGAGAGAGAGAGAGAGAGAGAGAGAGAGAGAGAGAGAAGAAAGTACGGAAATAAATGTTCCTCAAAACTATTGGGAGGGGGGGGGGTTTGTGTGGGAAAGGTAGAACGGATGGCCGAGGGGTGTAGACACTCGACTGTGACCTGAGAGTCCTGGGCTCGATCCTCGGTGAGAACCATTGGAATTTTTCCAGGTGAAATTTGTTTCAAAGTCGTCCCATAAGTCCACCCAGCATTAAATGGGTACCTGACTAAAGTTGAAGGAAGGAAAGGCTGCTGGGCGATGTGCTAACCACACAATCCCTTCATATGCCGAGGTTATAGAAACAGATGAATTCTACACTTCATCTGCCCCGATGGCCCAGTTGGGTTAAGGGAACTTTTTTAATGTGAGAGAAGGTTTACTTTCATGAATATATATATATATAGGAGCTTATGGAAATATGTGGGAGCTTATGGGAATATTAGGAGCTTATGGGAATATGTGGGAGCTAATGGGAATATGTGGGAGCTTATGGGAATATAAGGAGCTTATGGGAATATGTAGGAGCTTATGGGAATAAGTGGGAGCTTATGAGAATATGTGGGAGCTTATGGGAATATGTGAAAGCTTTTGTGAATATGTGGGGGCTTATGAGAATATTGAGGAGCTTATGGGAATATGTAGGCGCTTATGGGAATATGTGGGAGCTTATGGAAACATGTGGGAGCTTATGGGAATATTAGGAGCTTATGGGAATATGTGGAAGCTTATGGGAATATGTGGGAGCTTATGGGAATATAAGGAGCTTATGGGAATATGTAGGAGCTTATGGGAATATTAGAATCTTATGTAAATAGTTGGGCCTTATGAGAATATTGAGGAGGTCATGGGAATATGTAGGAGCTTAAGGGAATATTAGGTGCTTATGGGAATATGTAGGAGCTTATGGGAATATTAGGAGCTTATGGGAATATGTTGGACCTTATGAGAATATTGAGGAGGTCATGGGAATATGTAGGAGCTTATGGGAATATGTATGAGCTTATAGGAATATATAGGAGCTTATGGGAATATGTAGGAGCTTATGGGAATATGTGAAAGCTTATGGGAATAAGTGGGAGCTTATGGGAATATTATGAGCTTATGGGAATATTAGGAGCTTATGGAAATATGTAGGAGCTTATGGGAATATTAGGAGCTTATAGGAATATGTGGGAGCTTATGCGAATTTTTGGGAGCTTATGGGAATATGTATGAGCTTATAGAAATATATAGGAGCTTATGGGAATATGTAGGAGCTTATGGGAATATGTGAAAGCTTATGGGAATAAGTGGGAGCTGATGGGAATATGAGCCAGTTGATTCTACTCCTGTTTAGTATTTGTCGAATGGGACTATAGGCTTTCTGTTTATTTTCAACAACGTAAGGTCATATTTTTACGCATCAGTAAACTCTACTCCTGTTTTTCAATTTTTGAAACGGACTATAATCATTGTTTCAATATTCTGCAATACAATGACCAACTGCCATGCATAAGTAGATTCAACTCTATGTCAATTATTGAAAAAGAGAGATAAGGAAAGAGATAGAGATAGAGAGAGAGAGAGAATGGAAATATATGGGAACTTATGGGAATATGCGGGAGCTTATGGGAATATCCGGGAGCTTATGGGAATATTAGGAGCTAATGGAAATATGTAGGATCTTATGGGAATAAGTGGGAGCGAATGGGAATATGTAGGAGCTTATGGGAATATGTGGGAGCTTATGGGAATATGTGGGAGCTTATGAGA
Organism: Bulinus truncatus; assembly: GCA_021962125.1. Lineage (NCBI taxonomy): Eukaryota > Metazoa > Mollusca > Gastropoda > Planorbidae > Bulinus > Bulinus truncatus. Next base: position 8,759,447 of record JAGDYQ010000008.1, read on the forward strand.
ATATTAGGAGCTTATGGGAATATGTAGGAGCTTTTGGGAATATGTGAAAGCTTATGTTAATATGTGGGAGCTTATGGGAATTTTTGGGGGCTTATGGGAATTTTGGGGAGCTTATGGGAATATAAGAATTTTATGGGAATATGTGGGAGCTTATGTGAATAATAGGAGCTTATGAGAATTTGTGGGAGCTTATGGGAATATGTAGGAGCCTATGATAATATTTAGGATTTAGTAGGAATTTTAGGAGCTTATGGGAATATGTGGGAGCTTATGAGAATATTAGGAGCTTATGGGAATATGTAGGAGCTTTTGGGAATATGTGAAAGCTTATGTTAATATGTGGGAGCTTATGAGAATTTTCGGGGGCTTATGGGAATTTTGGGGAGCTTATGGGAATATAAGAAGTTTATGGGAATATGTGGGAGCTTATGTGAATAATAGGAGCTTATGAGAATTTGTGGGAGCTTATGGGAATATGTAGGAGCCTATGATAATATTTAGGATTTAGTAGGAATTTTAGGAGCTTATGGGAATATGTAGGAGCTTATGGGAATATATTGAAGCATATGGGAATATGTGGGAGCTTATGGGAATTTTCGGGAGCTTATTGGAATATTTTGAAGAGATTATTGGAATATGGGCCAATTGATTCTACTCCTGAATAGTATTTGGCGAATGGCACTATAGGCTTTGCGTTTATTTTCAACCACGTAAGGTCAAATTTTTACGCATCAGTAAATTCTACTCCTATTTTTCATTATTTGAAACGGACTATAAGCTTCGTTTCAATTTTCTGCTATACAATTATCCAATGCAATGAATAAGTAGATTCAAATCTATGTCAATTATCGAAAAAGAGAGATAAGGAAAGAGTTAGAGAGAGAGAGAGAGAGAGAGAGAGAGAGAGAGAATGGCAAAATTTTTTAACTTATGGGAATATGCGGGAGCCTATGGGAATATGCCGGAGCTTAAGTGAGTATGCGGGAGCTTATAGGAATATGTGAAATATATATATATATATATATATATATATATATATATATACACAGAGAGAGAGAGAGAGAGAGAGAGAGAGAAAGAGAGAGAGACAGAGATGGAGAGAGAGAGAGAGAGAGAGAGAGAGAGAGAGCGAAAAAAGGAGAAAGAGAGAGAGAATGGGAATATTTGGGCGCTTATGGGAATATGTAGGAGCTTATGGGAATATGTAGGAGCTTATTTGAATATTAGGAGCTAATTGCAATATGTGGGAGCTTAAGGGAATATGTGGGAGCTTATAGGAATATGTTGGAGCATATGGGAATATCTCTGAGCTTATGGGAATATGTAGGAGTTTATGGGAATATAAGGAGCTTATGGGAATATGTGGGAGCTTATGAGAATTATTGGGAGCTTATGGGAATATGTATGAGCTTATGTGAATATGTGGGAGCTTATGTGAATAAGTGGGAGCTTATGGGAATATTAAAAGTTTATGGGAATATTAGGAGCTTATGGGAATATGTTGGAGCATATGGGAATATGTATGAGCTTTGGGAATATGTGGGAGCTTATGAGAATTATTGGGAGCTTATGGGAATATGTAGGAGCTTATGGGAATATGTGGGAGCTTATGGGGGGGGCGGGGTGGTTATGTGGGGAACGTTTAGTTTCATGGAACTATATATATATATATATATATATATATATATATATATATATATACATATATTTATATATTACATGAAAATAGTATTTCTTAAGGTTTGTTTACATCAGTTTTTAACGGTTGTTTTCTTGAGAGGGAATTCATCTTCTGCTCTGGTGTAGAGATCAGGGGAGTTAATCGAAGACAAGTGTGAATGAGGGATGGTTAGAGATGAGGAAGAATAATAAAAAAAAAGTAAGGAATGAACAGACTGAAACAGTATGGCGCAGTGCTGAGAAGCAATGTACCGTTATTACGCATGCGCCCAATGGTACCAAATGGTTGGTCTTTTTTATTTCTTCTTCATGGTCATTTTATAGTCACTGCGAATGGTAAACGACAAAGACCACTTTAGTTACAGTATGTTATTAGGTGTAGATAGTCAGACTGTGAAAGTTCGCATCATTAGACAATTCATCCCCCACCCCACCCCCACATCTGCGTCTAAAATCTTTTTCCCCTCTCCCCCATCTTCTTCCCGAAATAATCGAAAGTTAATTGAAAAGGTGTACTACTATATTAGCGTATAAATGTTAAAATGACCAGATTTTCTATTTGTAGTTTTCACACACACAGACACACACACACACAATCACACACACACACACACAAAAGATAAATACGTGTAAGTGTCCATTGGACAGAAAATAATGAATGGCTTATATATTTATTTTAGTGCAGATCTTGTAACGGGCACTGGCGACAAACATTCCAGTGTGTAGTACGCACTAAAGGAAATCTTTGATGGACTATAAACAAGCGGCACTCAGTCATGGTCCAACTATGATGCAGTCGTACCATATTTCTATTCAATATTGGTTTGTGTTATTATAGTGTCCCCCTTATTTCATCTCCTCCACGGCCGGTGGGCACTGGTCACACGGAATCACTATGAGAGACGCGAGGGAACTTTCACCAGACAAGAGTATATCCCGAAGTTCTAATACTAAAAGCAAATTTCTTCACCACATAATAATAAAGATTATGCAGCATGTCAAGTTTTACCATAATTCAATATGAAAAGATTACTATTTCTGACAGTTTTCTGCAAAAATGGGGAGAAAAAAAATGCGTCAGCCGGGAATCGAACCCGGATCGACTGCTTGGAAGGCAACCATGCTAACCTTTACATCACCGACGCCTGTGATTTTGAAGCAGAGCATTATGCTAATGATTGATAGAAATACCGGGTAAATACGAATCACGCCTAATATGGCTGCCTGAGTCTGTTATTTGTACTAAGAGCATGGAGAGTGACCTTTGAACCGCACTGCCCCCGCCATTTTCTGACTGGTCAGATGCAGATTTTCTTTGACGTCATTTCAGGTAAATTGTCCAAATATATAGTCCCGAAAGGGGGCACGCGGACATTTGCGCATTACAGCACGCACACACAAACACAATCTCACACACCAATACACACACACACACACACGCCATTTCAGACGCACACATAATCTTTATGTACTTATCTTTTTGGAATGAGGGGGGGGGGGGATGTACTTTACTCACCGACGTGGATGGCCACCATGGGGTCCTCGCAGCTGGAGCAGACCTGGATGTGGGCGTGGCCGTCAGCCCCCTACGGTGTCAATCGGTCAAATTTAGTCAATAAAAAACGTTATTAAGCTATGAAATAAAAGTGGGGAAAAATATTTCTTTTGAAGCGAATAAATAAATAAATTTCGAAGAACCACATACACGCCTAAGCCAGTGGCGTAGCGAGGGAGGCAAGGGGGATATCATGGCCCGGGCGCTACTCACATGCGGGCGCCAAATGGTATATTTAGATATAATATTATATGGTTTTCGAATGGGGGGCGCTAGAAAAGGTGTTGTGCCCCGGGCGCGAGTTAAGCTCGCTACGCCACTGCTATAAGTCAATTGCATCAATACTACAAGATAACACTTGGTTTGCCAATCCTATGAGTGAATGTACCATTCAGCAAGACTTTGTTGTCATTGGATGAAAGATTTTGACCTGTTGAGCAGTTTATTTTCCCACACCCATTTTGATTTTTTTCTCTTTTTTCGCAAATTTCAAATCAAAATCACATCCACGATTAAAGGCAGTCGATTATTATTATTATTATTGTTGTTATTATTATTATTATTATTATTATAATTATAATTAGGCTATTATTATTATTATTAGTATTAGTCAGTGGCGTCACTAGGAGGGTGCGGGGGGTGCGGACCGCACCGGGTGACACCCTCACAAGGGGTGACACCAAAATGCAAAATATCTAGTTTTAGGCCTATATTCTTATTTTGTAATTTAAAATAATTCAAAGCCGTATTTAATTTTTAAAAATAAATAAAAATATCTCCGATTATTAACAGCAAATGACTTTATAAGGCTTCGAAAAAAATTAATGCCAAATATAAAAATATCTCCGATTATTAACAGACATTGCGTACTTTTTATTATTAATTATTTTAATGAAATTATTGGTATACTAGCACTGACCTATAGATATCAATTATTTATTCTTCTATCGTCGTTGTAAATTTATTTATAAATTTTGCTAAGAATGCTGTATGTCTATGGGGTGTCATGAGAGGGGTGACACCATGAGTTACCGCACCGAGTGACACCATGAGTTATCGCACCGGGTGACACCAACCCTAGTGACGCTACTGGTATTAGTATTATTATTATTATTATGTTATTATTATTATTGTTGTATTATTATCATTTTTTATTATAATTGTTATTATTATTATTATAATAATAATAATAATTATTATTATTATTATTATTATTAATAATAATAATAATTATTATTATTATTAATATTATTATTATTATTATTATATTTGTTATTATTAATATTTGTATTATTATTTTTTTTATTATTATTGTTTTTGGAATAATTAAATTAGATTTGGTAAAAAAAAAAAGTTTGTATTTTTTAATGAAAGAAAGACCAAACAAATCAACCAATGGTATCTATTGAACAGTAGCACGTGACAGTCTGCACACAGGTCTCCAGTGAAGAATAAATCACGACTCATGTTTATAGGAATGTGCAGTGCCGGCTTTAGGTATAGGCGATATAGGCAGCTGCCTAGAGCGGCATTATTTCAAGGAGCGGCAAATTCCAGCAAAATAAAATAAAATCAAAAATATAAAAATTAGAAATAAAATGAATTTGAGAAAGTGTAGAATTAAATAAGAGCACAAAATTGCTTAGAATGGCGACAACAAATAAGTCACGTGGATTAACGCTCTATCTTAATTTATTACATCCTTATTATGACATCACCATTTTCAAAATTATTTTCTTATTTTGCATTTAACAAAATTAGATCCAGATATAATGGATGATCCTGCTAAATGGACAGATATAAGTGATAATATTCGTTGTTTTCTTATTCAGCATAATCCAAAGCAGATCAAATTGAGTCTGGTTATCCAAAAGATGAAAGTGGGAGACAATTTTCTAATTACCTCTATACACGCAAGCTTGATAACGGAGAAATTTTAAAAAGGAAATGGTTGATGTATTCTACGTCAGTAGATATGGTGTATTGTTTTTGCTGCAGAATATATAACAGGAGTAAATCTGCCTTAGCAACACATGGCAGTTGTGACTTGAAAAATATGTCAAGTATATTGCAGCATCATGAAAAATCTCCAGATCATTTATCCAGTTATCATGGGTGGAAAGAACTAAAAATGAGGATAACAAATAATAAAACTATTGATGACGTGAATCAGCGCCTTATAAATCGTGAAGCGAAACACTGGAAGGATGTATTAGAAAGAATAATATCTTTGGTCAGAGTACATGAAGTTCAAAATGTACCCCTGAGAGGGCAGTCTGATCATAATGGAAACATTTGAAATTTGTTAAAGTTATTGCAGACTTTGATCCGGTAATGAAAGAACATATAAAACGTTTAAAATCAGATGAAATTCATGACCATTATATAGGAAAAAATATTCAGAATGAGATCATTCAACTGTTGAGAAAGAAGGTAAAACAGAAAATGATAAATGATCCAAAATGCAAAATATTACGCTATAGTTTTCGATTGCACACCAGACGTCAGTCATAAAGAACAGATGACAATGATTGTTAGATTTGTTACAGCAAAAGAATCGACAAATGACAAACCTTCATAAGTTTCTATCAATGAACACTTCATTGTATTCGTAGAACTTGAAAAATCTACAGGTGCAAGTATGGTGGAAATTTTACTTAAAGAACTGTCATATTCGGACATTTGTCTATATGATAAGAGGGGACCATGCTACGATAGCGGAGCGAACATGCGGGGAATACATAATGGTGTCAAAGCAAGAGTTAAAGAGCTAAATCGCAGAGCACTTTTATGTCACATGCAATGTGCATTTGGTGGTGAATGATGCTGTAAACTGTTGTTTGGAAGCAGTACGGTTTTTTGAGATAATTCAAAATATATACACCTTTTTTCTGCATCAACACATCGGTGGAATGTATTGTAAGAATATGTCAAAAACAAAGAGGCAGCAGGTTTAACTGTTAAAAAGTTATGCGCATCACGCAGGGAAAGTCGAGTTAATGCTGTGAAGGTAATTCGATACCAAACAGTTGAAATTTACGATGCACTCGTTTCAATAGCTGATGACATTTCACTTTCTGGACCACGTGGAACCCAGTCCCGTGCAGAAACTAAGGGGATTGCACAAAAAAATGCTCGATTTCAAGTTTATTTATTCATTAGTGATTTGGTATGATGTTTTATTTGAGATTAATATATCTAGCAAAACATTTCAAGAAAAAGATCTTGATTTTAAAAAATCAATTCAACAATTGACTGCAACTAAAACTATGCTCCAGAATTATAGAACAGATGAAGGTTTTGCCAAAGCAATTACAACAGCTAAATCATTGGCTGAAGAATTTAGTATTGAGTACCATTTCCCTACGGAAATACAAATAAGATCTCGACTAAGAAAGAGATAATTTGACTATGAAGTTTTAGATGATCCAATTCTCGAGCCAGAAATGAATTTCAGAGTAAATTTTTTAAACCAGATATTGGATACCGCAATTCAATCAGTTAATGATCGATTTATGGAGTTAACATCTCATAGCGATATATTTGGATTTTTTGTATGTCATTAAAAAACTGGAGAAATATGATAAAACAGAGGTTTTCAAAGATTGCATGGACCTTCAATTAGCTTTAACATCTGAAAACGAAGATTCAGCAGACATTAATTCAATAGAACTGTGCGATGAATCATTTGCTTTATCAAGGAAAATTACAGACAAATCAAGCCCTAGAGATATATTATACTATCTATGTGGAATGGGCTTGGTTGCTCTTTTTCCGAATGCGTACGTGGCATTGCGAATTTCGCTTACACTCCCGATAACAGTGGCGTATGCCGAGAGAGAAACTTTTCAAAGCTCAAACTCATAAAACATATCTTCGTTTTACCATGTCCCAGCATCGTTTGGTTGGTTTTGCTACAATATCTATAGAGAAAACGATTGCAGAAGATTTGGATCTGACTGAAGTAATTGAAGAGTTTGCCTCTGCAAAAGCTAGAAAAGCATAATTTTCTTGAATTCTTTTCAATCGTTTTAATGCTTAACATGACATTTCATTTTGTTTTATTTTTCTGTACTTTTTTAACTTAGCAAAAAAAAAAAAAAATCCTAAAACACACTACGCATACTTAAAACTCTTTAACTTTTATAAAGTTGCCAAATTTAAATAAATTGTTGTGAAAAATGAAGACAAGTAATAAAACTATAAATATATCATATTTTTATTTTCATAATTTGGACTAACTTCAAAATAAATAGCATTTATAGAGTTTTCTTAGAAAATGAAACTCAAAAAGGCGGCATTTTTGTCCTTGCCTATATCACAAAAATGTCTAAGGCCGGCACTGGGTATGTGTGTGTGTGTGTGGTGTATACATCCAATAGTTCAATCAATGTCAAATGGCTATCAATGTCAAATATCCACCATTACTATGTCTTGACATTTTATGACGTGTACATATATATACACATACGCACACACACACGCATAATTTTTTAACGTAATTACAATCAATATATTACTTAGGACGAAGTAAGCTCGGCTATAGTAGTCCCCCCTCCCCCCGTTACTTTTACAAATGACACAGAAACTCTTGTAACTAACTGGATACAAAGAAAAAGAAATGAAGATATAGAAATTTGTTGTGTCTGCATCGATAAAAAGAGAACTTTCATTAATGACAACTGTATACATGATAAACAGCAAAGATTGTTATTAGAACAAAAATGGAATGGAACAGAAGAAATATGTTGCTTCATACAACGCATGGAAGACAATATAGACAGATTAACCACGGAAGAAGAGAAGATTATGCTTCTTAAAAATAAAATAACAGTACACAAGAAAGCAAATGCAATAGCTACTAAGTATTCAGACTGTTATAATAATACGAAGGCAAATCTTATTCACAAGCTTTGCAATAAAATGGAACATTTAGAAGATCACAAAGAACAATTTTTAGCTGTGATGACTAGACACCAAACCAAACAGAAAGATATGATGCAGGAAAGCAATACAAATGCAGAACAAATTATCAAAGATACAAATAAATTGGTGCTGATGAACATAGACAAGAAACATTTTGTTAAAGAACAAAAAAATGATGTACAGTTGAGGCAAATTGTTGAGAATTTAAAGAAAAGCAAGAAATATGATACGCAATATGAATTGATGGCTGGTGTACTAGTAAGAAAAGTACAATCAAAAATTGAAAACATCACACAATTGGTTATTCCAAAAACAATGAGGCTACTATTGCTGCAAAGTGCTCACTCAAATCCATTGGCAGGACACATGGGAAAAACAAAGACATTGCAAAGGATTGCAAAACATTGCTTTTGGCCAGGATACAAAAAAGATATACATAGTTATATTGATGCTTGTCAAGAATGCAAAACACATAGTCACATTGGTCCTAAACATCTGGCTCCAATTCAACCCATGGACATTTCTCAGAAACCTTTTCAAAGAATTGCAGTCGATATCATCGGACCTATGCCTATAATGTCTTCAAGAAAACATCGCTATGTATTAACCATAATCTGCATGGCTACACGGTGGTTAGAAGCGATTCCACTCACACAGATTACTGCTGAGAGTGTGTGTAGTGCCATGATGTCTGTGTTCACTAGATTTGGCTTTCCTGAAGTTATACATTCAGACAACGGAACTCAGTTTCGGTCACAAATAACTGCAGCATTTACAAATCTTTTAGATATTACTCAAACATTTTCAGCAAGATACCATCCGCAATCCAATGGTTCTGTAGAACGTGCAAATCAAACGCTGAAAGTTATGCTAAAGAAAGTTGTACAGGATAAAAAAGCAGATTGGGATTTGTTTCTCCCAATGGTGTTGTTTGCATATAGAGAAATACCTCATGCAGCAACAGGATACAGCCCTTTTGAACATGTATTTGGTGCTAACGCTAGAGGACCTATTAGTTTATTTGTTGAAAACATTATGCCAAACAGACAAAAGTTGTCACCTTATGACTTAGTTACACAAACAAGAGAAAAAATTGTTTATGCAAATCGAATTGCCACAGAAAATTTGAAGGACAGACATGAACAAGATAGATTGCCAATTAACATTCACAGACATTTGAGATGCTTGCAAACAGGTGATGAGGTGCTAGTATTGCTACCTACAAAAAAAGGTTTTAAGCAGGAGTGGCAAGGTCCCTATGAGATAATAGACAAGATTAATGACGTTGATTTTATAGTGAACATCAAAGGTAATCACAGAACATTCCATATAAATCGCCTTAGAAAACTGGACAGCTTACCTGAGCATTTGGCAGAGCAGTTACTTCAGACACATTCAAAACATGAGGAAGAAAAGTTATGTGCTTTAACTATTAGTCAAGAAGACGAAGAATTAAAAGATATACCAGTGTTAGATATGAGACAACAATCAAAGAAAATAAGTATCATTTTACCTCATAATGTACCAGAAGTTGTCAGAACTCGAGTAAACAATTTATTAATGAAATATAAAGATATTATAGACAAGGAACCTGGAAGTACAAAGTGTATAGAGCATACTATAAAGTTAACAGATACCAAACCAATCAAAGTGAAACCATACAATATACCCCTGAAATATCAAGATCAAGTAGAACAAGAGTTGCAAGCCATGTTAAATAAAGGACTGATTGAGCGATCATACTCTAGCTATGCTTCACCTGTCGTTATTGTGAAGGAGAAAAACGGAGAACCGAGAATTTGTTGTGATTATCGTAAGATCAATCAACTGACTCTAATCGATAGAGAACCAATACCCATAGCGGAAGATTTAATCAATGAAATTGCAAAAGGAAAGATATTTACTCACCTCGACATGACGAGAGGGTTTTGGCAGATTCCACTAGAACAGAATTCGAAGCAGTATACTGCATTTCAAACAAAAGATGGCCTCTATCAATGGACAAGAATGCCCTTTGGCCTTGTTAATAGCACGGCTACATTTAGTAAAATGATGAGGCAGATATTCAGAGGTGTGAAGAATATTGTTCACTACGTGGACGATATATGTATTTTCACTGAAAACTGGGAAGATCATTTAACTGTACTAGAGACGGTATTTGGCAGGTTGCGAGAGAATGGATTAACTGTAGCACCAGAGAAATGCAAAATAGGTCAACAAGAAATACATTTTTTGGGTTTTAAGATAGGACGAGGTGGTTGCAGCATGCAAGAAGAGATAAAAGAAAAGGTCTTAAACATCAAAGTACCTACCACAAAGAAAGAAGTGAGAGCCATGTTAGGACTCTGTAATTTTTACCGAGGATTTTTTCACAACTTTTCTCAGCTACTGGAACTAGTGTTGTTTTAGTCCTAGGTCCTATTTTAGTTTCAGTTTTTATTTCGTTTTTTCTGTAATAATTTTAGTTTTAGTCTAGTTTTAGTTTTAGGCCCAATTTTAGTTTTCGTTTTAGTTTTCGTCGACTAAAACACCAGAGTTTTAGTTTTCGTCTTATTCATTTTAGTTTCACTTTTAGTTTTAGTCTTGTAAACACCAATTACAAATAACATCATTGTTCATGACCAATTGTTGAAACAGATTGAAGCATAATAGTAGTAGTCACAGAGATGACAGCTCAGTGTACTGAAACTGAGTCATTTCACTTCATTGTCACATTATAAGTCACACTATCACATTGTGTTATGTGCCAATACCATGACTAAATTTTTGACTATGTTGTAGACTTGCAGACTTGCAGTGCATGTACAAAAAAACAACTAAAAACGTAATAACAATAAGAAACCGAAAACGTAAGTCAAAATTAAAACAAACGTGTTTATTCTAAGGCCTAGAACTCTGAAATAACTAAACTAAGTAACAACAGTTTACTTGAAGAATGAAGTAATTCTATTATTTTGATGACTTATATTCAGGGTTGTTAGTATCGAAGTATCGGTATCGGCCTATACAGTATTGGCGATACTTTTTTGTATTATTGGTTGCTGTATTGCCGATCCTTTTTGTATCAAGTATTGATTTGTGTATCGCCGATGCAATTCAAACAAAAAAATTTCGATACTCTCTATACCGATACTTTACTAGTGCCACTATTTGCAAAAAAACAATAGCGATTTTAATACATTGTCATCTACATAAATTCAATCCCTACTAGCAGCCATCAACTCTACCAATATTAACGACAGCCACCTCCCCATCAATACACCACGGTCGGCGAGTTGAAGGAAAAATTTAGCTTTAATCTTCTTTTGAAGACTCTTTGCGCGCCGAGGTCTATAAATGTTATTCTTAGATTCTTTCATTCATTTACTTTCTTTCTGTCAACTATTTGTTCAATGTTTTAATGAACGACAGAAAAGAAAACTTAATTTTTTTATCCATCTGTCAGTTATACACACACACAACACACCCACCCACCCACACACACACACACACACACACACACACATATATATATATATATATATATATATATATATATATAAATGTATATACTGTAAGTGTTTATAGGTTATATAGTGATAAATTATATACCTTACTGTATTCTTGTGTGTATGTTTGTTAATTGAGTTGTTAATTCATTTGTGCTTATTTATATTTATAAATTGTTTTTATTTATTAATTCATTTTTTTTAGTATTTACTACATTTCATTAAAAATAATTAATTGAATGGTATTAAATTCTAAAACTGTATGTTTTAATTAAAATTGAAAACTTTGTAATAAAACAATATCATATAATTAACACATATTATATTATTAAATAATATGCCGAGTTCAACAAACAATACAATGTGGGTGGTTAAAAACAATTAATTGAATAGAAATACATGAACATCAACAAATTTTTAAAAAATACAGTGGATTCCGCTTTATTGGAACACCGCTTATGTGGGACATATCTCAAAGAAACCAAACCAAGAAGCCAATAGTAAATTTGTATGTTTAACTGGGACAGCCGCTTAATTAGGACAAAAAGCCTCGGTCCCGATGTGTCCCAATTAAGCAGAATCGACTGTATCTTGTAAAACGACACTCTTTGATCTAACCGCATGGCAATTTCAAACTTTCAAAGCAAAATTTATATCGTCGGCTGTCATTTTTCTTTTTTTTTTCTTTTGTTCTTTCTTTCATGTGTCAACATTATACCGGAAAAGACGATAAATGGGGATTTTAGTTTTTATTTCGTTGGGGAGTTTTAGTTTCAGTTTTTATTCAGTCTTTTGTCTACGAGATTTAGTTTTCGTCTGGTTTTAGTCTTGCTGATAATTTTAGTTTTAGTTTTAGTTATCGTTGACGAAAAGTCAACATTTTCGTTAACGAAGGTTTTAGTTTTAGTTTTCGTCGACGAAAACAACACTAACTGGAACCCTTGATAGTGTTAACAAAGAAAAGTCAACCTAACAAAATTATTTGGTCAGAACAGTGTCAGAAGGCACTTAATGATATTATAGACAAATTCAAAGGTGACCAGATACTGGTACCTTTTGATTTAAACAGATCAATAATACTTGCCAAAGATAACACAGAAACTATTGTAACTAATATACGAAGAAAAAGAAATGAAGCTAAGCAACAAACAAGACATAAAATACGATTCAAGAATAAAGGGTACAAACAATCATATATCAGATCTGTTGTCTAGAATGATAACTGGGACATCTACAGACAATTAATGAATGTGGATTACTACTTAAATGGGGATATTTTATACTGTCGTCATCGACATTGAGATGTCAACGATTTTGTTACACACAAATGTACGTTGATTGAGTTATTGTTGTTGGAGCTGATGTCACAAGATTGTTTTTATCAACGCAAGTTATCGTTGAGCACACTTTGCTCAATTTTTCGTCGCAGTTAATGGAACAATTCATCGTTACTGTGAGCAGTCGTTGCTCATATTGTCATCCTGACAATGTTAAACGTGAACATTCTGAAAACAATTTTGCCATGGACATTTATTTTGTGTAGAGACTATTTTGTGAAGAGACAATTATTATTTTTTTTTTTTTGCTTAACTTTGATCTGACGTCATTGAAGCAGAGTGTAGTAAGAAACATGTTACACATATCTATCGTCGTCCTGATGTTGATGAGATGATGGACTACACATCTACTCAAGGAGAACCATATATTTTTTTATCTTTTCAAAGTTTGTTACACATTCGTTTATTATTGACATATGTATAGAGATGTAATTGTATTTATATTTTTTGAAGATTGACATGTATTACATTTTGTTTTATTGAAAAGATTGAGAAATGATAGAATAATTAATAATGATATATCATAAGCATGTAATGCTATAAACAATGGCAAGAAAGTAATGTTAGATGATTTTATTTAAAATTGTTGATATTGCCAAAATTTCATTAGGTAATGAAATTTTTTTGGGGATAATGGGGGTGTCCTATCCCTTGTAAGTGCTTGCAGGGTCAGGCATGCATGATGCAATCACCAGTGATGCAATCACCTCAGTGATGCAATCACCCCAGTGATGCAATCAGTGATGCAATCACCCCAGTGATGCAATTACGCCAATGATGCAATATGAGGGGGTGATATATCCTATAAATAGGGAAGTTACCACGGTTGAGAGGAGACGGAGACACACACACAAGAGAGAGAGACTAGAGACCCATGAAGGGGATACTAGATATAACACGTGGACTAAGTGGACAGTGCAGTCGAGAGTTATAATAGTTATAGACTCGTGTACTGGTTTATAGTGATAGCAGTTACTTGTGATTTATTGCCACATCTCTCATCCAATATTGATCCTAGTATTTATCGTGTGTGTTAAATTATAGAATTATACATCGATTCATCTTCTCAAGTGTTTATATTGTATTATCATATTCTCATCTGTAAATATCACGCATTAAAAAGTTCAGTTAATTCTTTTACAATACAAGGAGTTGTGTCGTCTGATTTAATTAGAGCACAAGTGGGATACGACAACTATGTCTTGACATTTTATGACGTGTACATATATATATACACATACGCACACACACACGCATAATTTTTTAACGAAATTACAATCAATGTATTACTTAGGACGAAGTAAGCTCGGCTATAGTAGTCCCCCCTCCCCCCGTTACTTTTACAAATGGATCTAAACTGTCTAGTAAATAGCGCAGGGACCCACACAAAAGGGCGAATTAATAGGGCCTGCGTACCGGGGTCCCTGACATCCAAAGGGCCCGACGAGCCCCCCACGATTCAACACTTGTAACTTAAGTTTTCATTCTCTTCGTCTCACTTAATGGGCCCCCTCCCCCCAAAGCTCGAAGCCCCTGTCAATTATTATGCTAACCCCCCCCCTCCCCCGACAACCTCCACCTTTTGGTGGTCCTGATGACTGGTCATTGAATACGTTATCCACTGTTTCTACCTGTCCAATTGTTACCCTATATCACACAAGTAACACATTTGACTAATGCGGGACGAACGAACGGGGCGGGGGATAGACTCATACCAGTGTCCCTTAAATGTCTAAGCGACGGTCACGGGCCCGAAATTAGCTGGCGGCAGCCTAGAGTAATATTTAATAATGCCAAGTAAAAAATAAAATCGTGCGTCAGCCGGGAATCGAACCCGGATGGACTGCTTGGAAGGCAACCATGCTAACCTTTACACCACCGACGCTCACCATAACCCGCTGAGTTAAAAAATAATGTAGGATAATTGATAACGTTGTAACATTGATAAGGGGGGGCAGAGGACTGGAGATGTGTGGGATGGGGTGGGAGAGAGAGAGAAAGAGAGAGGGAGAGAGAGGGAGAGAGAGAGAGAGAGAGAGAGAGAGAGAGGAGAGAGAGAGAAGAAAGTACGGAAATAAATGTTCCTCAAAACTATTAGGAGGGGGTTTAAGTGGGAAGGGTAGAACGGATGGCCGAGGGGTGTAGATACTCGACAGTCAATCTGAGAGTCCTGGGCTCGATCCTCGGTGAGAACCATTGGAATTTTTCCAGGTGAAATGTGTTTTCAAAGTCGTCCCACAAGTCCACCCAGCATTAAATGGGTACTTGACTTTAAGTTGGGGAAGTAAAGGCTGCTGGGCGTTGTGCTAACCACAAAATCCCTTCATATATATATATATATTTTAGGGGTACGACTAAAATATAACACTATATCCCCATATCATATTTGGTGGAGTTTTGTATCACAAATAAAGAAAATATGGGTCATTTTGGCTTTGCATAAAAAAAGTTCACCCTCCAATCGACACGGATATTTTATAACATACAAATTTTCATATATTTCGATAAATGTTTCACCATTACACATAAAAGTGACATAAGTATAATATTGATAATTGTTACAATGTTACAATGTACATTTCTATTGTGCATTAGTAGAAGAAATGTAATGTTCAATTTTTCAATGGACTTGCAAGCGGAAGTAAATCTTGCATCACTTTAATTGAACGCTCTGCACAGATATTAGAACGCTTCGTAGGTATACAAGATGGATCTGTGGACCATAATGTCTTTAATGACTTCAAAGTCTTTGTATGCTGCTTACAAGCTTATGATAAATGATCAAAGTCAGTAGTATTGAAACACTGGGCAGTGAACCAGATGTCAGCCCACATACCACTGATGAAATCACATGCTGCCATAGCTGTTTTTGGAAGTGATTGAAAATTTACTTTTGGTAAGATTCCTCCTGTTTTGAAAATCCTGTAGAATTTGAGTTGGAGTAGATATGCAAACTCCAGTTCCTGACTTTTTGGACCTTCATTGTACTCAATTTCGCTGCAATCACTAAACGCACTGAAGAAGTTTTTTGCAGATACTCATCACTAATCTGAACGAATGATGACAAACAATAAATTGCCATTGAGTTCCATCTCTCATTACTGATTTTTGGAAGTGATTGAAAATTTACTTTTGGTAAGATTCCTCCTGTTTTGAAAATCCTGTAGAATTATGTTAAAGCCATGCTTTACTTTGTATGGTCTTTCCATCAAACCAGTGTCTTTTTAAAAGTTTTCCTTGAAATTACTTTGTAATTTTTCTCCTTCATTCATTAGACCTTTGAGTTGGAGTAGATATGCAAACTCCAGTTCCTGACTTTTTGGACCTTCATTGTACTCAATTTCGCTGCAATCACTAAACGCACTGAAGAAGTTTTTTGCAGATACTCATCACTAATCTGAACGAATGATGACAAACAATAAATTGCCATTGAGTTCCATCTCTCATTACTGATTTTTGGAAGTGATTGAAAATTTACTTTTGGTAAGATTCCTCCTGTTTTGAAAATCCTGTAGAATTATGTTAAAACCATGTCATCTCGACAGTACTTTTGTTCTGATTTCTTGTGCATTATCAAATGATGTTTTGAGTTGTTCATACTTTTCTGCTATTGTTGAAACAAACGAGTAGCTGATGTTTGGTGAAGTTGTTGATGTACCAAAACGATCATTCATGACATGTTTCATTATTGTATCTAGAATGTGGTGATATCATTCAGTGTATACAGCTTTTTCTAATCCAGCGTCTTAAAAGTGTTTCTGTAACAGTGTGACTGCACCAATTCTTCATCAAGTATTTGCTGCAGTTGTGTCAGAGACAATCATATATATTCATTGAGCAGTTTTCATTCGGGAAAAGTGGAAAAGAGTAGTATGGCAGGCTAGGGCCCTAAATGAGATGTAGGGCCAAAGAAAGAAAGAAAAAGACAGTTTTTTTTCCATTGAATATTGTCTCCCCTTTTGCATTTGCCAGCTGAAGAACAGCGAGTCTGTCCTTTTCTTTTCATTTTTTATTACAACAACCTCATATGCTTTACTTTGTATGGTCTTTCCATCAAACCAGTGTCTTTTTAAAAGTTTTCCTTGAAATTACTTTGTAATTTTTCTCCTTCATTCATTAGACCTTTGAGTTGGAGTAGATATGCAAACTCCAGTTCCTGACTTTTTGGACCTTCATTGTACTCAATTTCGCTGCAATCACTAAACGCACTGAAGAAGTTTTTTGGCTTTTAGACTTAAATGGTTTCTCATTATCTTAACTGCTGCTGGAAAACTGTTCTTCGCTCACAAAATCTTCTTTACTCACAGATTATTCTGTATCCGAATTTGGTAAGACACTTGATTCAACACTTTCTTCAGTAAAACTTTCTGTGACTGGCACTTTCCCTTTTAGTATTTCTTAAGGTTTGTTTACATTAGTTTTTTAACGGTTGTGTTCGAGAGAGGGAATTCATCAACTGCTCTGGTGTAGAGAGATAAGGGGAGTTAAGTGAAGACAAGTGTGAATGAGGGATGGGGAGAGATGAGGACGAAAAATAAAAAAAAAATACGGGATGAAACAGCATGTCGTGGTGCTGAAAAGCAATGTACAGTTATTACGCATGCGCGAGATGGTACTAAATAGTAGGTCTTTTTTATTTCTTATTCATGGTCATTTTATGGTCACTGCGAATGGTAAACGGCAAAGACCACTTTAGCTACAGTATTTTATTAGATGTAGATAGTCAGACCTAATTATTTCGCATCTGATAGTTAGCATCCATCCTGATTCCTTGTAGTAAAGGAGAGCATCACAAAATATTTTGGCATGTTTTGTGATCTCTCCTTCCTGGTCTGAGAGACATACCATGATCCACGGGGGATGGATCATAGGGGTTCTCTAGTCAGGAAAAAAAAAACATTACTTGCGAGGGTGGTGGTACTGTGGTCAATGAGGACTATCCGAGACCGCAGTATTCACAGCTGGCGGTGGTGACGGATGTGGTCGGCACACAACACCCTTCCACTCCGTCCCACTCAAGCACACCTGCGCAGCTTGCCATTTCCGGCTGAGGGTACAGGCACACTACACCCTCCCCTCTGTCCGAGTGGCAGGAAAAACCCCTTTCCTTGCCATTCTGGTCGATCAGCAGTACACACACCCTGCTGGTCTGGCCAGTTTGGGTAAGGATTAAAACCAATCTTTCTGCCATCCCTGCAGATGATAGCGGGCACACTCACCCCGCCGCTCTGTAGGCATGGCAGACGTGCATCAGCGCCGCCAACAATGCTGGTGTGGTAGGCACACTACACCCTACCATGCTGGCAATGGCGGCGTTTAAAAGAGAAAAAAAAAGACGATTCTGGTAAAATCACAGATTTCGTTCGATTGACACAATTAATTCTAGGCCATAGACAGGAGCGTTGTGATGATTTTTATGTGACAGGGGTGTGGATGAAGGGGGCATCGGCCATTTTTGTTTGGTAACAGGCCTTAGGTGCCCACTAACCTTAATCCGGCCCTGGTTGTAATCGTATAGAGGTTATATTCACTTTACCCCATCATTTTTGTTTTTTTACTGGCATTAGTCCGCTTCCCATTATTTATATTCTGTCTGACGTCATTCAACTTTCTCAACTCACCTCAAAATATGCACACATTTAAAAGAACAATTAGTAAATCAAGAGATTCAATGTTATTGTTATAAATCAAATCTAACGCTATTCGTGTTTCTTTGAAGAATACTTACTGTGATATGTAAACGAAAGCATGTTTGGGGTTTCTTCAACACACATAAAATCCATTTCTTGTTTTGTCTGTCCCACATGATGTCAACATCTCCATGTACTGTATACGTGTTATATATATCTACTGCATGAGTTGGTCGTCGTACCATATTTCTATTAAACATTGTTTAGCGTTATTATAGTGTCCACCTTACTTCATCTCCTCCACGGCCGGTGGGCACTGGTCACGGAATCACTATGAGAGACGTGACGGAACTTTCACCAGACCCGAGTTCCAATAAGAAAGTGAATATTTTTACTAAAAGCAAATTTCTTCACCACGGGTAATAAATATTATGCAGCATGTCATGTTTTACCATAATTCAATGATATAATGTAAATACACACACACACACACACACACATATATATATATATATATATATATATATATATATATATAAAGATTAATATTTCTGACAAAATAATTTCTGCAAAAATAATGCGTCAGCCGGGAATCGAACCCGGATCGACTGCTTGGAAGGCAACCATGCTAACCTTTACACCACCGACGCTTGTGTTCTTCAGCAGTGCATTGCGCTAATGATTGACAGAAATACCAGGTAAATACGAATCACGCCTAACCTTCCCGCTACCTGGGCCTGTATTTGTACATAAGAGTATGAAGAGTGACCTTTGAACTTCACCGCACCGCCATTTTCTGACTGGTCAGATGCAGATTTTCTTTGACGTCATTTTAGGTAAATTGTCCAAATATAGTCCCGAAAGGGGGGCCCTTATGAGACGGAGCCCTTATGAAGCCGCCACAATGAACGGCTCTGAATATAACATTAATTTTTTTACTCAACTAATTATAAAATAGCGAACAATAAAAAAAAAATAAAGCAACGAAACCAAACAAGGTGTCAAGATTCCAATATTTTAATAAAACATCATTTTTAAAGGAAGAATTTATTTGGATTTAGGAAAAACTCTGAGACCAGTTCGAGTTTATTATTTAAAACCTGTGTGCAGGCGAGCCGACCTTTGCGCCTGTGAAGAGATAGGTCAAAGTGAATAAAAAAAAATTGGATCACAACATGATAAATGAAACGAAATAATTAAAAATGCGTGGAGACAAAATGTACACACACACTCACTATTTCTCTCTCTCTCACACACACACACTCACACACACACACACACGCGCGCGCTATTTCAGACGCCTACATAACCTTTATGTACTTGTCTTTTTGGAATGGGTGGGGGGAGGGTCTACTTTACTCACCGACGTGGATGGCCACCATGGGGTCCTCGCAGCTGGAGCAGACCTGGATGTGGGCGTGGCCGTCAGCCCCGACGGTCACCGTTGAGCCCGTACAGTGGCCGTTCTCGTAATTGCCGCTGATGACGTCACAGTAGGACCCAGCTGGCAGTCCAGTCTGAATGCGGAAACACACAAAACAACAGATGGACATGAAATGTTTTTAAAATTCACATTGCAAAAAAAAAAAAAGGGGGGGGGGGCAGTTTATTTGAAATGTTTTGGACTTTTTCAGATCTGAAAGACGGCGCCAAAAAATAGTTTGAAGGAGAGCGTTAGGATAGGAAGAGGGATGAACAATTATCTGAAGGAGGGGGCTAAAACTATCTGAGGGAGGGAGCTAAAAAGTATATGAAGGAGGGATCTAAAAACTATATGAAGGAGGGAGCTAAAACTATATGAAGGAGGGAGCTAGAAAATATAAAGGAGGGAGCTAAAAACTATATAAAGGAGGGAGCTAAAAACTATATGAGGGAGGGAGCTAAAAGCTATATGAAGGAGGGAGCTAAAAACTATATGAAGGAGGGAGCTAAAAACTATATGAAGGAGGGAGCTAAAACAATATGAAGGAGGGAGCTAACAACTATCCAAAGAAGGGAGCTAAAAACTATATGAAGATTATGTCCCTTGGTGCAAGACCCAACATAACTCTGAAGGCAAATTAGATTATGCCCCTTGGTGCAAGACAAAAGAATAATTTCCACATTGAGACAATTCTGAATAATAAACCATTTGCTATTTTCTACCGCCAATCAACGCGCCTGCATCTCATATCATATTGTCTGGCATCTCACCTGTAAGTTGGCATTGATATCATGGCTCTCCAAGTTCAAGGCTATGAATGCCTTGTTTCCCCGAGAGAAGGCGATCTGGTAGTCTGAGCCTGACCACCAGTTGGCCAACGGTGCCCCTCTGGCCATGTTACGGAAGGCCACCATGTTGTAGATCTGGCGCCACCTGTAGAGGTAGGACATGCACGTACATTTGTTCATTATGTCGGGTGGTTTTTGTATGATCAGTGCTTTCGATGAATGCAGAGCCATGGTTTAGCCTGACTGCAGCCCGGGTTTAAACATTTTGAAACGTTCACTTGTACATATCTTCCTTTTTTTTTTTGTCTAGTCAACTCTAGTCGCTTTTTTTGGGTCATTAATTTATTTGTTTATTTCTTAGCTAATAATTCTGACTCTATGGTAACGCTTTGCCGCCCCAGGGTTTTTATACCCTGCCTTGCACCATCGTATATAAACAGGGCCGGATTTACAATTTTGGGCCCCCCCCAAGGCGAAAAGAGGTTTGATGCCCTAATTTGAAAAAAAAAATATTGCTAAATGATTTTTAAATTTATTTTTGTATACTACTCAACATTCTGGGGCCCTTTATTTCTCGGGGCCCTAGGCCACGGCCCAGTCGGTCTATCTGTAAATCCGGCCCTTGTATCATATATCATTTGCCACAATGTCTGTCAAAGGCTAAAAGAACTTAACTCAAAACTTTATATAGCGTTAAGGGACATAGTGGTATCACCAGCAAGGTGGTGTTAGGCTAATCCGTCTGAAAACGCTTCCAACAAACTGATTAACTGCCAGAGACTAGTGTTGTTTTCGTTGACGAAAACTAAAACTAAAACCTTCGTTGACGAAAATGTTGACTTTTCGTCAACGAGAACTAAAACTAAAACTAAAATAAGCAGCAAGACTAAAACTAGACCAAAACTAAAATTATTACAGAAAAAACGAAATAAAAACTGAAACTAAAATATGACCTGGGACTAAAACAACACTACCAGAGACTGACTTTTTTTTCTTCTTCTAAAAATATTCCAAAAAAGAAAAACATTGCGTCAGCCGGGAATCGAACCCGGATCGACTGCTTGGAAGGCAACCATGCTAACCTTTACACCACCGACGCTTGTATTCACTGACACGGCATAATCCAAAAAAAAATGATTGATGGAAATATCAGGTAAATATGGATCTCTCCTTTTTTTTTTTCCTAAAATGCAGTTAACATATTTTTAACATCTAATTTTTCTTGCCTTTCTCTGACCCTTGACCCCCTGCTAGTCATTGACCTATGACCTATTTAATTAAGCTCGATCTGCTAAAAAAATAGGCCCGGATTAGCGGTTTACCTTTCTACGTCATTTGAACATGATTGAAAGAAGGTCGTAGGGGGGAGGGGCGTGGGGCGTTACTATAATTTAATTAATGCGACCGTGACAGGCTCTTCCATCCCCCCTTCCCCCTCCCCGCCCCCCCCACCTTGAGTGACGCCCACTAGATAGCAGGAGATCTGCAGAACTATTGGGGCGACACATTATTGCGCTTTTAGCGGCCGTGGTGTAGCTATAGTATCGCCCCCTTAGGGAGCTCTTGACAAAAGCCGCCCCGTGACGAAAAGAACAAAAAAACATTTAAAAAAATAAGGGGGGGGGGGGTAAGCGACGCCCATGGAGAACAACAACCCTTATTTACGCCGCTGATGTACGTGGTATTGATGTAAGTGAAAACACACAATGGCCGTGCTTACAGTTGCATACCTGGCGTTACCGCTGGCCCCGGGGATGAAATCTTTTTTTAAAAAAATTGTGATTAAAGTGGTGACAATTCTGCAGCTTGTTTGTCAGACATGTAAGTGCCACATCGGGCGGATCCTCCACCCACCCCTCCCGCCCTCTCTTCTCCCCCCCCCCACGCCTAGTTTCGCCGCCGCACGAAAAAAAACCCATTCAAGATGACGTAACACACACACACACACCGCTGCTCACCTGTGCTCACAGCTCCACCCTCCCGTGCAGCTCAGGCCGCTCAGCGTGACAGACTTGATGCTCATGTCCCCGTTGTGCGGGGGCCCCTCGTAGTCGTTGGCCCTGTTGTACTCGTAGCTGCTCATGACGCGGGGCACGCCGTAGGGGTGGGCCAACATGAAGGCGGTGGCCAGCTTAAGGGGAGATAATTTAGAAGAAATAAAACAACATATCAGAGGAAGACATTTTGAATTGGCGTGTGTTAACCTTACAAGCAGGGCCTCCATAATACTTGACGAGGTACGTGTGTGTGTGTGTTATTGTGGGGGGTGGGGGAGGGAGGTGGGTGGGGTCTTCCCTGGGAACTCGCCAGAAGAAAAAGAGCAAACTCTGTGGTTGATGTGTCACTGTGTTCTATTCTTCCGTAGTCATAGCACAACAGATAACGGAGTTAACATTTTTTCTTAGTCAGACTGTATTGAATTTTAACTATTGACTATTGGCTATTGACTATTGGTTATTGACTATCGGCTATTGACTATTTTCTATTGACTATTGGCTATTGACTATTGACTATTGGTTATTGACTATTGGCTATTGACTATTTTCTATTGACTATTGGCTATTGAGTATTGACTGTTGGTTATTGACTATTGACTATTGGTTATAGACTATTGACTATTGGTTATTGACTATTGGCTATTGACTACTGGTTATTAAATATTTACTATTGACTATTGACTATTGGTTATTGACTATTGGCTATTGACTACTAGCTATTGACTATTGGCTATTGTTGAATGAAAGAAAAGAAAGTACAACTACGTCGGACGGGATTCAAACCCGGGTTGACTACGTTGGAAAACAATCTCCACAGCCCCGACACTAATGATATCTGTGAATGCTCAAGATAATTGCTTCTATCGTTTATATATCTGTTTTCCGTTGATAGTGGTACTTGAAACTGTCATTCATTAAACCAATCACTTGAAACTGTCATTCATTAAACCAATCACTTGAAACTGTCATTCATTAAACCAATCACTTGAAACTGTCATTCATTAAACCAATCACTTGAAACTGTCATTCATTAAACCAATCACTTGAAACTGTCATTCATTAAATCAATCACCAGATGCTGTCATTGGGACGCAATCCCTCCTGGCAAAAATCATGTCACCAGAAACGTAAAAATTGATAGTGAAAGAAACTAAAATACTTTCCTACACCATGTCGAATTAGTCACAAGCGTCGGTGGTGTAAAGGTTAGCGTGGTTGCCTTCCAAGCAGTCGATCCGGGTTCGATTCCCGGCTGACGCACATTTTTTCCTTTTTTTTGGGGGGGGGGGGTTTAAACTGTTCATCTTATTTTAATATTTATGGCGGTAATGCCAAAATGATAAAAAAAACAACGTTACATACAACATACTGGTTGTAAGGCTTTCATTGTTACATTAGAGGGTTACGTATTCCTTTACTCATTTTAAGCACATCTATGACCCATCTATAGCACATCTTTAACGCATCTATGGCACATCTTTATCGCATCTATAGCACATCTTTAACGCATCTATAGCACATCTTTAACGCATCTATAGCACATCTTTAACGCATCTATAGCACATCTTTATCGCATCTATAGCACATCTTTAACGTATCTATAGGACATCTTTATCGCATCTATAGCACATCTTTATCGCATCTATAGCACATCTTTATCGCATCTATAGCACATCTTTAACGCATCTATAGCACATCTTTGACGGATTTATCGCACATCTTTAACGCATCTATAGCACATCTTTAACGCATCTATAGCACACCAACTTTATACTAACATCGATCACATACCTATACAAAAAAAATACCCCGTGCATATCACCTCTCTAAAGGTCGACACATCGATGATGTATGTTTAACACATCTGTTACACACTTAACGGAACAACTATAGCTATCCTACACAGACTTGTGTGAAACGCAATCTGTAACACACCTACGGCTAAACCGTAAGACCCAATCAATGTACAGTTACACACTATAGCTCGATAATACACAGTGATCCTCATTGCCGTACACTGCAACCCTCCATCACCCCCCACCCCACCTTCCCCCCCGGGGCCAGCACTTTCAATTGATTTCCAGACCCACCTTGTATGGGCGTGGCTCCCAATGGGTCAGGACCCCACCGCCGCCGCCGTGGCCTCTCTGGTTGTCGTGGTTGTCGATGAAGTTGACCACTTTGTCCGGCGCCCACATGCCCCATCCGACGCCCCAGTTGGCGAGGAATTTCATCGGGTTCTGTCGCCTGTAGAGAGAGAGAGAGAGAGAGAGAAAGAGAGAGAGAGAGAGAGAGAGAGAGAGAGAGAGAGAGAGAGAGAGTTACAAATCAACGCAGGTATGTACACACTAATACATGTACCGATAACAAACGAAAATCCCCAATCCCATCCCAGTAGGGGTCAAGTGGGTCAAGAGATAAACGTTTGTTTCATCTTAGGGCTCATGGGGGCAGGATTTCAGAGATATATTAAGGCCCTGGGCCCTTTTGAGGCCCCTTATAGCATCGGATTAGATATGAATGTGTGAGTATGGAATGTTTATCTCTTAACGCTATTGACCGATGATGCAAGGCCGCGCAAGAGCTGTGGGGAAAGCCAAACACATTTTGGCCCCGTTGTTTAAAAAAAAAATTTTCAGCTATCATTTATTTTTCTACAACAACGATTGGTCATTTCTGTAGGGAAGGGCGGTGTTAGAGGGGCCCCACTTATGAGAAGTTCTCAGCCCCCCCTTCTCATCCAGATTGTCTGCCTTTGGCCCTGGATGATGGTTCTAGCTTCTAGAGATGATTGGCCTAGCCAACTACAGCATCTATCAGTGACACACCAATCACGTGACACACCAGTCACGTGACAGCATATCACGTGAACGTGAATCCACCAGCATGCCGGCTTATCTCACCTGAAAACTTTGGCCAGCTCCAGACCATATTTGAAATTAGTCACCCTGCCAGTGGCGAAATACTCCTCGCCTTTGATTGGCTCACCTCCCTGGTCAATGACCTCTTGATAAACAAATGGCTGACCTCCAGATGGCAAATTCTTAAAATAAAAAAAAAAATTAACATTTCGCCCATATAATTAAGATATCATAAAATATCTATCTATCTATCTATCTATCTATCTATCTATCTATCTATCTATCTATCTATCTATCTATCTATCTATCTATCTATCTATCTATCTATCTATCTATCTATCTATCTATCTATCTATCTATCTATCTATCTATCTATCTATCTATCTATCTATCTATCTATCTATCTATCTATCTGTCTGTCTGTATGTCTGTATGTCTGTCTGTCTGTCTGTCTGTCTGTCTGTCTGTCTTTCTATCTATCTATCTATCTATCTATCTATCTATCTATCTACTAATCAAAATAACTGCATAAAAGCGTTCACAATTAAATTAAATTAATTCAACGTCAGTTATTACTGCTTTCCATTTTAAAATCCAATCCTACTTTTTTCTCTCAAATGTTTAAAGACTTCTGTGTTGTTTAGGTAGACAGATAACGGGGAAAACAACGGACCAACACCGTAAACAGTTAAAACAGTAAACCTGTTACAGACAGCAAGGGAATTAAACTTTCAAAAAAATAATTAAAACAGAGACAAAAATACAAAAAAAAATGGCGGAATGGAAACAACTGCATAGTGACGACGCATTGCACACACACACACACATCATTGTTCGTGTTTGCAATGTTTATTATCATTGTTTTTTCCGTTAATTAACCAGCCTTACCTTGACATGGCTGAACACGGCGACTATGTCCGCGGGCCACATGTGCTTGGCGGCGTCCACCCTGAACCCGGCCACGCCCAGGTCAATCAGGTGGTTCAGGTAGTCGGCCACTTTACCGCGGACGTAATCCTTGCCCATCTTAAGGTCAAGCAGACTGACCAGTCGGCAGTTTCTAAAAGGACAAAAAAAAATTTTGACTGCTGCTGTTGTATCATTTGGTTCGCAGTGCCACCCCCACACCCCCTCCCCCCTCACGCACACACACACACACAAGGGACACAAATGATATTGAGGGAAAAACGAACGGATGAAATTATTATTTGATTTTGCATAGAAGTTGGAGCAATGACGCCATGGACTAATCACTGAAACTGCACATGGTGTATTGAGTGCTATGACACCATGGTGTATTGAGTGCTATGACACCATGGTGAAATGGGTGGAATGGCACCAAGGTATAATGAGTGCCATGGCACCGTGATGTAAAATAAGTGCAGTGGCACCATGGTGTAATGAATGCTTTGTCATCATGAGTACTATGGCGTCATGATGTTATTAGTGCAATAATACCATGGTGTAATGGGTGTCATGACACCTCGCTGTAAAGGGTGTGATGGCGTCATGATGTAATTAGTGCAATAATACCATGGTGTAATGGGTGCAAAGGCACCGTGTTGTAATGTAGTCAATGTCATCATGAGAACCACTGCTCTAGACAATGCATTTCAGAGAAGTTATGATGACACCGTGATGTATTTATACCATGATGACACCGTGATGTATTTATACCATGATGACGCCGTGATGTATTTATACCATGATGACACCGTAATGCCATGATGATGCCATTTATGTGTTGTACACAATGATGTCACGATGATGACATGATGTAGTGTACACAATAATGCCAACATGATGACATGTACACAATGATGACACCATGATGACATGATGTACTGTACACAATGATGACACTGATGTAGCGTCGTTTACCTGACCTCCTCGGGGTTGTTGTAGTTGTGGATGTTCAGGTCGCTGGTGTGACAGTTGCTGCCGTCGTTGAAGTCGGTGGGACCGAAGGGAACCCCCGGGAACTGCAGGGCGCCGGCGTCGTAAGTGCTGCCCCCGGTTCCGTGCCCGGTTCCACCGGCCCCAGTCATGTGATTGATGACGACATCGACATAAATCCTGGCAGGAAAAAAATAAACAACAACAAAACAAAACAACTACAAATAAACTCAATGTTTACACAGAAGAATTTAAACAATTTTTTTTTTAAATGTAGATTAATTATGCTCATTAATCATGATTATCAGTGGAGGGGGGGGGGTAGTTGAGTTGGTGATTGACTATTTTATCCCACTATTTTTTTTATTGATTTGCTGGAGTAGCTGCCCCTGTCTTTATAAAACTATTTATATCTCATTATTGAGTAATTGTCGAAGGTTGGCAAAAAGGGGTGGGGTGGGGGGGGACTCACTAAATGGTTATTTATAATTTTTTTTGAGTGACAGATGGAGGGGTGGTGGGTGGTGGGGGTAAGGTAATCGGTCATTTAAGTTTGATTAACTTTAAAAATTGTTTTTTTAGGGAAAGGGGGGGGGAGAGGGGAAGGTAAGGTGGGAACCTTTGGATATTGATCATTTTTATTTCATTTTTTTTTTTGTGACGTTGATGGACGGAGCCCAATAGACTGGGCTGTTAAAGGACCCCCCCCCCCAACCCCTAGGACATCTATTAAGTGTATTGTTGTTGCATTTCCAGCTTGTAGTTTACGCGTGTTTGTGGGTGGGTGGGGGGGGGGCGGTGAATCAGTGGGGTCTCACCTGACTCCAGCGGCGTTACACTTCTGCACCATGCTGCGGAACTCCGCCTCTGTCCCGCTCCTGGTCTGCAGCTTGTAGCTGACCGGCTGGTACCTCTCCCACCAGGGGCGGTTCGGGCTGGTCACCACTCTGTTCTCGTTCGCTGGGGACGTCTGCGTGTGGATTGACGGATGATTGATTAAATGATTAAATTGCAGAGATCAATCAACAGCGTCAGTTTCAACAGGTAAGAACCACAGATTATATTTGTACAAGTAACCAGAACGATAAGACCAAGTAACCAGAACAATAAGACCAAGTAACCAGAACAATAAGACCAAGTAACCAGAACAATAAGACCAAGCAGACAGAACAATAAGACCAAGCAGACAGAACAATAAGACCAAGCAGACAGAACAATAAGACCAAGTAGACCAAGTAGAAAGATATACATAAATATTATTTTTAAATAGAAAAATAAACCTAAATGAAAAATCAAACAATGATAATAAGGTCAACCCAAAAAAAAAAGGGTGTGTGTCGTGCTATAAGGTATTAGTGCTGTTATCTGTTAATATCGTATTGCTGTTATGTATGGCATCCATCAGCAGTTCTCAACCTTATTTCGCGACTGTACCTCAAAAGGGTGCTAAAGTACGTTCGCGGGTACACCCTAACACACGCAAGTTCGCGAATAAATGTCCTTTTATTTTTTCCTTATTGGTATGTGTTTACCTGTGTTTACCTGTGTTTACCTTTTCTAATGATAAACTTGGGTCACGTGGTTGGTTGACCTTTTCTTCATGCTCTTCGTAGCATAAAACGAGAATTATATAAGTCCCCTGCGTGCTTGTGTTTACCCTTTGAGGTATGCGCACCACCAGTTGAGAACAGCGGGGCATACATTACTTCAAAATCAAAAGCCATAGAAAGTGTCAATGACCTGGTCGGTTAGACACACGAGTAGAAGAATACATAGCCGCAGGGCAGGAGTTTGGACACAGCGTCAAAAAATGCGACAGAGTACATTTAATAAAAGAAACGAGATGTTTGAGAGGATGTTAATATTTGTAAGCGTCGGTGGTGTAAAGGTTAGCAGTCGATCCGGGTTCGATTCCCGGCTGACGCAATATTTTTTTTTTTTCATTTTTTTTTTGCTTTTAATATTTCGTAGTAGGGCTGACCCCACGTGACCTTGTTGCGAGCAACATTCTTTGGTTTTTATAAAAATGAAAAGTATTTAATTTAGCGAAACAGAACAAATCTATTCCAGATTTTATTAAACAAAAATAGTTAAAAAAAAAGTTAAAACTAGAAAAAAAAAATAGAACTTTTTGGGAGACGCGGGAAAAAAAACTCATCTTTGAGCCACATTCTGCCCGCTCCTGTTTTACTTCCAGCCACACACTATTCTTGTGTTTTTCCACATTCTTAGCTCGATACAATGTGTAGCGAATTGTTTAGAAAATAAGACAATGATCAATGTGTCAAAACGGGTGATTCTTTCAATATTGTGTATACGTGTTATTGACATTAAGTACACAAGTGCGCACCAATTGTAAACACACTTCGGTGAATAGGTGCACAAGTGCGCACCATGTGTAAACACACGTCGGTGAATAGGTGCACAAGTGCGCACCACGTGTAAACACACGTCGGTGAATAAGTGCGCACCATGACACTCACGTATTTCACGAGATGTAGCGTGTAAACACATTGGATGATGGTAGATTTCTAATCGTAAAGAAACATTTTTACTCACCTGGACAGCACAGTAGCCGTAAGGCCCAAGGAACCGCTCACACTCGGCCGCTATGTCGTTCCACTTCCATTCAAACAGGTGGACGATACCTTCCCTGCCCCCGATGCAGTGGGGGTCGGTGTAGACCGAGAAGGCTGTAACATAATAAAAAAGACAAATCGATCAAAGCTACAATAAGAATCACAAAATATCGAATTAATTAATACGGCAGCTGAATGTGATTTAAAAAAAAAAAAAAAACTTCCCATGCCGGGAATCGAACCCGGGCCGCCTGGGTGAAAGCCAGAAATCCTAACCACTAGACCACATGGGACTGTGAGAATGAAGCCTTACCTAACTTACCCTATGTAAAGTATTCACAAGAAATGTTACGGTTGCACACGTGTGGATAAAATAATGCACTGTTAGATCCATCAGTTCATGGCTGTCCAAGGGGAAGAGAGGGGTGGGTGGTTGGGTGGGGGTGTACCCAATAAGATCATGACACACATTAACATATTTTGATGGTGAGCTGTTAGGATAAATAGCTTACACCCCCCCCCCACTCATCCCAATAGACAAGTCTATTTGCAAAAAAAAAAAAAAAACAGACATGGAATGTTCCAATTGAAATAAAAAGTAAATACATCGAGCTATTGTTTTTGTCATGGAAGAGTCTATTCAAACTATTAGGGGGTTTAAGGGCGAGGGGGGGGGGAGAAATTGAAACGTTCGCTGGTGACGTGTAAACACCAGAATGGCCACTGAAGTTTGATCTTCTTGGCGAGTCCAGGCATTCGTTTTCAGCCGTAATGAAAGTAACCCGTCCACCCTAGCTATCAGTCGGGGTGGGGGGGGGGCGAGGGCGCTTTTCCTAGTCTCCTACGCCATTCTGTGATCAATGGGGCACCTGAGAGGCGTCAAATCCAATCAAAGGACACATCCAACGATCTTGTTCGCTATGACCGTTAAAATTAAATTAAATTATGTCTTATTCATTTTTCTATTAAACATATTTGTATAACAAATTAGGAAGTCAACAAATTAGGAAGTCAACAAATTAGGAAGTCAACAAATTAGAAAGTAAACAAATTAGGAAGTTAACAAATTAGGAATTTAACAAAATAGGAAGATAACAAATTAGGAAGTTTACAAATTAGGAAGTTAACAAATTAGGAAGTTAACAAACAATGTTAGACTCTCTAGTTTTAGCCTTTTGTTTTTTTAAACTCAAAGAATGATTTTGTGACCTTTCAAATTTGAATTTCGGTTTCAGCGAGTTACAATATTGGTGTCAACATGAACAGTGACCAAAGTTAAGGTATTACCTCACACAAAAAAAATGATTTTTTAATTTTAATTTTTTTTTTGATGCTCGTGAAATTATTTTTTAATTAAATTTTATTACTTCCGGTTTATTTTGACGAGAAACACAAATACCAGTCAAATTGTTGGGTTGATTTGAAACATATTCAGTGCAGCCATCAGACAACTCACCTACACCGAAGAACAGGCTGATTGCCGCGAACAGCAGAAACATGACGCTGGTTGAGTCAACTCCAAATGTTTTCGACCAACTGAAGGATCTGGAGCCAAGGGGAAACCAAGATAAGGTAACCACGTGGTCCGAGTAAAATCAAGATAAGATAATAATTTCTGACTGAAATTCAGACAACGGTCATTGGTACATTTTTTTTATTCCCACCTCAACGCATTAAAAAAAATAAAACATAAGACTGTGATACACAAAGCCGTCTGAGCTGTAAATTTATGCAAAAAATGGAAGGTCATAGGTCATATCTTTTCTAAAAACATGTGATAATGATGACGACCTTGGGTGGTTTTCTTTCACTAATAGTACTTTTAAATTGAAGAGTTACTAAGGCCCGGCCTTACGAATTACGGGGGGGCCCAATTTAACGGATGCTTGCGGGGACCCCCGTCTTCTAATTATTTTTTTTACAATAACAACATTACTGTAAAACTAAATATTAATTGCGGGCCCCTGGCAGGCGGGGGGCCCAGTTTGGAGCAATTGGTCAAATCGGCCTAAGACCGGCTCTGCTCCGATTTAGTTTGACATTTAAAACAGTTGGCATGCCGGGCACGAACAGTGCCGCAAGAAGGGGGTGGGGGCAGGAGGCCAAATGCCCAGGGGCCCGGCGAGTTTCAGGACCCCGGACTGAGCTGGCCAATCAATTTTTGAAAATATTATTAACAGCACGGGGGGCCCGTGACAGCCCTGCCCAGGGGGCCCGAAATTTCTGAACAAAATAATTTAGAATAAATTAAAAAAAAAAGGAAGTTTACTTCATAGAACATTGAAACAAAGAACTAGTTCTTAGTTCTCAGAAGTTCGACTTTTGACAGGATATGACAGATCATTGTTTTCAGTTTACATGGTACGCTGTTAGATGGCATGTGATGACGATATGACAGATCATTGTTTTCAGTTTACATGGTACGCTGTTAGATGGCATGAGATGACGATATGACAGATCATTGTTTTCAGTTTACATGGTACGCTGTTAGATGGCATGAGATGACGATATGACAGATCATTGTTTTCAGTTTACATGGTACGCTGTTAGATGGCATGAGATGACCTCAGAAGTGTAGAATATTCAAATACACTGATTTTAACAATCCTGGGTGGGTGAGGGGGAAGGGGGGGACGGGAGACAGTGATAGTGTTTGCCAGGCAAGGAAACTGTAAAGAAGTCCTCTCGTGGCCATTTTTGTGTGATGTCAAGCTCACCTACTTACAGAATGAGAGATACATGGAAGGAAACATTGATTATCTTTGAATAAAACAAAATCCCATCACTATATTCAGATCAACTTCATAACTGCACAGGTCCCGAAAATCTTTCTAAAATATCCTTTTCATTGTTTAAATGACGTCATCAAAATTTGCGTTGCCTAGAACGACTTATTTTAAAATTAACCCAATGGCTTTTCCTTTTTTTTTTTTTGTTAAAGTTGTATGCCCGGTACTCAATTGGTAAAACATGTAGCCCACCACGGTGAAGTGTGACGTGTGAGTTTGGTAAAACATGTAGTGCCACCATGGTGAAGTGTGACGTGTGAGTTTGGTAAAACATGTAGCCCACCATGGTGAAGTGTGACGTGTGAGTTTGGTAAAACATGTAGTGCCACCATGGTGAAGTGTGACGTGTGGGTTTGGTAAAACATGTAGTGCCACCATGGTGAAGTGTGACGTGTGAGTTTGGTAAAACATGTAGTGCCACCATGGTGAAGTGTGACGTGTGGGTTTGGTAAAACATGTAGTGCCACCATGGTGAAGTGTGACGTGTGAGTTCGGTACAAAACATGTAGTGTCACCATGATGAAGTGTGACGTGTGGGTTTGGTAAAACATGTAGTGTCACCATGGTGAAGTGTGACGTGTGAGTTCGGTACAAAACATGTAGCATAAAAACATGGTGCAGACGTCACTTTGTTCACCTTTAATAAATTCTAGCTTTTATTTTTTTAATCCTATACATAACAAATTTAATGTGCGCTCCATGTTCTTATAAAATTTCAATCGAAGGACGGTGCCTGAAGGTCATTGCAGAAGATAAGAGATAATTTTTTTTTTTAAAATACCGTTTTAATGAACAAGTCTGGACTTTCGAAATGTATGTTCATTAATGTTTACCTTTGACCTCCCCTGTGATCTTGTCTTTTGGTACATCCATATTTCTGGCTACCTTTCCCGGCGATCTTGTCTTTTGGTATATCCATATTTCTGGCTACCCCCCCCTTCCCTGTGCCCTGTGATCTAGTCTTTTGGTGCATCCATATTTCTTATAGCCATTTACAAGACTGAGGTTCGTTTGACTTTAAGATCTTATTATTAGACAAGGGCCGCTATTTGATATTAGGGGACCTAGTGCAGGCCCGTAGCCAGGAATATTGGATTGGGGGGGCCGAAGACATTTTCGGGGGGGCGAAGAAATTTTTTTTCGGGGGGGGGGGGTGCCGAAGAAAATGATCGGGGCGGATCTAGACAACTTTGACGGGGGGGGGGGGGCAAAACATTGACCCCCGGGGGGGGGGGCAAAACTGTTTTCATTGTTGAAAATTGGTCTTAAAACAAAAATATTTCGATAATTTAATGATGTATTACCTAAACTTGCGATAACTGGGGGGGCATGGGCCCTCCCCCGGCCCCTGCCCCTAAATCCGCCCCTGGTGGGGTAGAAGAAATGTTCGGGGGGGCGAAAATGGAGGCGCGAACGGAGAGGATGGGTTTGGGGAGGGGATCTCAGTGAGTCCCCTCCCCAAGAAATTTTTTGCAGTTCCATATCTGGAATGGTGCATTTTAGTACCGATTGTTTAGCTATTAATTAGAAATATATAATTTTAACTACGTTTTAATAATGCATGGCATGTTGCAGTTTTGTTAAAAATAATTTAAATAGTAAAGAGTTTTAATGATAAAAATTTATTGAGGCTGAGCAATTTCTGATTCCTGTTATAAATAGACCAATAGTTCTGCTACACAATTGTTACATAATAGATACCTGATTAATATTATTATAATGTTTGTTTAACGTACAACCCGGGAGGAACGATAAAGATGCATGAATAAAGCTTAGCTAATTGTGTGATATTTCTTATAAAATATTGAAAACAAAGAACAGATCTATCAACAAAAACAGTCGCAATTATTCAATTTAAAATAAAATTAATTCTGCTAAAAAGTAAATTTGCAAATTAAAAAACATCACTCAGAAATCACGGAGTTTGTACTTTATTATTTTATAATACATATGTATAAAAATGAAGTCAGAAGCCAATGTTATTTTATTAACTTATTTAAGTTGCTAGCTGTCCTCAGAAGATATCAATATATAAAACTATTACAAGGTTGCTAACAGGCCCATCGACAGAAATTTCGGGCCCCTGGGCTGATATTAATATTTTAAAAAGTTGATTGGCCAGCTCAGTCCGGGTCCCTAAAACTCGCCGGGCCCCTGGGCATTGTCCCCCCCCCTACCCGCCCACTCGTCGACGCTTGTTGCGAACTTATATTATTATACGTTTCAAATTTGCAAACTTAGTGGTTTAGCCAGCCCCGTAGCCAAGGGGGGGGGGGCACTGGGGGGCCGTTCCCCCCCCCCGCTAGGTGTGGAGTGCCCCCCCACTTACAAAAGACGAAAAAGAGGAAAAATTAAAGAAAAAGTAAAGGTGCCCCCTTGCTGGGTATTGGTGCCTCCCTGCTTACTTTGACCTGGCTACGGGCCTGGGTTTAGCACTGAATTTACCTAAAAATGCTTCAGCATTCAGATTGTCTGTTAAATCTTTTTCAAATGCAAGCAGGAAAAGATTGCTTAGTCGCTTTTGTAACATTTATCTGCGATATGGGGTGAGCATTCGTGGGAGGGTTGAGAAACTGCTCTCACACACGGCTGTTGAAGCACCAAATGTCAATGCTGCCCAAAATACCCAGAAGTGAACTTCAATAAGATTCAATCTTTTATGCCCAAAAATTAGCTATATATATGTAAGTATATATAAATAGCCTGAATGATTGCCAAAATATACACTTTTAAGTTTTTATTATTATTGATTTATTAAACAAAATGATTGATGTTTTATAGCCGTTATTATTAAAATTGTGTCAAAAAACTCAAATCATGCACGGGGGGGGGGGGGCTCAGGGCATGCACGGGGGGGGGCTCAGCCCCCCTAGCCCCCCTCTGGCTACGGGCTTGACCTAGTGTACCAATGACTATTTTTAAAAACAAATGCCGCCCTTTGTGTTATTTTACCATTTTTTTATATGATAGTTTAGCACCTAAATATTGACAAACAATAACATAATACTCCAATATGGCGGCTTTCAGGAAAATCAGTTTAGATAGAAGGTGAGTAATATATATAGAATGTATATTATATGAACCACTGTGGTGTAATACTATGTGGACCACTGTGGTGTAATACTATGTGGACCACTGTGGTGTAATACTATGTGGACCACTGTAGTGTAATACTATGTGGACCACTGTGGTGTAATACTATGTGGACCACTGTGGTGTAATACTTTGTGGACCATTGTGGTGTAATACTCTCTGGACTACTGTGGTGTAATACTATGTGGACCACTGTGGTTTAATACTATGTGGACCACTGTTATGTAATACTATGTGGACCACTGTGCTGTAATACTCTCTGGACCACTATGGTGTAATACTCTCTGGACCACTGTGCTGTATGTTCTTCGGCTAACTTGGCATTCCTCAAACCCAAAGTATGATTGCTTTGAAATTCATTGATATCCACAGGAATGTTGGTTGATAATCTGTTTCATCTACGTTACATTTTTCCTTCCCTAGTTCATAATCTGTGTAACTTGTCACATGCCCAGTTCGGAACATGCGGGGAATATCTGTTACATTGTTGTTGTTTTTTTTTTTTTAAATCGCAGGGAGGTGGGGGGATATGTCACAGCAAAGTAAATAAAACAGAAATCATGTTTTCACATCGCCCGCCAAAGTCTAGCTGGAACTGACCGGTAGTTTGATCGCTGGCTAGTTTCAGAATGGGCTGTTAGCCTCCAGGCTGTGAACTGTGTGAAACAAGCCACTCAAACGTTAGAGTTAAATTAATTTAAAAGACTAGTTAAGAATTTCCACCTGATCGTAAGCGTCGGTGGTGTAAAGGTTAGCATGGTTGCCTTCCAAGCAGTCGATCCGGGTTCGATTCCCGGCTGACGCACATATTTGTTTTTTTTTATTTACAGAAGCCTTGTTTTTTTTTTTCCAGTGATGATTTTTAGAGCATTTTCGAAAAAAAAAATGCTCTATTGTCCCCGTTTTGTCTGTCCGTCCGTCTGTCTGTGTACACCCTAGATCTCAACAACCATAAGTCCTAGACCCATGATGTATATATCATTTTGTAGGTCCTGGCCTGTCAAGAAATGACTTTTTTCCATTTCGCGATCTGACCTCTCAGGGCCGTAAAAGGGGCCTTAGTACCGTTTTTTACTATATA
Organism: Bulinus truncatus; assembly: GCA_021962125.1. Lineage (NCBI taxonomy): Eukaryota > Metazoa > Mollusca > Gastropoda > Planorbidae > Bulinus > Bulinus truncatus. The sequence continues at coordinate 8,796,570 of JAGDYQ010000008.1, forward strand.
AGCTATATTAATAAAGGAACGCTATATCTCAGCAACTATAAGTCCTAGACCCATGATGTATATATCATTTTGTAGGTCTTGGCCTGCCATGTGTACATCAAAAGTTCATTTCGCGATAGGACCTCTGAGGGCCGGGCTTCAGGGCTCCTAAGGGGCTTATATATTATATATACACCTTGTACGTTCAATAGCCCGTTCATTTGGTGCGAAATACTGCAGCACGTAGTTTCACCAAGATTTATTAAGAAACTCATCAAATGAAATAGTAAGCTTGTGTTTTGAGTTTAATTGAAAGTATCAGAGCTATGCAACAATTGACGGAGTTTTCGGACGATTAAATGACTACAATTTAGAATGTTTCAATTATGAGTCCTATTTCAGTGACCACAAACCACTTGTAGTTAGATTTAAGAGAAAATAATTTTTTTTCAAATATAAAGAAACGTCTTTATAAATTTTTTTTTACAGATATATGCATTACACAATTGAATTTATAAACATTTCCAAAATTTACAAATATTTACTGAAAGATAGCATACGTACTGATACATAACATGAAAATGTGCTAACACGTCCTGTGTCCAGAATGGAACAGGCTTAATTGCTTGTTTAAATTTATAAATTTTTTTTTACGGAATATTTTAAAAGACAAATTCGCACTTAAATACTAAAATATAAAACTTTTTTTTTTCCAGAGACAGACTGGCAGTTAGTTCAATTTATTTATTCATATTGCTGCTGTCTGTTTGGACTCGTCGCTAACATTTCTTTTTTATTTTGTTTGTTTAGTTGGTAGTGGGGTGTTTGGGGGTGGGGGGTGGTGTGCAGTACCGGATTAAGTCGCGTGATGCCCAAAACACCTAGTAATTTTTTTTTACCCCTACCCCCTTTTCCTCCATTGCCCCCCCTCCCCAGCTTCCCTAAAGAACTTAAATGAACTGGTCCGGACACACACACATCCGCACCTCATCTTGTACAATGACTTCTCATACGCTGGCCAGGTCCCGAGCCGTAGCTTTTGCTATTTCGGCGCCAAAAGCGAGTAACATTTCGGCGCCCTCCTCAAAATCTGAAAAAGTGCAAAAAATAAATGAATAGCTCTCTTTCGGCGCCCTTACTAGTTCGGCGCCCTGTGTAGTCGCATAACCCCCCCTCCCCCCACCCGCCGCTGTACCCCCCTCCCACGCCACTGACCAAGTGTACATAATGGTACCATCATCATCATCGTACTAAAATATAACACTGACCACTGAACTATACAAGTCCAGACTGTACATTGATCACTGAACTATACAAGTCCAGACTGTACATTGATCACTGAACTATACAAGTCCAGACTGTACACTGATCACTGAACTATACAAGTCCAGACTGTACATTGATCACTGAACTGTACAAGTCCAGACTGTACATTGATCACTGAACTATACAAGTCCAGACTGTACATTGATCACTGAACTATACAAGTCCAGACTGTACATTGATCACTGAACTGTACAAGTCCAGACTGTACATTGATCACTGAACTATACAAGTCCAGACTGTACATTGATCACTGAACTATACAAGTCCAGACTGTACATTGATCACTGAGCTATACAAGTCCAGACTGTACATTGATTACTGAACTATACGAGTCCAGACTACATTGATCACTGAACTATACAAGTCCAGACTGTACATTGATCACTGAACTATACAAGTCCATACTGTACATTGATCACTGAACTATACAAGTCCAGACTGTACATTGATCACTGAACTGTACAAGTCCAGACTGTACATTGATCACTGAACTGTACAAGTCCAGACTGTACATTGATCACTGAACTGTACAAGTCCAGACTGTACATTGATCACTGAACTGTACAAGTCCAGACTGTACATTGATCACTGAACTATACAAGTCCAGACTGTACATTGATCACTGAACTATACAAGTCCAGACTGTACATTGATCACTGAACTATACAAGTCCAGACTGTACATTGATCACTGAACTATACGAGTCCAGACTACATTGATCACTGAACTATACAAGTCCAGACTGTACATTGATCACTGAACTATACAAGTCCAGACTGTACATTGATCACTGAACTATACAAGTCCAGACTGTACATTGATCACTGAACTATACAAGTCCAGACTGTACATTGATCACTGAACTGTACAAGTCCAGACTGTACATTGATCACTGAACTGTACAAGTCCATACTGTACATTGATCACTGAACTGTACAAGTCCATACTGTACATTGATCACTGAACTGTACAAGTCCAGACTGTACATTGATCACTGAACTGTACAAGTCCAGACTGTACATTGATCACTGAACTGTACAAGTCCAGACTGTACATTGACCACTGAACTATAAAGTCCAGACTGTACACTGACCACTGAACTATACAAGTCCAGACTGTACACTGATCACTGAACTATACAAGTCCAGACTGTACATTGATCACTGAACTATAAAAGTCCAGACTGTACATTGATCACTGAACTATACAAGTCCAGACTGTACATTGATCACTGAACTATACAAGACCAGACTGTACATTATGTCGGCTGCAAAAAATTTTACATTGAAACTGGATCGTTGCTCAATTCACTTTTTTGACTTAGTTCGTTGGTTTGCATACTCGGGTTTTTAAAATGAAATCCACTTCTAACAGTGGCGTAGCGAGGGGGGGGGGTAAGGGGAGGGGCAACATGCCCCGGGCGCTACTCACAAAGGGGCGCCAAATGGTATATTTTACATATAATATTATACGGTTTTCGAATTGGGGTGGGGGGGGGGCTAAAAAGGTATTGTGCCCCGGACAGGCCCGTAGCCAGGTCAAAGTAAGCAGGAAGGCACCAATACCCAGCAAGGGGGCACCTTTACTTTTTCTTTATTTTTTCCTCTTTTTCTTCTTTTTTAAGCGGAGGGGGGGGCTTCACACCTTGGCTACGGGGCGGGCCCCGGGCGCTGGTTAAGCTGGCTACGGCCCTGACTTCAGACCATAAACATTTTTTTATTTACTAGTTAGCATCGTAATTAATTTTTTTTTCTTTTAATTCGAACTTGTCAAATTAGTGTATTGTTATAAATAACACACAGGTATTTGAAACGTGTCAACAAACTCACTAAACGAGAACAGGTCAAAAATAGAGTTACGAGATTTACAGACACACATATCCAACTATCCCAATCACAGAAATTTAAAGTTAATTAAAAGCTTTTAAAAATATTCAACTTAATTTAAAAAAAAAATAATATTTAACATGAATTCGAAAATATTTAGAGGGGAAAAAAACAGAACAGAAAACAACTGTCTCGTTTAATAAATAATTTTATTTTAAAAAAAAATTATTACCATTTTTTTTTAACAAAAAGACAAAAATATTTTCATACGTATCAAAAAATGGTTGTTCGTTTTATTAATAATGTTTTCTCAATCTAATCAACAATGATGTACTGTACAGACAGACTAGTCACAATGATGTACTGTACAGACAGACTAGCCACAATGATGTACTGTACAGACAGACAGACTAGCCACAATGATGTACTGTACAGACAGACAGACTAGCCACAATGATGTACTGTACAGACAGACAGACTAGCCACAATGATGTACTGTACAGACAGACTAGCCACAATGATGTACTGTACAGACAGACTAGCCACAATGATGTACTGTACAGACAGACTAGCCACAATGATGTACTGTACAGACAGACAGACTAGCCACAATGATGTACTGTACAGACTGACTAGCCACAATGATGTACTGTACAGACAGACAGACAGACTAGCCACAATGATGTACCTGTACAGACAGACAGACTAGCCACAATGATGTACTGTACAGACAGACAGACTAGCCACAATGATGTACTGTACAGACAGACTATCCACAATGATGTACTGTACAGACAGACAGACTAGCCACAATGATAAACTGTACAGACTGACTAGCCACAATGATGTACTGTACAGACTGACTGACTAGCCACAATGATGTAATGTACAGACATACTAGCCACAATGATGTACTGTACAGACAGACAGACTAGCCACAATGATGTACTGTACAGACAGACTAGCCACAATGATGTACTGTACAGACAGACTAGCCACAATGATGTACTGTACAGACAGACTAGCCACAATGATGTACTGTACAGACAGACTAGCCACAATGATGTACTGTACAGACAGACAGACTAGCCACAATGATGTACTGTACAGACTGACTAGCCACAATGATGTACCTGTACAGACAGACAGACTAGCCACAATGATGTACTGTACTGACAGACAGACTAGCCACAATGATGTACTGTACAGACAGACTATCCACAATGATGTACTGTACAGACTGACTAGCCACAATGATGTACTGTACAGACTGACTAGCCACAATGATGTACTGTACAGAGTGACTAGTCACAATGATGTACTGTACAGACTGACTAGCCACAATGATGTACTGTACAGACTGACTAGCCACAATGATGTACTGTACAGACTGACTAGTCACAAAGATGTACTATACAGACTGACTAGCCACAATGATGTTCTGTACAGACTGACTAGCCACAATGATGTACTGTACAGACTGACTAGTCACAAAGATGTACTGTACAGACTGACTAGCCACAATGATGTTCTGTACAGACAGATTAGCCACAATGATGTACTGTACAGACAGACAGACTAGCCACAGTGATGTACTGTACAGACAGACTATTCACAATGATGTACTGTACAGACAGACAGACTAGCCACAATGATGTACTGTACAGACAGACAGACTAGCCACAATGATGTACTGTACAGACAGACAGACTAGCCACAATGATGTACTGTACAGACAGACAGACTAGCCACAATGATGTACTGTACAGACAGACTAGCCACAATGATGTACTGTACAGACAGACTATTCACAATGATGTACTGTACAGACAGACAGAACTAGCCACAATGATGTACTGTACAGACAGACAGACTAGCCACAATGATGTACTGTACAGACTGACTAGCCACAATGATGTACTGTACAGACAGACTAGCCACAATGATGTACCTGTACAGACAGACAGACTAGCCACAATGATGTACTGTACAGACAGACAGACTAGCCACAATGATGTACTGTACAGACAGACTATTCACAATGATGTACTGTACAGACAGACAGACTAGCCACAATGATGTACTGTACAGACAGACAGACTAGCCACAATGATGTACTGTACAGACAGACAGACTAGCCACAATGATGTACTGTACAGACAGACAGACTAGCCACAATGATGTACTGTACAGACAGACTAGCCACAATGATGTACTGTACAGACAGACTATTCACAATGATGTACTGTACAGACAGACAGACTAGCCACAATGATGTACTGTACAGACAGACAGACTAGCCACAATGATGTACTGTACAGACTGACTAGCCACAATGATGTACTGTACAGACAGACTAGCCACAATGATGTACCTGTACAGACAGACAGACTAGCCACAATGATGTACTGTACAGACAGACAGACTAGCCACAATGATGTACTGTACAGACAGACTATCCACAATGATGTACTGTACAGACAGACAGACTAGCCACAATGATAAACTGTACAGACTGACTAGCCACAATGATGTACTGTACAGACAGACAGACTAGCCACAATGATGTACTGTACAGACAGACTAGCCACAATGATGTACTGTACAGACAGACTAGCCACAATGATGTACTGTACAGACAGACTAGCCACAATGATGTACTGTACAGACTGACAGACTAGCCACAATGATGTACTGTACAGACTGACTAGCCACAATGATGTACTGTACAGACAGACAGACAGACTAGCCACAATGATGTACCTGTACAGACAGACAGACTAGCCACAATGATGTACTGTACAGACAGACAGACTAGCCACAATGATGTACTGTACAGACTGACTAGCCACAATGATGTACTGTACAGACAGACTAGCCACAATGATGTACTGTACAGACAGACAGACTAGCCACAATGATGTACTGTACAGACAGACAGACTAGCCACAATGATGTACTGTACAGACAGACTATTCACAATGATGTACTGTACAGACAGACAGACTAGCCACAATGATGTACTGTACAGACAGACAGACTAGCCACAATGATGTACTGTACAGACTGACTAGCCACAATGATGTACTGTACAGACAGACTAGCCACAATGATGTACCTGTACAGACAGACAGACTAGCCACAATGATGTACTGTACAGACAGACAGACTAGCCACAATGATGTACTGTACAGACAGACTATTCACAATGATGTACTGTACAGACAGACAGACTAGCCACAATGATGTACTGTACAGACAGACAGACTAGCCACAATGATGTACTGTACAGACAGACAGACTAGCCACAATGATGTACTGTACAGACAGACAGACTAGCCACAATGATGTACTGTACAGACAGACTAGCCACAATGATGTACTGTACAGACAGACTATTCACAATGATGTACTGTACAGACAGACAGACTAGCCACAATGATGTACTGTACAGACAGACAGACTAGCCACAATGATGTACTGTACAGACTGACTAGCCACAATGATGTACTGTACAGACAGACTAGCCACAATGATGTACCTGTACAGACAGACAGACTAGCCACAATGATGTACTGTACAGACAGACAGACTAGCCACAATGATGTACTGTACAGACAGACTATCCACAATGATGTACTGTACAGACAGACAGACTAGCCACAATGATAAACTGTACAGACTGACTAGCCACAATGATGTACTGTACAGACTGACTGACTAGTCACAATGATGTACTGTACAGACAGACTAGCCACAATGATATACTGTACAGACAGACAGACTAGCCACAATGATGTACTGTACAGACAGACAGACTAGCCACAATGATGTACTGTACAGACAGACTATCCACAATGATGTACTGTACAGACAGACAGACTAGCCACAATGATAAACTGTACAGACTGACTAGCCACAATGATGTACTGTACAGACTGACTGACTAGCCACAATGATGTAATGTACAGACATACTAGCCACAATGATGTACTGTACAGACAGACAGACTAGCCACAATGATGTACTGTACAGACAGACTAGCCACAATGATGTACTGTACAGACAGACTAGCCACAATGATGTACTGTACAGACAGACTAGCCACAATGATGTACTGTACAGACAGACTAGCCACAATGATGTACTGTACAGACAGACAGACTAGCCACAATGATGTACTGTACAGACTGACTAGCCACAATGATGTACCTGTACAGACAGACAGACTAGCCACAATGATGTACTGTACTGACAGACAGACTAGCCACAATGATGTACTGTACAGACAGACTATCCACAATGATGTACTGTACAGACTGACTAGCCACAATGATGTACTGTACAGACTGACTAGCCACAATGATGTACTGTACAGAGTGACTAGTCACAATGATGTACTGTACAGACTGACTAGCCACAATGATGTACTGTACAGACTGACTAGCCACAATGATGTACTGTACAGACTGACTAGTCACAAAGATGTACTATACAGACTGACTAGCCACAATGATGTTCTGTACAGACTGACTAGCCACAATGATGTACTGTACAGACTGACTAGTCACAAAGATGTACTGTACAGACTGACTAGCCACAATGATGTTCTGTACAGACAGATTAGCCACAATGATGTACTGTACAGACAGACAGACTAGCCACAGTGATGTACTGTACAGACAGACTATTCACAATGATGTACTGTACAGACAGACAGACTAGCCACAATGATGTACTGTACAGACAGACAGACTAGCCACAATGATGTACTGTACAGACAGACAGACTAGCCACAATGATGTACTGTACAGACAGACAGACTAGCCACAATGATGTACTGTACAGACAGACTAGCCACAATGATGTACTGTACAGACAGACTATTCACAATGATGTACTGTACAGACAGACAGACTAGCCACAATGATGTACTGTACAGACAGACAGACTAGCCACAATGATGTACTGTACAGACTGACTAGCCACAATGATGTACTGTACAGACAGACAGACTAGCCACAATGATGTACTGTACAGACAGACTAGCCACAATGATGTACTGTACAGACAGACAGACTAGCCACAATGATGTACTGTACAGACAGACTATTCACAATGATGTACTGTACAGACAGACAGACTAGCCACAATGATGTACTGTACAGACAGACAGACTAGCCACAATGATGTACTGTACAGACAGACAGACTAGCCACAATGATGTACTGTACAGACAGACAGACTAGCCACAATGATGTACTGTACAGACAGACTAGCCACAATGATGTACTGTACAGACAGACTAGCCACAATGATGTACTGTACAGACAGACTAGCCACAATGATGTACCTGTACAGACAGACAGACTAGCCACAATGATGTACTGTACAGACAGACTATTCACAATGATGTACTGTACAGACAGACTAGCCACAATGATGTACTGTACAGACTGACTAGCCACAATGATGTACTGTACAGACAGACAGACTAGCCACAATGATGTACTGTACAGACAGACAGACTAGCCACAATGATGTACTGTACAGACAGACAGACTAGCCACAATGATGTACTGTACAGACAGACTAGCCACAATGATGTACTGTACAGACAGACTAGCCACAATGATGTACTGTACAGACAGACTAGCCACAATGATGTACCTGTACAGACAGACAGACTAGCCACAATGATGTACTGTACAGACAGACAGACTAGCCACAATGATGTACTGTACAGACAGACTAGCCACAATGATGTACTGTACAGACAGACTAGCCACAATGATGTACTGTACAGACTGACTAGCCACAATGATGTACCTGTACAGACAGACAGACTAGCCACAATGATGTACTGTACAGACAGACTATCCACAATGATGTACTGTACAGACAGACTATCCACAATGATGTACTGTACAGACAGACAGACTAGCCACAATGATGTACTGTACAGACAGACAGACTAGCCACAATGATGTACTGTACAGACAGACTATCCACAATGATGTACTGTACAGACAGACAGACTAGCCACAATGATAAACTGTACAGACTGACTAGCCACAATGATGTACTGTACAGACTGACTGACTAGTCACAATGATGTACTGTACAGACAGACTAGCCACAATGATGTACTGTACAGACAGACAGACTAGCCACAATGATGTACTGTACAGACAGACAGACTAGCCACAATGATGTACTGTACAGACAGACTAGCCACAATGATGTACTGTACAGACAGACTAGCCACAATGATGTACTGTACAGACAGACTAGCCACAATGATGTACCTGTACAGACAGACAGACTAGCCACAATGATGTACTGTACAGACAGACAGACTAGCCACAATGATGTACTGTACAGACAGACTAGCCACAATGATGTACTGTACAGACAGACTAGCCACAATGATGTACTGTACAGACTGACTAGCCACAATGATGTACCTGTACAGACAGACAGACTAGCCACAATGATGTACTGTACAGACAGACTATCCACAATGATGTACTGTACAGACAGACTATCCACAATGATGTACTGTACAGACAGACAGACTAGCCACAATGATGTACTGTACAGACTGACTAGCCACAATGATGTACTGTACAGACAGACTATCCACAATGATGTACTGTACAGACAGACTATTCACAATGATGTACTGTACAGACAGACAGACTAGCCACAATGATGTACTGTACAGACAGACAGACTAGCCACAATGATGTACTGTACAGACAGACAGACTAGCCACAATGATGTACTGTACAGACAGACAGACTAGCCACAATGATGTACTGTACAGACAGACTAGCCACAATGATGTACTGTACAGACAGACTATTCACAATGATGTACTTTACAGACAGACAGACTAGCCACAATGATGTACTGTACAGACAGACAGACTAGCCACAATGATGTACTGTACAGACTGACTAGCCACAATGATGTACTGTACAGACAGACTAGCCACAATGATGTACCTGTACAGACAGACAGACTAGCCACAATGATGTACTGTACAGACAGACAGACTAGCCACAATGATGTACTGTACAGACAGACTAGCCACAATGATGTACTGTACAGACAGACTAGCCACAATGATGTACTGTACAGACTGACTAGCCACAATGATGTACCTGTACAGACAGACTGACTAGCCACAATGATGTACTGTACAGACAGACTATCCACAATGATGTACTGTACAGACAGACTATCCACAATGATGTACTGTACAGACAGACAGACTAGCCACAATGATGTACTGTACAGACTGACTAGCCACAATGATGTACTGTACAGACAGACTATCCACAATGATGTACTGTACAGACAGACAGACTAGCCACAATGATGTACTGTACAGACTGACTAGCCACAATGATGTACTGTACAGACAGACTAGCCACAATGATGTACTGTACAGACAGACTCCCAGTTGTTTATATTCTTAAAAAACAAAATAAAAAATGTTTAAGTCCACCCAACCGACTATTTCATCCCCCCCCTCACAATTCCTAGCAACTCCCCCCCCCATTTCATTTCATTCTGTTGGACTTAATATGTCAGAATATACCCCCACCCCTCACTCCCCCCCCCCATAACTGTACTTGTTTTTCTGCGAGATGCCGGGGACATCACTAGACCCTTATACGGGCCCGCCCTCAACGATTGCGCCTAGCGCTCGCAGACTGTTTTACTAGGCTCTCGTGTCAGTGGCAGGGGTTTGGGGGGGTGACTAGGTCTCGTACTTAAGAGTCCCCTCCCCCAACCCCTCTCCCCCCCCCCGCCCCCATCAACTCGATTGAAGATTCGTTGATTTTTTTTTTTTATTTTTTTCCCCACCTATTTGTATTAAAACTCACGGCCTTGAATATGTTTCTCGTACAAGACCCCCCTCCACCCACACACACACACACACACACACACACACACCCTACCTCTACCTTTCCTTTGCGTAAGACAGCCTTTGCTCGTGTCTTTGAGCCACGTGATTGGCCCATCTCACCAATAGAATATGTGTGTGTGTGTGTGTGTGAGAGAGAGAGAGAGAGAGAGAGAGAGAGAGAGATCGATAGATAAATAGAGAGAGAGAGAGAGAGATCGATAGATAAATAGAGAGAGAGAGAGAGAGAGATCGATAGATAAATAGAGAGAGAGAGAGAGAGATCGATAGATAAATAGAGAGAGAGAGAGAGAGAGATCGATAGATAAATAGAGAGAGAGAGAGAGAGAGATCGATAGATAAATAGAGAGAGAGAGAGAGAGAGAGATCGATAGATAAATAGAGAGAGAGAGAGAGAGAGAGAGAGAGATAGATAGATAGATAGAGAGAGAGAGAGAGAGAGAGAGATCGATAGATAAATAGAGAGAGAGAGAGAGAGAGAGAGATCGATAGATAAATAGAGAGAGAGAGAGAGAGATCGATAGATAAATAGAGAGAGAGAGAGAGAGAGAGATCGATAGATAAATAGAGAGAGAGAGAGAGAGAGATCGATAGATAAATAGAGAGAGAGAGAGAGAGAGATCGATAGATAAATAGAGAGAGAGAGAGAGAGAGATCGATAGATAAATAGAGAGAGAGAGAGAGAGAGATCGATAGATAAATAGAGAGAGAGAGAGAGAGAGATCGATAGATAAATAGAGAGAGAGAGAGAGAGAGAGATCGATAGATAAATAGAGAGAGAGAGAGAGAGAGAGATCGATAGATAAATAGAGAGAGAGAGAGAGAGAGAGATCGATAGATAAATAGAGAGAGAGAGAGAGAGAGAGATCGATAGATAAATAGAGAGAGAGAGAGAGAGAGAGATCGATAGATAAATAGAGAGAGAGAGAGAGAGAGATCGATAGATAAATAGAGAGAGAGAGAGAGAGAGATCGATAGATAAATAGAGAGAGAGAGAGAGAGAGAGATAGAGAGAAATAGAGAGAGAGAGAGAGAGAGATCGATAGATAAATAGAGAGAGAGAGAGAGAGAGATCGATAGATAAATAGAGAGAGAGAGAGAGAGAGATCGATAGATAAATAGAGAGAGAGAGAGAGAGAGATCGATAGATAAATAGAGAGAGAGAGAGAGAGAGATCGATAGATAAATAGAGAGAGAGAGAGAGAGATCGATAGATAAATAGAGAGAGAGAGAGAGAGAGATCGATAGATAAATAGAGAGAGAGAGAGAGAGAGATCGATAGATAAATAGAGAGAGAGAGAGAGAGAGATCGATAGATAAATAGAGAGAGAGAGAGAGAGAGATAGGCGTGGGGGGGGGGAGGAGCAGAGTAAGTATGTGTGTGTGTGTTGTGTGCACGAGTGTGTGCATGTGTGTGTTAGTTGCCGACCTAAACTATAAAAAAAATACGCAACTTAAATAGAATGGACATCGGACGAGTAAAAAAAAAAAACATTACGACAATCAGGAACATGAACTCTTGTAATATTTTTAAATAGCAGTTATTGTGCAATCAGTTATCTCCCTTTCAACAGGAACCGCCAACTTGTCTCATTTTATTATTTATGTTTTTCTCACATTTCATAAGGGAAAAAAATATTTATATATTTATATATACATAAGTAGCTTTTGTCTTATGAATGAAGACGTTGACAGCTTATATCTGTGTACATGTACAGGCCATGGTTGTCGGGATAGTGTAATATGTACAATGAATGCCATGACCGTACGCGCATCGTATAAGTAAACATAAGAGCCATAAATCGAATGCACTGATTGGCACCAGATACAGCCGTTTTTGTTTGTATACACATGACATCAGGGAATATTGTCATGGCTAAATTTATATTATATTCAATTCTCATACCTAACATCCCCCCCATCCCCAAAGTTAGCAGTATAGTCGTTCTTTGATGGTGTGGTAAGGGGGGTGGGGGTGTAGGACCTAGAGACGGATGGCCGAGTGGCGAAGACCACTTGACTGAGGACCTGAGAGTCCCGGGTTCGATGCTCGGCGAGCATCAAGGAAATTTTCCGTGTTGAAAAATTGGCAGAATGTCCCTCCAGTCAGTGGCGTACCTAAGGGGGGGGGCGGCGGTGGGTGCGGTCCGCACCGGGCGGCACTTTTTATTACTTTTTAGGGGGGGCGGCAAAAATGTATAGATTAAATTGAAATACCTAAATGAGAGGGCGGCAAAATCGTCTTCCGCCCTGGGCGGCCGATACCCACGCTACGCCGCTGCCTCCAGTCCACCCAGCTGACTTAAGAAGGGGGAGGGGGTGGAGCAAAGGCGGCTGAGCGTTATGCTAATCACACACACCATCCCCTATACATGCCGAGGTTACTGAAAACAGATGAATTCACCACTTCATCTGCCCCGATGGCTCCCTTTTGAGGGCTAACTGAACTAAAGAGAGAGGCATTTGTATTTTAATTTAGAACCCCTGGCAATTTCAAACGTTGGGGTAAGGCCATGGTAAACCCAAATATATAAGGGATTGTTGTATCTATGGGTACATGAAAATAATAATACTCACACGAATATCGCACTTTTTTTTTTAGTTACTCCGCAGGCGAGGGAGGGGAGGGGAGGGGGCGGGTTGGGGCTCATAGCCAATGGGGGGGGGGAGCTTTTTTAGTGGTCTTCCAGTCGCCCATGCCTAGGAAAGGCCCTGTGTGTACGGTATTGATAAATGGCACGAGGCGCTCTGTACATATCAACCAATATATATATATATGGGCGTGGCTTTATGCACGTAATGAAAGGAAACAGCGCTGTGGCTTTATACACACAATTGTACAATGTATACAGAGCCTGGACTTCAGCTCTTAATAACGTCGTCACATATAAATACATAACTATACATTAATACAGTAGTTCTCATAGCGCATGACGCGACACGCTGGTGGGGTACAAATGTATTTCAGGAGAGGTAACGATAAAAGCTTTGTTAAATTTATAATTAAAAAGATGGCGAATGAATATATGCATAGGTAAAACTCTTATTTCTCAATTTGCTACAAAGCTAAACGCCTGTAAATCTAAAAAAAAATTAAAATGGTAAATTGGTGCACACACAATTCGTGGCGCTTTTGTTACCGTTCTTCCATTGTGGGTTTTCCTTGGCAGGTTGGATCGCGGAACAGAAATTGGTGTCACGGTGGATCGCGAAACAGAAATTAGTGTCACAGTGGATCGCGAAGCAAAATAGTATGAGAATCACTGAGTCAATACAAACCAGAAAAAAAAAATGAACATTAAAAAACCATGTCCCGTAGAGTCAGAAAATCTAAAGCCATGATGGCTTTTGGAACACGATATCAGCGAACATAACGTCATAGCTGTACAAACAAAATAGTTTACTATATAATGCCATGACGGCTTTTGGAACACGATATCAGCGAACATAACGTCATAGCTGTACAAACAAAATAGTTTACTATATAATGCCATGACGGCTTTTGGAACACGATATCAGCGAACATAACGTCATAGCTGTTCAAACAAAATAGTTTACTATATAATGCCATGACGGCTTTTGGAGCACGATATCAGCGAACATAACGTCATAGCTGTTCAAACAAAATAGTTTACTATATAATGCCATGACGGCTTTTGGAGCACGATATCAGCGAACATAACGTCATAGCTGTTCAAACAAAATAGTTTACTATATAATGCCATGACGGCTTTTGGAGCACGATATCAGCGAACATAACGTCATAGCTGTTCAAACAAAATAGTTTACTATATAATGCCATGACGGCTTTTGGAACACACGATATCAGCGAACATAACGTCATAGCTGTTCAAACAAAATAGTTTACTAGGCCTATATACAGCCAAGGCTTTTGGAACATAATATCAGCAAGTATAACGACGTAGCTGTACAGACAATAAAGTATAATAGATAAAGCCATTTCCCCTAGAATAAAAAAAAACATTTATTTACAGACAATCAAAAATTTGGAGTAGAGCATCAAGTAAACATTGCTGGTCGTTTCTTTCTTTTTTTTTTTTTGTGGTTTTAAAAAAAGAGGCAACATTACGGTAAACATTTGTTTTGTTAACATACAATGAAATTATAAAAAAAAAAAGATAAAAACAACATGTTAGAACCCTCATGCAAGCATATTGGCCCTAGCTTCCCCCTACCCTCTCCCGAGTTTACGACAACCATTTGGCCATTTGGGGCTTTTATACCTTTATACAGACTGTGTAAACCGCGTGGGGCGGGCGGGGGGGGGGGCTTCCTTGTATTGTCGATAGCTAATGGACTACAAAAGCTACTCCCTCCCATTCCCCCCTCCGTCCCCCTCCCCTCGCAGCTGCCCTGCGCACTCCAACCAATGCGCGGCACTAGTAAAGCAACAAATGTTTGATCCTATAAATTCTTGCAGCAACAATTGGATGGGATTAGGTCGACCGATACATGAAGTATCTATGATTGTTTATAAAGTGTATTTAATCCAGTCCAATTTTATGATGAATGATAGCTTAGGCGAAATGTGTCGAGTGAAAAATCTTGCGATTCTAAAGTTGACTGGAATTGACTAAAGTTGACTAATATTGACTGAAATTGACTGATATTGACTGACATTGACTGAAATAGACTAAAGTTGACTGAAATAGACTAAAGTTGACTGAAATATACTGAAACTGACTAAAGTTGACTGAAATTGACTAAAGTTGACTGATATTGACTGACATTGACTGAAATTGACTAAAGTTGACTGAAATAGACTAAAGTTTACTGAGATTGACTGAAATCGACTAATAATGCACAGGTGCCACTTGATCAAAAACTAGACCATTCTGGTTTTTATTTATTTATTTGAAAATTTAACTTTTAGGTTTACCAACTTCAAAAAACAACAAAAGTTTAAAGAAGGTTTGCTCGTTACGTAATACGTTGCACTTAATATGCTGGCGGTTTATTTTCCATCAAGACACCTGTCTGCAACTTCTCCATGCGCTGATTGGTTAGACATCGGCAGGTGGGGGGGAGCCGACCATGTGTTGTTCATTCATTGACACAGTTTTGAAAAATAAATAAATAAATAATATTAAAAAAAAGCAAAGCTCCCTCTTTTTTTTTCATTTTGAGCAGTGGCGTAAGAAGGGTGCCGTGGGTTGTGCACGGGGCGCCGAACTAGGAAAAAGGGCGGTGGGGGGAGGGGCGACGAAAGAATGCTGTTAAATATTTTGACACTTTTCAGATTGGGGGAAAGGCCGCCCCGAAAAATGTAACCCGCACAGGGCGCCGCATTAGCTGGCTACAGGGCGCCGCATTAGCTAGCCACGGCCCTGCTTTTTGAGTTTGCATTACTATTAAAAGAATTTGATGTATCATTTAATGTCAGAATATACAAAAAGGAGAAAAAATAAACTGCGCATTCCGCCACCCCCTTTAATCCCTTCCCCTCCCCCTCCTCTCTCTCTCTCTCTCTCTCTCTCTCTCTCTCTCTTCGCATAAATTGTGTAACAGAAAAAAAGAAAAAAAAAACGTCCAAAGCCTTTACCAATGGCCATGTTATTCCCATATGAAAATATCTCAAAGTAAAAAAAATGTCCAAAATAAAAACAAAAACAAATAAAATAACAACTTACAACAACATGACGTGATATGTTCAGAAATTATACATACACAAAAAAAATTTGAATTTTGTTTGGACTGGAGACACCCTTTCTCCCCCCCTCCCCCCCCCCCCCCGAACCCCCATTCGTACAATTAAAAAAGATTTATGTAAATGGAGGGGGGAGGGGGCCGATATAAATGTCGGCCCCTGAGGCCCGTTTAAGTGTGTGGGCGTTTGGAGTGGGTGACGTTGAACACAGTGTGTAATGAAATACATCCCTTTTCTTTTTATAGTAACAGTTGTACTGGCTGAATTCATTTCTTCAATTCTGTTGTTTTATCATTTCATAATCTTCAGCGACGAAATATATCCCAGAACATCCCAGTATATCCGGCTTTATCTCAGTATGTCCGGCTTTATCCCAATAGATACCATGGATTAATCGTCGTCGTCATCTCCGGAGCCCTCCGAATCCGAATCACTGTCGCTCCAAGAAGACTCCCTAAGGTCAGAGTTCATCTCTTCCTCTTCTGAGGGCTCCGTGGATAGTCTCTTTTCGGAGACGAGCACCGGAGCTCCGTCAGGAGTCAGGTTGCTGTGGTGTCGCAAAGACCGTTTGCTGAACCCGTCCTTATTAGCGTACGTCCCACGGGGCATGTCCGCATTCGGGCGGACCGCAGAGTGTTTCGGAGGCGCTAAATGCTCACCGTTCGTCGGACGAGCCGAAGCGTTCACTGGCGCCTTCGTCGTCGACGGCGTATGTCGAGCCGTCGTAGAGTTTGTGTGGGCCATGTGGGCGTTAAACGAGGGCGGCCCTCGCGCCGTGGTTGTCCTCGCGCTGGGCGACTGCGCGTTGAACGACGTCGACTTCGCGGGCGGCTCCTTTTGCCTGTCCCTCGCGCCATCCCTCATCCTGTTGTGCGAGTTCTCGTGATAGGCGTGGCTGGACGAGGCGTCCGAACCGCGTCCGAACGGGTTGTCTATATGGACACGTGATGTCGTCGTCGGCACTGTATTCTTCCGCGTTTTCCTTCCGTTTCTCGGCTTTTGCCTGTCCCTCGTACCGTTTCTCAGCCTGCGGTGAGAGTTCTCGTGGAAGGCGTGGCTCGACCAGGACACGCCCAGCGGGATGCTCGCGTTGCCATGCGGCGACGACGACGACTTCGAATCCGGCAGAGCTGCCTGCGTCGCGTTCTTCGCCGTAACGTGGGATCTCCCGAGAGTCTGCGAGACTTCTTGGCTGATGTTGCTCAACGGGCTCGTCCGATTGAGCGACGCCGTGACCACCAGCGCATCCGCCTTCGTCCCGTTCCGCTTCCGGCTTTTGGCGTTCTCGTGGTAGCTGTGGCTTGAGAACGGCAGGAGCTCCTTCCAGTGGGCGATCTTTTGAGGGCGCCAGGGCGACGTAGTGGGCGCGGGCGTCGTTCTGCTGAAGAATCGAAACGTGGGAGGCGGCGCCGTGGTGTAGCTCAAGTGGCCGTTATTCAGATGCTCACGGAATATCCTCTGTTTGTTTTCCGATGAGTTGAACATGTACCTGGGGAGGGCATACTCGTCTGCCAAGGGGCAGAACCCTGTCAGTAAATTGAAGCTGCCAGCATCGCATGACGGTTGGTAACAGTTATTTTCCTTGATGCAGCTGGAAAAAAAATCAGATTAAGTCTTTTTTGTGTTGTTTTTTTTTTTAAAAGGTATAAAGGTGGATTTCATAATTTGAATCTCTCTGAATGATTAAGAAAAAAAAACCTATCTGCGTTATTTGGTCATTAGATGGGTTATGATGTCATACCATCAGAATGAATTCAGTTTTCTTTCCCGCTTTTTAAAAAAAAAAAAACGTTGTCTTGCTCCTTGGAATTCATCCATCTCAGTAAACTCGGCGGCGTGTATGGGGGGTTGTTGTGTGGCAAGCACAGCGCCCAGCCGCCTTTACTTCCCCAGCTGATACATTTAAAGCTAGAGGTGGGGCTCGCGGGGGGACTTTTAACCAGCTTTCACCGGAACCTGGGCGGTTTTTTTTTCTTTCGTTCTCTCGGAGGATCGAACCCGAGGTTCTTAGGTCGACAGTTTGAGATCCCTTAGTATGTATATGATGTAATATAAAAGCCAGGCGATTAGGCTTTGGTCAACGCAAAGTGTATTTGAATGTTTCTAATGGCTTGATAGTGCGAGCTTGATGCCGCTTACCCTCCCCCCCCCCCACGCACCCCCACTCCCGAGTCTAGCTACTGTTAAGTGGCCAGAAGACCAAATGCAGTTATTCTCCTTCCCAATCTCCGCCCCTACCCAACTGCCCCCCCATATCAGTAAGTTTATATCTGTGTTTGTGTGTGTGTGTGTGTGTGTGCGTGTGTGTGCTCTGTGTGTGTATGTCTTTGTGTGTGTGTGTGTGTGCATTCTGAATCAAAGTAATAATCAGAACCGTCGATATGTAAAGGCCAACCAAGCGACCTCCAAGGATCCTTACCCCACCTCCAGTGCAATAACCCCTCCCCCCCTCCCCCTATTTTCAAGAATTAATTCCTATTAAACCAAAAAAACTTAAGAACACGGCCCTGTCTACGACGTCATCGATAGACTTACACTAGTCCACTTTCGCCAAGCATCATGCGGCCTTTTCTTATCTTCTTGCACTCGTCGTCGAAGCGGCCCTCGTGACCGCCGGGGGAGCAGCCGCACGTGCAATCCGTGCCCCATTCCTTCAGGGTAAAAGGCGCTGGACACCGCAGCGGACAACTGGACAGGTTTCTGGTAAAGAAACATTTGAAAGAAAAGTTTGAGCACATGATTTAGGTCGGAAAAGTTCTAGTGTTAACGTTTTTTTTTTTAAAAAAAAATCTGGCTATCTAGTTCGCCTGTTTTCTTACGCGGTTTGCCTCTTTGGCTTGCACTCACACTCCGTGTGGTTCTCAAACGGCAGCAGGACGGCGTCGCCTGTGTCGAAGTTCATCAAGGTCGTGCCGTGGTCGTCTATCTTGAATGTCTGAAACATGGC
The DNA here is from genome assembly GCA_021962125.1 of Bulinus truncatus. Lineage (NCBI taxonomy): Eukaryota > Metazoa > Mollusca > Gastropoda > Planorbidae > Bulinus > Bulinus truncatus. The sequence goes on from JAGDYQ010000008.1 coordinate 8,816,255, forward strand.
GTAATAATGAATAGGTCATGAATAGGTCTGATACTGGCCACTGTCTGACATTTGCCACCGACTGACACTACCTATTGTCTAACACTGGCTGATGTCTGACCCTGGCTACAGTTTGACACTGGCTACAGTTTGACACTGGCTACAGTTTGACACTGGCTACAGTTTGCATTACAGTAGATGTAATGTCCATGACAGTGAAGGCTAACACCGTGCTCTACCTACCTATCTATCTATCTATCTATCTATCTATCTATCTATCTATCTATCTATCTATCTATCTATCTATCTATCTATCTATCTATCTATCTATCTATCTATCTATCTATCTATCTATCTATCTATCTATCTATCTATCTATCTACCTACCTACCTATCTATCTACCTACCTACCTACCTATCTATCTATCTATCTATCTATCTATCTATCTATCTATCTATCTATCTATCTATCTATCTATCTATCTATCTATCTATCTATCTATCTATCTATCTATCTATCTATCTATCTATCTATCTATCCTTCTATCTAGCTATCTATCTAGCTACCTACATACCAATCTATCTATCTATCTATCTATCTATCTATCAATCTATATATCTATCTACCCACCTATCTATCTATCTATCTATCTATCTATCTATCTAGCTAGCTAGCTAGCTATCTATCTATCTACCCACCTACCAATCTGTCTATCTATCTATCTGTCAGCCCTTGTGTCTATATATATATATATATATATATATATATATATATATATATATATATATATCATCGATCTATCCGTCTCTCTGTCTGTCTGATTGTCTATCTGCATGCCTACCTGACAGTCATTCAAACAATCAGTCAATCAAACAATCATTCAATCAAATGAATCTGCACGTCTTCTATCTATTTCCCAAACTAACCTTTCTGTTTGTCTATCAATCAATATCATATACCTATATTTTATATTTTCCTGTCTTAGCACTCTTCCTTTTTATGACATTATGTATGCTGCAACATATCCTTACAAACATACACATTATAAATATTTATTTAAAGCATTAATAAACACGCACCCCTCCCTTCCCAGGCCCACCGGCAGAAATTTAGGGCCCCTGGGCAGGGCTGTCACGGATCTACCCCCCCCCCCCCCAAATGCTGATAATAATATTTTCAAAAAATGATTGGCCAGCTCTTTTCGGGTCCCTAAAACTCGCCCGCCCCCCCCCCCCCCCCCCACTCGGCGGCACTGTCCCCCTCCCAATACACATAAATAAAACCTTTACAAATCACAAAAAAAAATCACAGCAATCTTTTTTCACAGAAGAGCTCCCAGCATTCGGATATCCAAGGGAAGTAACTAGTTCGGTGTGTACAACGAGGCGGTTGTAGAGAGGTTGAGTCGCTTACGATTGTTGACTATACAGCTACTGACTGAACTGTGACACCTTGTTAGTGGCGTGTAATAACCGGGTGGGTGGGGTGGTGTGGGGGTTGGGGAGGGAGAGGGGGATAATAAATCCCAGGACGTTGGACCCTGTAATTATGATGTGCAGGGGAGGGTAGGGGGGGGTGTCGCACGAAGTAACCTCACTAATCATGCTCCCCTTCCCCCACCACCCATTCAGTTTCCTTCTTATATGTCACATGCCTGTGTCTGACTATGTATGTCAGATTAACCCTGTTTACGTCACAACTACCTGTCTATGACTCACACCGCCCACCTGTTGACTGAGCAAGTTTTCAAACACACGCACACACACGCACACGCACACGAGAAAAGTGCCCAAGATTTACTTGGTGCACAGAAAAAAAAAAATATCAAACAACCTTAGACTTGAACTTGTTAAAAATACATATAAATAATAACTCTAGGGCTGGGGGTGGGGTGGCACATAATTAGGAGGAAGTTGTGGCGTCTCTAATATCACCTGAGCTGTGTATAGGAGGTGGACCTAGGGGTTGCAGGTGGATCGATGTGCGTACGTAGAGGATATACAGTACACTCTTGCTTATCCGGCGAGCGGATATTAGCTTTTTGTTGTTGTTTATTTTAATGACAAAAATGCGGTAAAAAAAATAATGTTAAGACATGACGGTGGCCATGCTGGATTCAGCGACTTTTGTGCTAAACAATATCTGTCTTGAGACAGATGCTCTCGAGAATATCTGTCTTAAGACGTGTTTCTTGAGAATACCTGTCTCAAGACGTGTTTCTCGAGAATATCTGTCTCAAGACATGTTTATTGAGAATGCCTGTCTTAAGACGTGTTTCTCGAGAATATCTGTCTCAAGACGTGTTTCTCGAGAATATCTGTCTCAAGACATGTTTATTGAGAATGCCTGTCTTAAGACGTGTTTCTCGAGAATATCTGTCTCAAGACGTGTTTCTCGAGAATATCTGTCTCAAGACCATATTTCTCGAGAATATCTGTCTTAAAAGACATGCGATCGGGGAAGGCCGATCCTAACCACACCGCTGGGGGGTAAGCGATACAACCAACTTTGTCGTCTGCCAGCTCATTCAACGTCTGCGAGTGATGCACCTTGACGCTGGCTAGACATGGCGTTGATATTTTTTTATATTTTGCCGCGCCGTTCCTTTTAGTTGAACAAACAAACAAACAGACCAACAACCTGGGGCAGAATCTAGGTCAGCGCTGAGACGAGCAGGAGTTGGCTCACTTCATCTGAGTCTGTGTAATTTGTAAGATATAAATGTAAGGCATCAATTAGAAAAGGGAAATGAGATAAATATCAAGTCTTGCGAATCTTAATTTAATAAAAATCCTAGGGCTGATGCGAAAAAATGATTTTGGTCAAAGGCGGTGGGAAGGGGTGGGGGGTGGGGGTGGTGTGGTGGGGGTGGTGTGGGGTTGGGAGAACTGAAGGTTCAAAATTATTTTAGAAAACTACATGAAAGAAAATTTGTTCACGGCCAAACACAGAAAGGCTAGTTTATGCATTATCTCTTTCATTATCACGTTAGATAAACAGAGACGCAGACAGACAGACAGACAGATAGATAGATAGATAGATAGATAGATAGATAGATAGATAGATAGATAGATAGATAGATAGATAGATAGATAGATAGATAGATAGATAGATAGATAGATAGATAGATAGAGAGATAGATAAATAGACTGACATTTATATAGATAGATATATAGATAAATAGATATACAGAGTGGACCAAAAAAAATGAGAACATTGCGTAGAAATGGTATCATGGTATCAGTTGGTGTTTCTCTAATGGGGAAAACTGATATTGTGTTCGTTGAACTAGGTGCCAAAGTAAACAGTGAATACAATTGTGAACATGTTATGAGAGAAGGTTCGCTGCCTGTAATTCAAGCGGAATGTGGTCGTCAAAACTGGACTTTACAGCAAGACGGAGCTCCTTCTCACACAGCCAGAAATACGATCAACTTTCTTCGTCAGGAGAATGTTAACTTCATTGAGCCAGACATGCGACCACCGAACAGTCCTGATTTAAACCCAGTAGATTATGCCATATGGGGTGCTTTGCAAGAAAAAGTCTACCTTCGACGAAAATTTACCACAGTTGGCAATAATTGAAGAGTGGAGAAATCTGGGACAGCGATGTATTGACAGTAGCATAAATGAGGTCTACGCTTAGAAAAAGTTGTTGATAAGCAAGGAGGACACATTGAGCAGGATTTCTGATTGGCTAAATACTTAGCAAACAAAATTACATGAACCAATACAATTAATTAAATTATTTTTTTTAATAATTCGTATTTTTTGGCCCACCATAGATAGATAGATAGATAGATAGATAGATAGATAGATAGATAGATAGATAGGTAGATAGATAGATAGATAATGAGTGCGAAGGAGTTAGCGTGTTTGTATGTGTTTATGTTAAAGTGTGTGTGTCTATGTGCCTGTGTCTGTGTGCCTGTGTGTGTGTGTGTTTGAGTGTTGACTGGCTATCTGTAAGCTGACCTCCCCGGTGCAGTGTTGAGCTGACATGGGCGCAAACATGCTCTCCTCCACCTGACGATGGACATCTTCACAGCAGCAAACATTGGTAAACTGGTAGATGACGTCATCGCGACAGAACGTACCCGGGGAAATTATGGGGGAGGGGGGGAGATAATTAGGGAAGTGGGGGAAGTGAGTGAAGTCCCCTGTAAGGATGAGATGAAATATCTCAGATCCCATAAACCGTGTTTCCGTGTTTCTTACGCTGTTTGTTTTACCGTCTGCTATAAAATGTGTGTCTGGCGCTAGAATTGAAAGGCTGGAATAAAGATACGCACAGGCAATTGTCGTGAGGTTGTCTTTTTTTTTAAGCTAAGCCCCCCCCTTGGGTGCCTCCGTCAACAATGCACCCCCGGCAACCGGTGAGAAATGCTGACTAATATCTTCACATTCTTAATTCTGAAATACACAGGCAGAGCTTCGTCCTAACTCCGACTAAATTCCAGCCAACCAACTTGTCGACGGTAAAAATTTAAAAAAAAAAATCATTGCGCTTATCTTGAATGAAATATAGTTCTTCGCGTTTGTTTACTTTTGCTTTTTAAAACAAACCAACAAAAAACAAAACAAAAACAAAAAGCTTTAAGCTTTGGGTGAATTCCCCTCTAATTACTAAAGAGCGGCTTTGGGGGAAACCAGCAACGGAATACTTATTCCTAACGTCAAAATTTTTGTCAGCGCTGTTGAGACGGGGGGAGTGAGGCTAATTAAGGGAAGAGCTCAACGTGTCAATTTATTATGCGCGTTTCTTTACAGAGGGAGGGTGAGGGAAGTGTTTCTTATTTAAATTATCACGTGCATGTTTGTTTAGCTTGGATTGGGGGGGGGGGGGGAAAGGGGGGCATGGTTGGTTTAGAATGGAGGGTAATTTGTTAATCGGTTCTAAAAAAAAAAAAAGGTGACATACCTAATGAAGAGCCGAGCTTGTTTTATGCAGGGCAACAATAACGCTGCAGTGACCCGTGACCCCAATGCCGGATCGTATGGACCACTGGAAGATCAAGAAAGAACAACAAAAAAAAAACACATTCCCTCCCCAAACTACAACTTCATGACAGGTTATTAAAAGTAACGGAGCCCTTAGAGCTCAGCCCTCCCCCCCCCCCCAACAAGCATTAAGGTTACACCCCCAACCCTCCTCCACCCAGCTTGAAAATAAGTCCACGACACTTTTTTTTTTAGTGGGGGGGGGGGGAGACTTCAAGGCGGCTGGACATTGAAAAATCCGCGACACGGGAACTGTTAACACTCAATACCTTGTTTCCCCCTACGCCCTGTTTCCCCCCCCCCCAACGCCCTGTAAACCCCCTCCCCCAATGCCGGGTTCACCCCATCGTATGTTATTCAAATCGTAATGTGTGTGTTTTACACAAATCTGACCGGACTGTCAAACTAGGCACCTGTCCAGCCCCCGCCGCGCCCCTTCCCCCCTTCCGGTCAGTACAAATAGGCGTCTGATAGGATGGTGAGTGAGATCACGATGACCTCACGCTGAAAGTCATACGTCACGCTGAAAGTCATACGTCACGCTGAAAGTCATACGTCACGCTGAAAGTCATACGTCACGCTGTAAGCATATGTCACGAGTTATTCAAAACTACGAGCAGATGAATTAATAATAAAACATATATTCGAATAAAGTAAGTACAGTGGATTCCGCTTAATTGGGGCAGCCGCTTAATTGGGACAAATCTCAAAGAAACCAAACCAAGAAGCCAATAGTACATTTGTATTTTTAATTGGGACAGCCGCTTAATTGGGACAAAAAGCCTCGGTCCCGATGTGTTCCAATTAAGCGGAATCGACTATATTTCATATTGACACTGGGGGGGGGGGTGGGCTCAAGCCTCAACTTGTGCTTTTTTCCCTAAGCCCCCCCCCCAACCCCTCCGTCCCCTCCCCACCCCCGGGACGCACTAGAAAACATTGCAGCCCTTTAACCACACAACATGACGGGGAGAATAAAGCTACAAGTGTAATATCTGGGTTTCACGGGGGTTGGGGGGGGGGCTTTTACAAAGCGGGGCCCAGAGCGCCCGACGACCACACATACAATGAAGACTAGACTAGTTCAAGAATTTAAAAAAAAAAAAAATTCAGACGGGAAAGGGTAGGAGGCGGGGGAGAGGGGAAAAAAAGACATTAAAAAACTGAACTTTATATACCTGGGTGTACGCTGTTTTGTTATTTTACGACACTAAATTATTTTTCACTTTATCTCCACGCGACTTTTTTGTTTTTTTATTTTATTTTTTTTAAAAAAGGGGGAAATAATAAAAAGAAACATTCATTGCTGAACTCATGATATCATGGTGAAGTTGTCCGCCCCTGTCCTCTTCTCGTCTGCAGCCTCTTGGTTTGGCTATTTATCGTTTTAATATCTATTCTACTTTGTAAATAAAAAAAAAATATATAAAAAAGTTAATAACAAAAACCCACCATGTAAAAGACCTGTGATAAACATTTGCAGTTCTCGCCCCCCCTCCCCCCTATAAACAGGTTGGGTAAACTTTTGAGATGTTTATTAACAACATAAATAAACGAAAAAAAACTTCTCCTTTTTTTTTTTAATGTTTTCATATCGGTGGCCATCTTGAATTTTAAACTACCACCCTAAAAATGTTGTTTTGTGTTGAATATTATTTGAGATTGGAACGAAAGTTTATTATTACATGTAAAAAAAAAAAATAGGTCCTGATTGATTCATGGCTGTTATTCTCTTTATTTTGTGAGTTTTAACAAACAAACAAAAACAAAAAAAAAAAAAAAAAAAAACGGTTTATTTTTTTATAACCAACTGTTTTCAAATACATTTTGTTGCCTCTCATGATATCAACATAGGCTGGCTTTTATCTTTTAAAAAATGTTGGCATTACAAAAATGAAAAAAAAAAATTATTTCTACTCGACGGTCTGGCTGGCACCGAGTCTCTAAGTCCAAACGCCCTCCTCCCTCAAGCAAATACACACTCTCCCACACAGACTCTCACTCTCACTCACACACACACATACTTTCACTCACACACACACACACACACACACACAGACTCTCACTCCTAAGCACACATACTCTCACTCATACACACACACAGACTCTCTCTCACACACACACACACACACTCTCACTCATAAGCACACATACCTTCACTCACACACATATACTTTCACTCACACACAAATATTCTCACTCATAAGCACACATACTTTCACTCAAACACACATACTTTCACTCACACACACAGACTCTCACTCATAAGCACACATATTTTCACTCGCGCACACACATACTTTCACTCATACACACAGATTCTCACTCATAAGCACACACACTTTCACTCACACACACACATATTTTCACTCACACACACATACTTTCACTCACACATACAGATTCTCACTCATAAGCACACATACTTTTACTCACACACACACACACACTTTCACTCACACACACATACTTTCACTCACACACACAGACTTTCACTCACAATACATGTTTGAAACAATACATGTAAGAAACAAGATTAAAAAAAAATGAACTCTGAAAAAACCTGGTCAATTAAAATAAATATCATATTATAAACTAAACGACAGATTTCTTATAAAAAATAATGTAGGTCCTGTCTCTGGAAATGTAAATTACATTCTTTTCAGTATTTTTGCAGATGGAGTTTTAGGAGATGCTCGGTAAACAATGGTTCAGCCAATGAAAAAAAAATAAATTTTTGAGTTCACGATTAACAAACATGGCGGAAATAGCGATGCCAACATTCTGCATAATATATATATATATATATATATATATATATATATATATATATATATATACAGTGGATTCCGCTTAAATGGGACATTGCTTAGTTGGGACAGCCGCTTATTTGGGACAAATCTCAAAGAAACCAAACCGAGAAGCCAATAGTAAATTTGTATGTTTAATTGGGATAGCCGCTTAATTGGGACAAAAAGCCCCGGTCCCGATGTGTCCCAATTAAGCGGAATCGACTGAATATATATGTATATATATATATATATATATATATATATATTTACCGGACAGCACACAATTGCGTCACTCAAAGGTACTCACCAAAAACGCCATCTGGACAATGTCCACTTTCTTAGGGACACACTCTAACATCCTCGACCTGCAGCAGCCGCTGTAGTTGAAACACCGGTGAAGCAGGACGCACTCCGGCAGGAAGTATTTATCCGGGTGGGTCGGGTCGTGGACGTGGTGTACGAAGGGCGTGGGTGCCATGCACGGAGAGTTGGCCATGTCATTCTGGGTCAGTCCATTGTGGACGGCGGCCAGGAATACTGGAAGGTGTGAATAGAGGCCGGATAAAATACGAAAAAACAAATTTGCATACTGGAAGGTGTGAATAGAGGCCGGATACAATACGAAAAAACAAATTTGCATACTGGAAGGTGTGAATAGAGGCCGGATAAAATACGAAAAAACAAATTTGCATACTGGAAGGTGTGAATAGAGGCCGGATACAATACGAAAAAACAAATTTGCATACTGGAAGGTGTGAATAGAGGCCGGATACAATACGAAAAAACAAATTTGCATACTGGAAGGTGTGAATAGAGGCCGGATACAATACGAAAAAACAAATTTGCATACTGGAAGGTGTGAATAGAGGCCGGATAAAATACGAAAAAACAAATTTGCATTAATTGCATTTGCAAACGATTAATTTTTTTTTTGTTTTGATGAATGTTTGCTGGATACGAAACTAAACGCGATGAAGTGTTTGTTGTTTGTTTCACTGGGGGTAGAATTATATTAAAAATTTAGATTTAATTAATTTTCATCGGACAGTTTTTTTTTTTTTTACGAAATCAGCACAGAAAGAGACCCCCCCCCCCCCCCCAAAAGAAACAAAAAAAAAAAATCAGCACACAAAGAGCACACCAGAGTATACAAATTCAACACGCAACCCCTCCCCCCCCTCTCCCCAACCACCGAAATCAGAGCAAAAAGAAAATCCCCCGGTGTCTATAAATAGCATAGATCGAAATTCTATAAATAGTCCACTTCTTAGTGTCTCAAAATATGATTCATCTAAGTCTATAAATAGCCTAATCTAAGACTATAAATAACTTTCATCTAAGTCTATTAATAGCCTAGCCTACATCTAAGTCTATAAATAGCCTACATCTGAGTCTATAAATAGCCTACATCTAAGTCTATAAATAGCCTACATCTAAGTCTATAAATAGCTTTCAACCTAGTCTATACAAGGCCTACGCCTAACCTTCGTTTTACCCACCTTCATGCTGGTGTGAGGAGGACTGGTCACTGGCGTAGTCCCCCGGCTCCTCGCCCCACCCCTCCAATCCTGCACCGTTGACCGGGCCGTCCTTTTTCTTGGACGTCTCTGATTGACCGCTGTCCAGCCGCTCGGACGCTGGACGGTCGTCGGGAACGTGCTGCTGCTGCTGCTGGCGACTCTCCAGGAAGTGGACGATCTGCTCGTCGCTGACGTCAGTGCGGGAGAAAAGGCGCACCAGGTCGACCGGTGACGTCACGTTCCGCAGGCTGCTTTGTATATCGGCAAGTGACAGCGGCATGAGCTGCAGATTGGGAATGAAATACATTGTTTAGTGCTCATGGGGGGGGGGGGGTTTGGCGGATGGATATGTTACTTGGAGTAAGTAACACGTCTTCATAGAGACAACGTCTCAAACCAGTCTAACACATAAGAAATGATTGCGCGGGAAAAAAAAATCACTGCGAATTCCCCCTTTTTTTTCCCTTCATCATGCTATGATTCAATTGTTCTCAAACTTTTACAATGCGCGACCCTCTGCAGCCCCGTAGCCAAAGGGGGGCACTGGGGGGCCGTGCCCCCCCCGCTAGGTGTGGAGTGCCCCCCTCCGCTTAAAAAAGAAGAAAAAGAGGAAAAAATAAAGAAAAAGTAAAGGTGCCCCCCTTGCTGGGTAATGGTGCCCCCTGCTAACTTTGACCTGGCTACGGGCCTGCCTCTAGGTATCGTTCGGTTTTAATTATTGTTGTTTTGCGATGCACGTGTATAAAAAAATTATTATTATTGTCATTTTTGGCGACCCACCTCCAATCTCCCCACGACCAACTGGACCACTTGAAATCTAATCGAAACCCAGAAAACCACTTCTAACCTAACCACAACCAACTGGACCCCTTCTTATCCACCCACAATCCACTGGACCACTTCTAATCTACCCGAAACCCAGAAAACCACTTCTAACCTAACCACAACCAACTGGAGCCAGGTGCAGGCTCGGAGATAACATAAAATCCCCAAATTCAAGATCAGCTCAACATTGATAACAATATGACATTTAGAAATAGGAAGAGATAGGTAAGAAAACAAAGAGATGGGAAGAAAGAATGACAAAAAGAAAGAAAAAGAAAGGAAGAGTGACAAAAAAGAAAGACAAAAAAAAGAAATAGAGAAATTCAAAAAAAAAAAAAAGAACGAAAGAGCTGTGTAGAGAGAGAGAGAGAGAGAGAGAGAGAGAGAGAGAGAGAGAGAGAGAGAGAGAAAGGTTGTAGATCTAATCATACCTCAACACTGATGTTGTCATCTCCTGTTTGTTGCTGGATTTTTGCTGGCAGCTCATCCGCGGCCAGCCGAGACAAATTCTGCGGGGGCCCTTGAGCCCTGGCCCTGGAGACGTTGTTCATGATGTAGGCGGCCACCATGCTGGACAGCACCAGCAGCTGCAGGAGGTACAGCGTGGTCAGCGACCAGCGCAGCCACATCCCACTTAACTGTCCGAAAGAGAAGAATCCATCAAGGGTCATCGCGCTAGACCATGTGAGCTTAATGCATTTTTATCACTGACCAATATGTAACACACATCAACACGATTAAAGTATACAATTATCATGTATTATGCTCGCGTGAACTCCAACCCCCTCTCCCCTTTGAACTCCGTTCAAGGGCATTATTATTGTTTTAATCACAAAGTGTCCTTATATGGGCAAGATATAACCCCCCCCCCAAATCCCGTATTAGCCTCGTGCACTAATACGTCATATTGAAATGACGGCAATGCTAACTTCTGTGCAGCTGCCAACTCTGGATACTTTGTGGAGGTTATCTCATTTTGTTTTTTAAAGCCATCTAGATAATAATAATTATGATAAAATTACATCTACCGCGATCTATCAATTAGAAAAAAACAAACAATGCTGATTAGTCGATATATCTTTATTTACATTTATTTATACGTTTCACCTATCTCGGGATAATATTATTCAATTCAATAAAAGTTGGCATCTCTTCTCACCACAAAGTCGTCCTGGCCACCGTACACCGCAGTGGATATGCATTCACTTTGTTGACTATGGGATGTCCACACTTTCCCCCAAAAGAGACAGACGCCATTAAATGAAGAGTTCCATTGTGTCCCTTTCTACACCCCAACCCCCCTTCGCCTACCCCGCAATCATTTCCTTCCAGCACTATCACAATCCAATCTGATGCTCTATGGGCACAACGATGATGAAGATTGCTGTGTGTGTGGTGGGTGGGGTCTGGCTCCTCCCCCCCCCCCCCCATCTATGCCTTTGCGTCAAACGCCCTCAGTATCAGTAAATACAATATTACATTTCTTTGCTAACGTTTGAATTGTATACTCTCGACTACATTAATGTATACTCTCGAACACATAATTATATACTCTCGACTAGATAATGGTATACTCTCGACTACATAACTGCATGCTCTCGACTACAGAGACGTATTCTCTCGACAGGCTAAGATGGAAAAAAAAAATGAGCCCTTTATAAGGGCGCCCGAGCAAACCATCACTTAGGACCCCCCAAAAATGGACCTATACCTACTGCCATCCACCCTAAAAAAAATAAATAAATCATCAACACCGTAAGAACGGGTCAGGGTTTTACAATACGCGTAGCCAAGCCTCCGGTGTGTATAAACATTTACCTGTATGAAGGTCCGAGTCATTTATGCGAATCTAGCACAGACCTGGCCCGCCACAAACCAGTGTTTAATGTGCGTCATTGCATACGTGTCCTTTTTTTTTTCTCTCCCCGAAACAAAAGTATGCAGTGGCCACTGTACTACGTGGGCGTTCGTCTCCTCTAAACCAAGTCTATGTAACATGTTGTAGTAGAATGGCCGAAACAATTCAAATCCTCCCACCCACCCACCCCCCACCCCCCACGGCAATTTTGTCTACAGCAAAGCATTTAACAGCCAATACAATGCAAAAGGAATAAACAGTAGGCATTAAATCAGGCGCTGCCAACTTGGGTAATTTATGTCCGGGTATAGATTTGTTAAGGTACCTGGATAAAAGACGTCGAATGGTTTGGTCTAAATGGCTGCAAAGGTCCATTTTGATAATAACAGAGAAAGAAAAGCTTTTTGTCGTTTATACATTGTCTTGCTTTACTTGTAAAATATCAATTTTAAAACACTACTTAAAATATGAATAAGCATAAAATATGACACCAATACCATTTCAACTTAATCATTGTCTATCTATACTTATGCACTAATGTAGCCAAGCCCTTCAATTGTTATCTGCATAATAAATATAGTTAGATTATCTTTGCTCTTAAAAACTTTTTTTTTCCATGGATGTTGATTTTATTTCGTGAATGAGAGTTGGCAACACTGCAATGGATATGATTCACAATCTATTTTTTTTATGACTGTAAAGTAGTAAATGGACGCTGAATGTGTTTTGTAAACAAATGTATTTAGGTCAGGCTCACACTGTGACGTCTTGAGAGTGATGTAGGGGCGTTCTTTGGTATCTGGGGGGCCCAGACGTATCTTTAGGCTCTAGCCACAAGTTTCTGTCAGGACCCTCATCGCAACAGATTTAATAGAAATTAGTACTGAGAAGGGGCTCCTGGTCTGTGGGGCCCTTTAGCAGGGGAACCCTTTGGCAGTGGGACCATTAAGCTGTGGGGCCCCTTGACAGTGTGGGCCTTCTAGCAGTGGGACCCTTTGTCAGTGGGTGGGAGGGGGGAGCAGGGAGTTACCCAATTTGACTATTCGCAAGGAGAGCTCTAAGTCTGGTGTAGAGTGAGTCGGGTGTATCACAGAATAGGTCTGCTGGTTGTGTTGGGGTTGGGGGTGGGTGGTGGTGGTAGGTAACTCACCTCTCTGGAACCACAGCTGAAGCAGGAGGTTGACTCCTCTCTAACACGTGAGCAGTTATTGCCAGGCGGTCTTTGATCTTCAATGGAAGTGTCGTAAATAGCAGCGATAACACTGGGGAGAGAGAGATGGGTGTGTGGGGGGAGGGGTGTGTAATAACAATATGGATAGATCACAATGGAAATACAACAGTTTAAAAAAAACAGCACATGTAATAACAATGAATATTGTGAGACGAAAACTCTGTACATCGTGGGTTAAAGTAACATCAGAACAGTGGTGTACCTAGTGACTTGGGGGCCCGGGAGGCTTGGCCTCTTTGGGGACCCCCCCAGCATTATGACGTTCGACACCATGACATGAGAATGTACTTAATATTTAATGTAAAAAAATAATGTTTGGGGGGGCCCTCAAGCTGGGGCCAGGGTGAACTTTCGAATTTGGACCCCCTTACCCCCACACTAGGTACGCCTCTGTATCAGAATATAGTTTAAAAATGTGGGTTGCCAGCAGTAGATTAGGAAGTGGCACTGCATGTTGTGCGGCGGCCGCATAGGGCGCCGAACAAGAAAGGGGGGGGGGGCGCCGAAATTTTTTTTTTCGCACTTTTCGGATTGGGAGGAGGGCGCCTAAACATGTTATAATCACACGGGGCGCAACAATAGCTATTTACAGCTCCGGTTTTCAAGCGATATGTAGCACATGCTGTGCAGTTCATTGCTGATGGTTGTTTCTCATGACGGGTGTCGGTGGCTTACCAAATCAGAATGTAGCAAAAGGTAAGAGGAATAATTGTATGGCTGTAGCCATGTATTATGATTATAGCTATTGTATGATTACAGCTATTGTATGGTTACAGCTATTGTATGGTTACAGCTATTGTATGATTATAGCTATTGTATGGTTATAGCTATTGTATGATTATAACTATTGTATGGTTATAGCTATTGTATGATTATAACTATTGTATGAGTATAGCTATTGTATGATCACAGCTATTGTATGATCAAAGCTAATGTATGGTTATAGCTATTGTATGATTATAGCTATAGTATGATTATAGCTATTGTATGATTATAGCTATTGTATGATTATAGCTATTGTGTGATTATAGCTATTGTATGATTATAGCTATTGTATGGTTATAGCTATTGTATGATCAAAACTAATGTATGGTTATAGCTATTGTATGATTATAGCTATAGTATGATTATAGCTATTGTATGGTTATAGCTATTGTATGATCAAAGCTAATGTATGATTATAGCTATTGTATGATTATAGCTATAGTATGATTATAGCTATTGTATGATTATAGCTATTGTATGGTTATAGCTATTGTATGATTATAGCTATTGTATGATTATAGCTATTGTATGATTATAGCTATTGTGTGATTATAGCTATTGTATGATTATAGCTATTGTATGGTTATAGCTATTGTATGATCAAAACTAATGTATGGTTATAGCTATTGTATGATTACAGCTATTGTATGTAGGGGGGCTGGCGTGGTCGCCGTAGTCGACTCCCAGTGGCGTAAGTCTGCCACCATCCAGGGGGGGGGGGCATCATCACCAGCTGAGTAGTTTTTGACAAAAGAATAGAGGCCGCCCACACACGCCGGTTTATGAGACCGACGCCACCCCTAAACAAACATAAAAATAACAGGGCCGTTGCTGAGAAATCGGCCCTTTGCCAGGGTTGAGTGGTGGGTGGGGACCTAGATGGTGGCAAAGTTTGGTCTATCTATCAAAATGACCCATGCCAAAATGACTCATGTCAAAATGACCCATGCCAAAATGACCCATACCAAAATGACCCATGCCAAAATTACCCATACCAAAATGACCCATGCCAAAATGACCCATGCCAAAATGACCCATACCAAAATGACCCATACCAAAATGACCCATGCCAAAATGACCCATAACAAAATGACCCATGCCAAAATGACCCATGCCAAAATGACCCATAACAAAATGACCCATAACAAAATGACCCATGCCAAAATGACCCAGCTCAAAAGACTTTTACAAAATTTCTATAGAACAAAATGTTGGAAAATATCATAATAAACCAACACACACACGCTAACACACACACACACGAAGAGAGAAATATGAAGTTGTTTTATAAATACAATCAGCTGTTGTATGTTTGTTTGTACGTCTGGTCGTTGTATTCGCCTGAATAAGGTTGCTGCATGTGTTTATCATTGGACACATTATCCTTGGCACCGGTACAACAAACTGGGTCGCTCGATGCTCGTGGCCGTCAGTGGCCCGCGGGGAGGGCTGTCTGGTGTGTTTGTGTTTTTGTTCGTTGTTTTACCGGGAGACAACAAAAAGGTCTTTTGTTGGAACGAATTTTTCTCGTTTTATCAGATCTGCGAGACTCTCGCGATGACAGAATATATATATATATATATATATATATATATATATATATATATATATATATATATATATATATATATATATATATATATATATATATATATATATATATATAAAGAAATGGTTCACTGTGTAATATGGACACGGGACTAAAAAAGTTGACTTTATTTACCTAAATAAAGAAAAGGGAAGATTGCCGGGGTAAAATACCAACGGGGCTCGGATGAGATAGAGTTCACCCGTCGCTGTAGCCAAGTCTATACTCTATTATTGTGTGGCTATTTCAGTTGTCCACCCAATAGAAACATGCGATGTGCCCTTTTTCAGGGGCGGGATATGGCGCATTGATCGGCCCACTCGAATGGGCGGCGGAGAGCGGAGGGGGGGGCTTCATCCGAGACTCGATCCCAGGACTATTCGGTCGGCTGTCTTTCGATTGACTGCACTGCCAGACTATTTCCTCCTGTAGTGTGGAAAAAGATGCAACTGCAGTAACGTTGATAAACTGTTAAAATAAAGCCATACACTAATGTAAACTTTTCTAAACCTATGTATCATTTATGTATACACACACACACGCAATTATAAGTCGATGAAGACCCTATGCATGTTTTTAGATAGTAAAAATAACTTACAGATAATCGATAAACAAACAATTAGTGTAAAACTGGAAACTATTAGTCTCATTGAGTTAGAACGAAAATATGGCTGCGGTCGGAAGTAGCGATCCAAAACGAGGTTGCTTACCCTTTGTTGTAGGCTGGTGAAGCAGAATTCAGAAATGAAACACATGTATACAGTTAACTTCATTGCGTCTTACACGGGGCCGTTTGTAAGTTTACTGGGGGGGGGAGCCCTGCGCGAAAGAACATTTAGGGGCCTAGATACATTGGGGCCCATAGGCAAAGTTTAGGTGCCACAGCCGATAACACTGTCAAGATCTCTGATTGCTAGCCTGTGGCCCCTAATAATAATCTTACACTGCAGGGCCCCTTTTTTTACCCTTTCCCCCCACTTCCACGTCAGACATTCAGGTAACGACAAAAGTCTCAATAGATGGCACCTTTAGCAATGGGGGGGGGGGCATGCAGTTAAAGCAACTTTTTAAATTGACCAATGGCCCATGGATGGTCAAGCATGAGGTCAACGGAATCCGAATCTCCCGTTTTTTTCACTTTCATTCAAAATATATGCCATTCAGGATGATCTCCCTTTGTTCGGCTGATATACACAGTTGATTGAGTCACATGGCCTCTGTTCAATCTTTAGGCAAGTGTGCTTTACTGTGTGTGTGTGTGTGTGTGTGTGCACGCGTGGGTGTTGTTGTAGTAGAAGAATGGCAGAATGTGAGGTCGCGCCGATCAAGTGAACTGGTTCAACAGAATATCTCATTATGAATGTGGGTATTATAAGTATCTGAGCCACATACCTACAAGTGCCTTAGCCACATACGTACAAGTACCTGTGCCACATACATACAAGTACCTGAACCACATACGTACAAGTACCTAAGCCACATATATACAAGTACCTGAAGCACATACGTACAAGTACCTGAAGCACATACATACAAGTACCTGAACCACATACATACAAGTACATGAACTACATAATACAAGTACCTGAACCACATACATACAAGTACCTGAAGCACATACATACAAGTACCTGAACTACATACATACAAGTACCTGAACTACATACTACAAGTACCTGAGCCACATACATACAAGTACCTGAACTACATACATACACGTACCTGAACCACATACATACAAGTACCTGAAGCACATACGTACAAGTACCTGAACCACATGAAAACAAATACCTGAACCACATACGTACAAGTACCTGAACCACATTCATACAAGTACCTGAACTACATACGTACAAGTACCTGAACCACATGAAAACAAATACCTGAACCACATACGTACAAGTATCTGAACCACATTCATACAAGTACCTGAAGCACATACGTACAAGTACCTGAACCACATGAAAACAAGTACCTGAACCACATACGTACAAGTACCTGAACCACATTCATACAAGTACCTGAACTACATACGTACAAGTACCTGAACCACATACGTACAAGTACCTGAACCACATACCTAAGCTACATACGTACAAGTACCTGTGCCACATTCATACAAGTACCTAAACTTGATACGTACAAGTACGTGAACTACATACATACAAGTACCTGAACCACATACCTACAAGTACATAAGCCACATACGTACAAGTACCTGAGCCACATACATACAACTACCTGAAGCACATACGTACAAGTACCTGAAGCACATACGTACAAGTACCTGAACCACATTCACACAAGTACCTGAACTACATACATACAAGTACCTGAACCACACCAGTACACCTGCTATTGTGGGAAGGAACATTAGCGATAGCAGGGGGGGGAATAAAGATTTAGATAAATAAGCAGAAAAGATAGCACAGAAAAGATAGCACAGAAAAGATAGCATAGAAAATATAGCATGGAAAAGATAGCACGGAAACGAAACATCTGCACCATGTGAACAGAAAAAGGTCATCTTTGGCAACATCCCACATAATTTAAAGAGTTATTGCACACGGACATCACTGGTCTGTGGCATGACCATAGAACTAGAACCACTGCTCGCTGTGACCTATATAGTAAAACATGGCGTGTGGTCTGTCGAAAACTTTTAGTTAATTAACTGATTGATTACTTTAATTGATTAAAGAAAAAAAAAGGGGGGGGGGAGGGAATATTTATGTGTCGTTTGAAGTTTTGTGCTCGGTGACAAATGTTTAGGCCAAGCTGAATGTTTAGGCCAAGCTGAATGTTTAGGCCAAGCTGAATGTTTAAGCCAAGCTGAATGTTTAGGCCAAGCTGAATGTTTAGGTCCAGCTGAATGTTTAGGTCCAGCTAAATGTTAGGCCAAGCTGAATGTTTAGGCCAAGCTGAATGTTTAGGTCCAGCTGAATGTTTAGGCCCAGCTGAATGTTTAGGCCAAGCTGAATGTTTAGGCCAAGCTAAATGTTAGGCCAAGCTGAATGTTTAGGCCAAGCTAAATGTTAGGCCAAGCTGAATGTTTAGGCCAAGCTGAATGTTTAGGCCAAGCTAAATGTTTAGGTCCAGCTGAATGTTTAGGCCAAGCTGAATGTTTAGGTCAAGCTGAATGTTTAGGCCAAGCTGAATGTTTAGGCCAAGCTGAATGTTTAGGTCCAGCTGAATGTTTAGGCCAAGCTGAATGTTTAGGCCAAGCTGAATGTTTAGGCCAAGCTGAATGTTTAGGCCAAGCTGAATGTTTAGGTCCAGCCGCCGGCGTACCATTTATGACTGCCCAGCTATGGCTGAGGCAAAGATTTCAGAAGAGACTAGCTGGCATGAAGAGTGACGTTGAGTGAACCTGCACTGTTAAGAAACAGCCAGAGGCGATCTTAGCAATTAAGGTCGAATGTGCTGGGCCCAGGGCAGAGAGGGGGAAAGGGGCATGGAGCGAATGCCCAAGTCGCCAACCCCCCCAAATCCCGCTGATGGATGCAGCGATCGCAGGTCAAACTAGAAGAAATCCCCAACAAGGGAATATGTTTCTGAGTAAATGTTGAGCAAAGTCAACCAACCTGCATCCAACCCGGCGCTGTTGAGGCCACGTGGAGAATATGCCGGAAAGAGAACCGATGTTGGGCCAAATAACTAAGACCGCTTAAACTGTTGGGGGAGCGACTGTTCACAAGAATAAAGATTAAGTCCACAAGAATAAAGATTACGTCCACAAGAATAAAGATTAGGTCCACAAGAATAAAGATTAGGTCCACAAGAATAAAGATTAAGTCCACAAGAATAAAGATTACGTCCACAAGAATAAAGATTAGGTCCACAAGAATAAAGATTAGGTCCACAAGAATAAAGATTAAGTCCACAAGAATAAAGATTACGTCCACAAGAATAAAGATTAAGTCCACAAGAATAAAGATTACGTCCACAAGAATAAAGATTAGGTCCACAAGAATAAAGATTAGGTCCACAAGAATAAAGATTAAGTCACAAGAATAAAGATTACGTCCACAAGAATAAAGATTAGGTCCACAAGAATAAAGATTAAGTCCACAAGAATAAAGATTACGTCCACAAGAATAAAGATTAAGTCCACAAGAATAAAGATTAGGTCCACAAGAATAAAGATTAAGTCCACAAGAATAAAGATTAAGTCCACAAGAATAAAGATTAAGTCCACAAGAATAAAGATTACGTCCACAAGAATAAAGATTAGGTCCACAAGAATAAAGATTAGGTCCACAAGAATAAAGATTAAGTCACAAGAATAAAGATTAAGTCCACAAGAATAAAGATTAGGTCCACAAGAATAAAGATTACGTCCACAAGAATAAAGATTAAGTTCACAAGAATAAAGATTAATTCCACAATAATAAAGATTAAGTCCAGCTAATTGAACAACAGTTAAGAGACTTTTGTAGGTTTTTTTTTAAAAATGTGGGTTTTGTTTTCCCCTGCTCATTAATGAGACAGGACCAGTAGCGTAGCGAGCTTAACTCGCGCCCGGGGTAAAATACCTATTTAGCGCCCCCCCCCCATTCAAAATCAATATAATATTATATTAAAGTATACCATTTGGCGCCCCTTTGTGAGTAGCGCCCGTGGCATGATGACCCCCCCCCTTGCCCCCCTCCCCCACTATGCCACTGGACAGGACTTCGACAATGAAACATACATGTACTGTTGGTCCTATCAGAAATGCTGTTCATGGCTGACTGGGGATAGTCTGTGAAAGGGAGTGATGGGATGTAGTGAGGAGGAGAGTGGGTGTGGGGGGGTCCAGGTTAAACAAATTAATGAAAATCGATGTATTGGTGATGCTGAAAATAACATAAGCATAAAGTACCTGTACACGTCATCGCTTTGGCCCATCATGTAATCCGATGAATAAATTACAACACTGACACACCCACAGAGTTAAGATTATCTCGTATATAAAAATATATGGCGCACGGGATTAAGATTAACTGAAGGATTATCCACAGGGGTTAAGATGATCTAATGGGAGAATCAATCCCTTATTTTCGGCGACCAGTCTTCCAAAAAGTTTGTAAGCTGTACTGGATTTACAGAAATAATCATCCTCAAGAAATGAACATTTTAAAAAGTAAATAATCAAAAGTCATTTATCCTCAGTGTGCATTAGAAATATAGTCGATATACAACAAAAATATAATTTAAAATAATAAAAGGAAGATGTATGTGGTCATTTGTTGATATTCACGTATCATTTATATTTTAAAGAAAAGGAATATTTGAATTATTCAAGAAGACAATTCAAAATAAAAAGTAAACACAATCAAATCCAGTCCATTAATCCACTGTAAAATAAAAAGTTTACCAGCAACTCAACATTGTAAAAAACAAAAAGCAATAATTAAAATAAAACAACTTCCAGTTGAATTATCCTTAAGTGAACTTTGCCCTATGAACTTCATTTCTTGTATAAAAAATGGCTTCCTTTCATGCTATAGTCCTTAAAGTCGAACAAACTGTCGCAAAAATTAATTTTTTGAAAAAAAATTCCATTTTTCTCTCTTAATTTTTTTTCTTCTATCTTTAACTTTCCCTGCGTCTCTCTCTCTCTCTCTCTCTCTCTCTCTCTCTCTCTCTCTCTCTTTCAAATCATCCTTGTCTGCTCTTTCTCTCGTCTGCTCGCCTCGGTTTCGCGGATCGCCTCTGATACATTTGACAAACGTTCACCTTCTTCTTGGCCTAACGCGTATATCACCTCCGGGAATCTTTTATCTGCTATTAAGGGCGAATCTATCTATCTCTCTCTCTCTCTTTCTCTCACTCTCTTCCTCTCTCTCTCTCTGTCTGCTTGATACACAGAATCGCTCGTGCGCACCCCCGAGGGCACAGACACTAGACACATCCACCTGTAGGCTTTATTTTTATTCAGAATTTCAATTTGTATTTCAATTCTATAAAGTTTCCTTCTCTTTTCTCTTCCCCCCCCCCCCCCCAAATCCGTTTTACTTAGGCGCGTACACAAAATAAATGGAAGATTTTGTTTCCCATATTTGTTTGGGGAAATTCCCAGTTCTGCAGCTAACTAATTAGTTGTTTAATTAATACGACAGTATTCCAGTTTAAAATACAATCATGAAAAAAAATCGGGTCTGCCCGAAACCAAAAATAACCCAGCCTACCGATCAAACATAAGGGGATATAACTCTATGCAAAGGTTTTTTTATCAGGGTACAGCCATAGATATATAAGACTAGATCGCTTACGGGCAATGTAAACGTGTTATATGGTCGGTCCCCGAATACAATGAGTATAACCTATTTATTTTTACAAATTCTTTGCAACTATCATGACGTAGTACGGAAGTACGCATAGATTGCATAAACAAATAGCAAACAAAGTAAAGAAATTTACTCTTCTCTTTTTGAAGTTAGGGTCCGCACGTAAAACACTTTTTCGGTCTCTGTTAAATAAGCATAAGCGATCTAGTCTATATATCCATGGGTACAACTAGTTTAACATATTGGTTATCTGTTAGATATTTGCGTAGAAAACCAAAGGGAATAGGATACGTCTAATTGACATGAAATCATCATTTCATATGTTTATATACAATAAACGCATGCACCCGGTTTTGATTTACGTCTTTAGCAGTCAGGGCCGGGCTTAGGTAGTGCGAAACCTGATTGGAAACAATTAAGTTGCACCCCAACACCATCATCTTCTGAGCTCCTACGCAGAGAGACTTCAAGAGATAGTAGTTGAGTGCAGTGGCGCCGAGAGCCAACACGGGCCCCAGGGCAGGACATCATTGCGGGCCCCTTAATAAACAAAAAGTCGTGAAATGCGGGCCCCCCCTGGCAATGGCCCCCCGCCCCCCCCTCTCGGCGTGCCTGGTTGAGTGTTCAGAATTGCCTGTCGGGGCCCATCAGATTTAATAGGAAATCAGTAAGGTATAGGTGCCCCCCCTCCCGGGCTCTTAACAAACCAATTCTATGACTAACGATTGTACGTTAATGCAATTGGAACTGTGAACACAGAAGATAGGGCAAAAGAATGTCTCCGTGTATAAATAGTCAACGGGAATTTCCCAACTCTTTGCCGCAATTTGATATTGTCGTAAAGGTTTCTTTTTTTTCCTCTCAGTAGACAAGACACTCTTCTGTCTATTTTTAATCTGAGTGCTACTTTTTTACGACACCAAAAGGTTGTTTTTTTTTTTTTGTTGTTGTTGTTGTCAAGGAAAAAAAAACAACAACTAGTTTGACTTCTTAAGTGATAGTCTGGAAGAAGGTTACACACACGAACTTTCTGGAAGATGGTTATATACACACGAACTTTGTGTGAATACAACATGGTCGATGGGGGGAAATAAGACGGACGGAGGGAAAAGAAAGAAAGAAAGAAAAAAATGAAACCAAACAGGGCATCACGTTATGGGTAGAAAGACCCGGCATTGTGGCCCAGCTGTAAACATTGGTAACTTAGGACAGACCACGCGGGTGGGGGGGGGGGGGTAGTTTTCATCTTAGTCTACGCACAGTGAAGTACAGCTTTTTTTTTTAACTCCTCGGGTTTAGATATGGGGGCGGATAGGGGGGAGGGGGGTGGCGGTGCCTTAACATGGAGGAGGTGATGAGTGGGAAGATCCGAGAAGTACTTCATTGACTCGAAAGGGAAAGAGGGGGTGGGGGGGTCATTTTCACGGTCCACCCCGTGCGCCACTAACGCTTTTAATTTATTTGATGCCGAGGGAGAAGTCAGTTGTGGCAGGGGGGGGGCGACAGATCCTTCGGGGGGGGGGGACAGTGGCGTAGCGAGCTTAACTTTCGCCCGTGGCACAAATACCTTTTTAGCGCCCCTCCCATTCGAAAACCATATAATATTATATGTAAAATAAACCATTTGGCGCCCCCTTTGTTAGTAGCGCCCGGGGCATGACGCCCCTCTCCTGCCCCCCTTACTACGCCACCGGGAGGGACGCTCTCGGAACATTTTTTTTCTAACTATAACTATGCCAGAGATTTGTTCCAGCCCCCCAGAGGCCGCTAATGGCAAACGTCTTAAGACTTGTAAATGGCACTGCCCCCCCCTCCTCCCCGACACCCACTGAGGGCGCCTAAGTGTGTGTGTGGGTGGGTGGGGGGACTCAACCATTTCAACCCTGACCGCCACATTGATGTCTCTGTCTCTAGTCGCGTTTACACCAGTCTGATCTCCATAAGAATCACAAATTATTTCAAAATTTTTCACGTAATTCTTGGTCGAAATTTGAAAAAAAAAAAACCCAAGTCAGATATTTAAAAAGCTTTACGCCCCCCCCCCCCCAACATAAGCCGACATTTTTTATATATATATATATATATATATATATATAAATAATTTGAACTTTTCGACCTTGAATAATAAAAACAAGCAATTAAGCCTGTTCCATTCTGGACACAGGACGTGTTAGAGCATTTTCGTATTACATAACAATCTCTTATATTTTGGCCTTGAGAGGTCAAATCGCGAAATAGACTTTTGATGTACACTTGACAGGCCAAGACCTACACAATGATATATACATCATGGGTCTAGGACTTATGGTTGCTGAGATATAGGGCGGTCCATTATTAATATAGCTTATATAGTAAAAAACAGCACTTTATAAGGCCCCTTTTACGGCCCTGAGAGGTCAGATCGCGAAATGGAAAAAAAAGTCATTTCTTGGTAGGCCAAGACCTACAAAATGATATATACATCATGGGTCTAGGACTTATAGTTGCTGAGATATAGCGTTCCTTTATTAATATAGCTTATATAGTAAAAAACGGTACTAAGGCCCCTTTTACGGCCCTGAGAGGTCAGATCGCGAAATGGAAAAAAGCTATTTCTTGGCAGGCCAAGACCTACAAAATGATATATACATCATGGGTCTAGGACTTATGGTTATTGAGATCTGGGGTGATGATAGACAGACAAACAGACAAAACGGGGACAATAGAGCATTTTTTTTTCGAAAATGCTCTAAAAAGAGACCAATCCCGTTGATCTACCACTGAAGCACTTGATACTTTTCATTTGTTTCAAACAATCGTATTGTCACCGAGTGACTGTGTTTGTATGGATGGCATGCTTCACCGATCATGGTACGAAGGTCAGGGGGAGAGAATCAGTGGTTTGACCGGCGACAGGATGGGTATATCCAGGAACGCGTGTGTAGTGAACGAGTTGAGTTGTACACTGAGGCAGTTGTATGTTTGTGTTAGAGGGTTGAGTGTTGAACCTTTTTGAAAGTGGCAGAGCCGTAGCTAGATATTATGGCGCCCTGTGACGGGGGGTTACATATTTTTGGCGCCCTCCTTGGCAATCTGAAAAGTGCTAACCACATTTAACAGCACTCTTTCGGCGCCCCCCTCCAAGTTCGGCGCCCCGTGCGGCGGAACAATCCGCAGTACCCTTCCTACGCCAATTGGCAGAGGTTATTATCGTGTCCGTTAGTTGTGTATTCATATTGGGCTTAGTTGTGGAAATAGTTGTGTATTCATATTGGGCTTAGTTGTGGAAATAGTTGTGTATTCGTATTGGGTAAGTTGTGGAAATAGTTGTGTATTCATATTGGGTTAGTTGTGGAAATAGTTGTGTATTGATATTGGGTTAGTTGTGGAAATAGTTGTGTACTCATATTGGGCTTAGTTGTGGAAATAGTTGTGTATTCATATTGGGTTAGTTGTGGAAATAGTTGTGTATTCATATTGGGCTTAGTTAATGTTGATACTTAAAGGAACTTGTTTTAGCTGCGAACTAACACTGGACTTGTGTTATTATTAAATACTGTGTTGAATTATTGTTTAAGTAGCGAGTTGCGTCTCATCATACCCTTGCGCAACACATGTGCACATTAGGTTCATTTCCGGTCACAATACGACCGGCCAGCAAAACTTGTCTAGTCAGGTTCGACCTCGGGTTCACCCATTTTATGTTTGTTTGTGGTTATGTGTGTTTATACACTGTTAGATCAATAAACCGACAAGTGATACACATCTACTAAGGTATACAGACAGTCAGACAGAAATACATACAGATAGGGAGAGACGGACAGACAGACGGACGGACGGACAGTCAATGGTAAAAAAAAAGCCAAACAAGCAACAGTCTTCAATTCGAAATGCTTTTAGTAATAGTATTCCTAAGTAGGTCATGCTGAGGTGTAATCAGACCACCTGCTCACCTTTTGATTCCATGACTTTGACTTCAAAGTCACAGGGGCGAACTGTTTGAAAAACGAATTTTCTTTTCTACCCTGACGACACCTCCTGTGAGAATGTGTCCTGCCTGTCACAACCTGCCATGGCCGTGTGTGTGTGTGTGTCTCTCAGGCTGTGGAGGTGTGCTGCTGTTGGTGTGCCTTCGTCTTTCCCCGTGCTCCGCCACACGTGTCCTGCAACGTAGTGTCCGACACACGTGTCCTTGAAGTGTACCAGACAGTGGTTGGCCCACGTGGTGTCGTGTGTGTCACGTGAGAAACTCGTGTCCTGGAACGCTGTGTCCGACACACTCGCCCCTGTTTATAAAGCACAGTCTTTTATTGATGAAGCTCCGTGTCTTAGATGCCACACGCAGATGATGAACCGACCGAAGGTTGTGTCCGAAATCGATGTGTCCGACACCTTGCACTGTGGGTCGGCCACTCCAGCGCCTGAGACTCTGTCTTCTAGGACTGTTTGCAGCGTCTGAAGACAGCGGGCCGAGTCTCTAAACAATGTCACAAGCTAGCCGTGTCTCTATTGCCTGTCTCGCAGAATGAGCTAGTCAAGACACACAATATGTACTTATGTAGGCTATTTAAATATATTTGGATTATTTCACAAAGAACACAAAACTGTGCACTGGACAAAATATTTCGTTTCCTTGGCTTTTGTTCCAGTTAAAGTTTTTAATTCTTTATATTTTTTTTTAAATCAATCAACAAACGTGGCACATACTAGGTCATTGGCCTCTGCACCAATCAGAAGTAAGATAACATTTAAGTTGGCGCAATCTACCTGAAATGACAAAAAAAAAGTGTTGATATGTTTAAAATAAAAACATTGATAGCAAATGTTGGATTGGACACAATAAGTTGCAGATTTATTTATTTTTTATTTTTGGTAAGGGAGAAAAAAATGGCTGCTGCAAAATTTTCCATGATAACCGAAATTGTGTTGACCTATATTATTACACGAGATGTAGCAGAGCATGAAATCGAAATATAAATTATCACCAAAAGTTGAACCAATTTTATGCCCGCTCCCCCCCCCCCCAACCTTTCCCATCCATAAGATTTTTTTTAAACACTACATATGAATTATAAGTAACAATGCACTGCTAGGAGGTATGTGTGTGAGGTATGTGTGTGAGGTATGTGTGTGAGGTATGTGTGTGAGGTATGTGTGTGAGGTATGTGTGTGAGGTATGTGTGTGAGGTATGTGTGGGTGGGGGTAATAGTTTGCACGCTATGCGGTAACTCCACCCCTCCCCTCCCACCCCCAACCATTCTCCACCACCACCCTATCACCTGGTGATAGAATGCAATGTGTGAACATAAAAGTTCATTTTCCACATGAAGTCCCCCCACCCCCCGGGATGCCAGGTCAACAAACGTTCCTGGGGGGGGGGGGGGTGATTTAACTCGCCAATACTTCATCGGCGCTCAGGTTTTGATTCCCTCTGTCTCTCTATCTTTCTTTCCCTTTATTCTTATTCTTTTTTTCTTAACATTTCTCTCTCTTTCCCATTCATCCTCATCCCCTCCCCCCCCCTTATTTACAAACACTTCCCCCACCCACCCACCCCACGTAGATAGTGCGAGTGACGCCCAGTCCGGTATCGTATCTTTAAAAAATGACGCCACATTCTAGATTTTAATATAGCGCCAATTATTGGTGGCAGAGTGACTCCCCCCCCCCCCATGGTGGACCGCCAGTCCGTCCGTCCGCCCCTCCCCAGTTACCAAACAACCCCTCCCCCCTTTTCAGTTCACTGTTGACCTTCATCTTATTTACAGCGTCATGGCGGTTAAAATTTACATTGATTTCCCCCTCCCCCCATGTCATGTCAGAGATTATATCTGTATCAATTGTTGAACATATAAACCCTGTCAGACATAGTGACCTATATATCTGATGTGTCAGGGCAGGGGGGTGGTTCGTTGACTGGACCGGTCACTTGAACGGTAGAAACCTGAATAAATATGCACGTACCCTTTGATTCAACTAACGAGAAAGGAAGGTGGGGGAAAACAGCTACCTGACCAGAAGAAACCTGCATCAATCTCTGTATCTATCTTAAAAAAACGGAATATTTTTCAACTGATAAACTGTGTCTGTCAACTTTCATTACACAGAGACGAGCAGCCATCTTGACTATTTAAAAAAAAAACGGACGCAAGGGGAGAGAAAAAAAAACCTCCGCAGATATTTCAAAAGGAATGTTCTCCCCTGGGCACTGCTCCATCTCATGCATTGAGTGTGAGGGGGGGGGGGCAGACCTGGATGGACAAACTGCTCACAGTCTAAACTCTAGAGTGAGATATTTAGAAACTTGTTGAAACGGATATTTATTGGATAAGGCCAACGGGGAAATATACGGTCAAGTCTATATTTTGGTCCAGATCTTAAAGTATTGTTCAGTCCATAGCCTGGTCCAGATTTGTTTTTTGGTCAAGTCTTTATTCTGGTATAGATTTGTTTTTTGGTCAAGTCTTTATTCTGGTCTAGATTTGGTTTTTGGTCAAGTCTTTATTCTGTTCTAGATTTGGTTTTTAGGCAAGTCTTTATTCTGGTCTAGATTTGGTTTTTGGTCAAGTCTTTATTCTGGTCTAGATTTTGTTTTTGGTCAAGTCTTTATTCTGGTCTAGATTTTGTTTTTGGTCAAGTCTTTATTCTGGTCTAGATTTGGTTTTTGGTCAAGTCTTTATTCTGGTCTAGATTTTAATATATGGTCAAGTACATATTCTTGTCTAGATTTTAATGCATATGGTCAAGTCTTTACTCAGGTCTTGATTTTAATGGATATGGGCATGTCTTTTTTCTTGACTAGATTCTAATGTATATGACCAAGTCTGTATTCTGGTCTTGATTTTAATGTTTATGGTCAAGTCTTTATTCAGGTTAGGTAGTACTGTAAGGTATGGTATGTTTTCTGGTCTAGGTAATAATATACGGTATGGTATGTATTCTGGTCTAGGTAATAATATACGGTATGGTATGCATTCTGGTATATGTAATACTATAAGGTATGGTATGTATTCTTGTCTAGGTAATAATATACGGTATGGTATGTATCCTGGTCTTGATTCTAATGTTTAAGTTATATATATTTTTCTCATTCTTATCTTGATTTTTTTTCTGAAAATGCTTTGCTTTCATTCATTGGCTACTTATTCAGACTTTCAACCAATCCCTGAACTCCAAAATATCCTTTCCTTCCCCCCCCCCTCCCCCATTGTTTTATCTTTCTCAGGTAGATATTATGGGACGTACCCCGGGGAAATACTGGGAATAAATCTGATTAGTGCCAGGGTCATATCCTCGAGTGGGGGACCAGCCGCTTTACATCTCGCATGAGACGATTTCACGCGATAAATTACATTGCTTTAGGTAGCGGGCTCAGCTCAATACATTTCACACTGGGCGATTTCACGCGATAAATACCATCGCTTTTTAGGTAGCGGGCATTTCACACTGGGCGATTTCAAGCGATAAATAACATCTCTTTAGAAAGTCGGTGCGACAAAATGAAAGATTCCAGAGTCTCAGAAGAGAAAAGGCAGAATGGAACAAAAATAAAAGTGCTAACAGCTGAGATAGAGGTTTGTTTTATGGCCGTGGATGGGTGCTAAGTGTGAGTAGTAGTTAGCTAGGGTGAGTACAGGACGCAGGGTACAGCAGAGCATAAAAAGACACTTTGTTTTACGTATTTATGACTAGAAATAGGTCACCATGTTTAGAGTAATCGATTGAGTGAGCTAGAAACTAAGCTGTATGGGAACGTGCGCACTGAGAAAACGGGAATAAAAAGCGTGTGAGCAAGTAAGTTCATTAAAGATGAAAGCATTGGCATATAAAAACAGAGGCATACAACGGTTTCTTTTGTCAGCAAAACACCGTGGTGAACATGATGTGAACATATATAGAAAAAAAAATAGATTTAGAGGGGTATTTACATTGTTGTGTGATTAAGTACGGGCATTTACATTGCTGTGTGATTAATTACGGGTATTTACATTGTTGTTTGATTAATTACGGGTATCTACATTGTGTATGATTAAGTACGAGTATTTACATTGCTGTGTGATTAATTATGGTTATTACATTGTTGTGTGATTAATTACGGGTATTTACATTGCGTCTGATTAAGTACGGGTATTTACACTGTTGTTTGATTAATTACGGGTATTTACATTTTGTATGATTAAGTACGGGTATTTAAATTGCGTATGCTTAAGTACGGGTATTTACATTGCTGTGTGATTAATTATGGTATTTACATTGTTGTGTGATTAATTACGGGTATTTATATTGCTGTGTGATTAATTATGGTATTTACACTGTTGTTTGATTAATTACGGGTATTTATATTGCTGTGTGATTAATTATGGTATTTACATTGTGCATGATTAAGTACGGGTATTTACATTGTGTATGATTAAGTACGGGTATTTACATTGCTGTGTGATTAATTATGACATTTACACTGTTGTTTGATTAATTACGGGTATTTATATTGCTGTGTGATTAATTTTGAGTATTTACATTGTGTATGATTAAGTACGGGTATTTACATTGTGTATGATTAAGTACGGGTATTTACATTGTGTATGATTAAGTACGGGTATCTACATTGCTGTGTGATTAAGTACGGATATTTACATTGTTATGTGATTAATTATGGGTATTTACATTGTGTAATTTTAGGTACGGGTTTTTTACACTGTTGTTTGATTAATTACGGGTATTTACATTTTGTATGATTAAGTACGGGTATTTACATTGTTATGTGATTAATTACGGGTATCTACATTGTTGTGACACATTAGGAGAGATAGTATGTCTGAAAAAAAAATGTAAACAAACATATATGACTCGTTTTTCTGGGAAAAGATTCTATATTTAGATATCTATTGTCCAGGTAGTAATCTTCAAAATATACAGAATTCAACTAACCAACGAATTCCAGTTTTTTTTTAGAGCAATATCTTTGCACAAAAAAAAATGCTGCACTATCTGGACATGTCATTTGCGTGGATAACTCAATGAAATGGCCATGTATTTTCACGCATTGTGTGGATATTTCTTTAAGCACATACCATGTGTTTTTGAGTGGATACATCTTTATCTGGAATTAATCCCAAATTCGCCAATTTATTTGTAGATTGTGTGGCTTTTTTTTTTCATCAGTCACTTAACGGCATCTCTGTATATACACTATTGACGTATGGAGTTCTAAACTTATAAATTATGATATGATGACCCTTTGACCTCGGGAAAAAAAAAGTTAAAAAATCTACACCGGCCTCAGGTTTACGATTTAAAAAAAAAAATAGACAACGCAAACTATTCCACCCCTCCCTCCCATCCCGCCCCCTCCCCATACCTTGGAACACTTACATTCACAAATATAAGATAAACTAAAGCTCATTGAAAGATTTTAAAAATAAACACATCAATTGAATTGTCTGAGGGGGGGGGGGGGGATCTCTTGTTTGTTGTAGTGAGATTCCCCCACCACCCCCCACCCCCAGAACCCCCACCCCGTGGCACCTGTGTGGTGAAAATTAGGAATCTCGCCGGGCCAACCACCACTTGAAGTAAAAAATCTCTCCTACAACAGTCGCTGGAATACGATGAAGGGAACCGACAAATGAGTTGAATATCTTCTCCTGTCTCCCCTCCACCCCCCCCTGCCCTTCCCACATTTTTCTAGAAAGTGATTCAGAAATTTTGAGCGGTTTCGTTTACCTTCATGTTCGGGTGGGGGGCGGATAAAAGAAAGAACCGTTAAAATTAGTTGCACATATGATCGATAAAATAGTAAATTGAAAAACTTTTGGCGCCCCCCACACCCCCCACACCCCCACACCCTACTTCAAAATGTGTCCGGGATCCACCGGCAGTCCGCAAACTCTCCACACTTTATGAACCACAGCTCCAGAAAGACAGTTTGAGCATTTTCGGTGTTCTGTGTGCCTCTCTCTCTCTCTCTCTCTCTCTCTCTCTCTCTCTCTCTCTCTCTCTCTAACTCACTCTAACTCACTCACACACACAAACACACATACACACACAGCTATGTGTTGCCAGCTATGCCCATTCAAGAAATAAATATTCTCTATCTTGAAGCTACTGCAATGTGTGTGTGAGTGTAAGTGTATGTGTGTGTGTGAGAGAAAGAGTATGTGTGTGTGAATGAGTATGTGTGTGTGTATGTATATTGTGTGTGTATGAGTATGTGTATGTGTGTGTGTGAGTATTTGTGTGTGAGTATCTGTGTGTGTGAGTGTGTGTGTTTTTGTGAGTATGTGTATGTGTGTGAGTATGTGTGTGAGTATGTGTATGTGTGTGAATGTGTGTGTGAGTATGTGTGTGTGAGTGTGTTTGTGTGAGTATGTGTATATGTGTGTATGTGTATGTATGTATGTGTGTGTGTATTGTTTGTGTGTGAGTATGTGTGTGTGTGAGTATGTTTGTGTGAGTATGTGTGTGTGAGTATGTGTATGTGTGTGAGTATGTGTATGTGTGTGTATGTGTGTGTATGTATGACCCTTTCGGTTTGACCAGAGCCGTCTCTAGTTTGATGATCTCATAGCTCTGGCTGGGGTGGATCTAAACCCAAGACTTCCAAGTTCAGCGTTTTTCTGTGCTGCACCACAATAAACGCGGTGCATTATGGTTGATTTATTTATTGGTTGGACGCATCGGTACGGAAAATAACAGCAGCGATTTAAAGTTTCGCATTCTTAAACAGCTGCATAGACTGCATATGTTGAATTGCCGCACACAGAGCGGCGCGTGTTATACTTATCTTGACCCCGTGCAGATATTTAGTTTAGACTGGACAGCGACGGTGTGAACGACACGTGATTACAGGGTCATTTAATCTGCGGTTACCGACAGGTGTGTGTGTGTGTGTGTGTGTGTTTAATTTATTTTTTCTGTTTATGATATGATATGATAAGAAGTCTCTAGTAAATAATGTCACGTACGTTCACACACAGACACAGCCATTTGAACAGACATTCTTTCATAGTGAATTCATACACACATATAGTTGTTGATTATTTGAATTTACTTTTTATGTAAGTACATTACTGATACATAACATACATACATACAACACACACACATATATATATATTTAATTATATATATATATATATATATATATATATATAGAGAGAGAGAGAGAGAGAGATAGATAGATAGATAGATAGATAGATAGATAGATAGATAGATAGATAGATAGACAGACAGACAGACAGGCAGACAGACAGACAGAAAGATAGATAGATAGATAGATAGATAGATAGATAGATAGATAGATAGATAGATAGATAGATAGATAGATAGATAGATAGATAGATAGATAGGCAGTTAGATAGATAGATAGATAGATAGATAGATAGATAGATAGATAGATAGATAGATAGATAGATAGATAGGCAGTTAGATAGATAGATAGATAGATAGATAGATAGATAGATAGATAGATAGATAGATAGATAGATAGATAGATAGATAGATAGATAGATAGATAGAAAGACAGACAGACAGACAGACAGACCGACAGATAGATAGATAGATAGATAGATAGATAGATAGATAGATAGATAGATAGATAGATAGATAGATAGATAGATAGATAGATAGATAGATAGATAGATAGATAGATAGATAGAT
Organism: Bulinus truncatus; assembly: GCA_021962125.1. Lineage (NCBI taxonomy): Eukaryota > Metazoa > Mollusca > Gastropoda > Planorbidae > Bulinus > Bulinus truncatus. The sequence goes on from JAGDYQ010000008.1 coordinate 8,849,725, forward strand.
AGATAGAAAGGCAGTTAGATAGATAGATAGATAGATAGATAGATAGATAGATAGATAGATAGATAGATAGATAGATAGATAGATAGATAGATAGATAGATAGATAGATAGATAGATAGATAGATAGATAGAATAATTATTTTCATAGTCGTACATACATGAACAGACACATAAAGACACGCGGACACAAGCGTATACACAGAGACACTGTCACATTTAGATAGACTCACTGACAGAGACACAGACTGTACAGACACACATGAAGACACGCAGACACACGCGCATACACAGAGACACGGTCACATTTAGATAGACTCACTGACAGAGACACAGACTGTACAGACACACATGAAGACACGCGGACACACGCGCACACACAGAGACCCCGTCACACAGATATATATATACTAGTTGCAAGTACCCGGCTTTGCCCGGGATTAAAATAAGGTTTTCTGTTTACCTTCTGTTTTCTCCCTACCCCCTCTCTTCCTTCCTCTCTCTCTCCCTCCCTCCCTCTCTCCCTTTCCCTCCCTCCCTCTCCCTCCCTCTCTCCCATCTCTCTCCCAATATCCCTCTCTCCCCTCTCCCCCTCCTTCTCTCCCAACGTCCATCCTCCCTCTCTCCTTCCCTCCCCTCTCTCCCTCCTTTCTCCCTCCCTCCCCTTTCCACCTATCTCTCTCCCTCCCCCTCTCTCATAGTTCTCCCTTCCTCCCTCCCTCATTCCCTCTCTCTCCCTCCCTGCCCCCCTCTCTCTTTATCTCTCTCCCTCCCTCTCTCCCACCCTCTCTCTCCCTCCCTCCCCTCTCTCTCCCTCCCTACCCCCTCTCTCCCTCCCTTCCTTTCTCTCTCCATCTCCCCCTACTCCCTCTCCCATCTCCCTCTCCCCCCATCTCCCTCTCTCCCCCTCCCTCCTCTCTCCCCCTCACTCCCTCCCTCCTACCCTCCTTTCCTCTCTCTCTCCTCCTGCCCCCCCCTCTCTCTCTCTTTCTCTCTCTCTCCCTCCCTCTCCCTCTCTCTCTCTCTCTCTTTCTCTCTCTCTCTCTCTCTCTCTGTATATATATATATACATATATATATATATATATATATATATATATATGTATATATATATATACTTATTATTATGGCTTCACACTTCTTCTAAAATCCTTCTTCATTCCTTTATCTTCCTCAAACTGTACAAATCAGGGAGCATGAAAAAACAACAACAATTCTTTGCATCACAAAGGCACAATACAGCACCAGCGCGCAAGTTCTATTCGAATCGGGAAATGACGTGACAGAGGAATTTTATTTATGGCGCCGTCGAGATTACTTTAATATAGTAAAATACTAAAATAAAAAAAAAAATAATTACAATTAAACTACCCATCGAGATGAAACGAAACTTGTCCTATAACCTTCCCCATGTAATTATGTGTATGTGTAACAAATTTCACATTATTTGGTTATCTGGATCTTGAGTTATAAGGGAACAGACAGACAGATAGACAGACAACAAATGTGTCTTATAAGTATATATATATATATATATATATATATATATATATATATATATATATATATATATATACTAGTTGCAAGTACCCGGCTTTGCCCGGGTTTAAAATAAGGTTTTCTGTTCTGTTTACCTTTGTTTTCTCCCTACCCCCTCTCTCCCTCCCTCACCCCCTCCCTCCCTCTTTCCCTCCTTACCCCCCTCTCTCCCTTTCTCTTTCCCTCCCTCCCTTTCTCCCTCCCTCCCTAACTCTCCCATCTCCCTCTCTCTCCCTATCTCCCCCTCCTTCTCTCACCCCCGTACCCCCTCTCTCCACCTTCCTCCCTTCCTCCTCCCCCTCTCTCCCTCCCTGCCCCCTCTATCTTTATCTCTCACTCCCTCCCATTTCTCCCATCCTCTCTATCCCTCTCTCCTTCCCTCCCCTTTCTCTCTCTCCCTCCCTCCCCTCTATCTCCCTCCCTTCCTTTCTCTTTCCTTCCCTCCCTTTCTCTCTCCAACCCTCCCTCTCCCTCCCTCCCCCTTAATCTCCCTCCCTACCACCTATCTCCCTCCCTCCCTCCTTCTCTCCCCCTCTCTGCCCCTCTTTCCCTCTCCCTCCCTGCCCCCTCTCTCTTTATCTCTCTCCCCCTCCCTCTCTCTGTACAATTAAACGTCAAATTACGCTTCTTAAATAAACAGAAAACCTTATTTTAATCCCGGGCAAAGCCGGGTACTTGCAGCATGAAAAATAAACAACAACAAAATTTTATTCCCCCGTCCCTAGCCCTTTCTTCTCCGTCCGTTCAATTACACATTCACTTGGTGCGCGATTTTTATTTATAGTGAAGGCGATCCCATACCGTGAATACTTTAATATAGTAAAATACTAAAATAATTAATTACAATTAAACTACGCATTGAGATTGTATTAATAATGTTAATAATGTCACAGAAACATTTTAATTAACGTATTTTGGTTTATTAAAGTGCACCTTTAACTTTAATCTTCCGAATACATAAAACGATAAGTAAATAGATATGACTATTGATTTCATCATGTTTACAATTGGAGTTTCCGGGAGTTACCCCTCTTTTAAAAATGTATGATAGGGAAATGACGTCACAGAGGAATTATATAGTAAAATACTAAAATAATTAATTACAATTAAACTACCCATCGATATGAAACGAAACCTGTCCTATAACCTTCCCCATGTAATTATGTGTATGTGTAACAAATTTCACATTATTTGTTTATCTGGATCTTGAGTTATAAGGGAACAGACAGACAGACAGACATACAACAAATGCCTCTTATAAGTATATATATATATATATATATATATATATATATATATATATATATATATATATATATACAGACACACATCAATACAGCAACACACACATACATAAAGCTTTCACTCTATGACGTCATTTCCCAATTTTTTTTTACCGATGCTTCCATAAAAAACGAGAGTGTCGAATTGAATGTAAACAAAGTCTGGGGAGATAACTCAGGCCGGAGATCACCCGCGGAGTAATATTTCAGTTATCAGATCAAACTCAATCTAAATAAAATAAAAAAAAAACGGCAAAAAAAAATAAATAAATTGTTTTGACTGCGTTACAAAATATAAATATATAAAAGCCAGGTAAAGAAAGAAGTCAAATACGAATTTTAGATTCATTCAGTCGTCGGCCAGAATTATATATATACAATATGATAGTCTTGTTGACGTTTGGTGGCACATCAGGCAGTTAACTCGTAACACGGATCATTAATATCTCCCAGAAATAGATTTAAGGGATTGGGGAGGACGGGAGGAGGGGGGTGGAGAAATGGGGAGAGAGAGAGAGAGAGAGAGAGAGAGAGAGAGAGAGAGAGAGAGTTATTGTTGTTTCATGGTTTCTGCCACTCTGACTTTGCTGCTCACATTTGCGAATGAAATGGTGAAAACAAAGGCGGTCTACAAAGAATATGTTTTATTGCATGTCTATTTTTAAAAACACACGGTAGCGATAACATGAGGAATCGCTGAAAGAACTGATTGTTTGGGGATGGGGGAGGGGGGAGAGGGATGGGGAATGGGGAGGGGAGGGTGATGAGGGGGGGGGGCGCAGCAAAAATGTTCTGAGAGTGAAGGGCTTTTAAGACGATAAATTCATCGTTACAGTTCCGGGGCTCTTCGCACCACGGGCGCCGGCGCCCCATTATAAACGACGCCGGTGGAAATAAACAGTCAGAGGCGGACTCATTTGTGGGGAGGGGGCATGGCAATGGGCGGAGGTAGGGGCGCTGCTTAGTGATTATCGATATATTTGGGCCGAGAGTTTAGTTTTGTTACAGATAGGTGACGTAAGATTTATTTCTCATCGCGTGGCGCATCAGGCGTCAGGTGATTGGGGGGGGGGAGGAGGTTTGGCTTTCCAAGTCGACACCCTAAGATGTCGCCTTCCTGAACGCTCAGCCCTAAGCTAACCGTAGCCCGTGCACACATGGTGAAGTTCTTTAATTTGTTCCATTCCTTTTTACATTCAGTTGTTATTTTAGTCGTTCCTTGTTTCAAGTGGGCGTAACCGTTGTTTGTTTACGCGAGAAACCTTTTGGAGTTGCTGTTATTGTGTACTGGTTTTTTTTTATTTATTTATTTTAACGGCTGGAGGGTTAGTTTTTTTTTTTTTTAAAATATGAAACATAAGGAAATTATTTACGAAATTATTCACGAAATTATTCAATCACTTTCAATGTTATACATATGCTCGTATATTGACCCACACACCGACCTTAGTTTCTCCACCACTCTAAGGACCCCCCCCCCCCGGCCTTTAATCCGCCCCCTGGCATACTGACATATCAAACAAATAATATTTTATTGTCCTAGATTATCTCTCTCTCTCTCTCTCTCTCTCTCTCTTTCTCTCTCTCTCTCTCTCTCTCTCTCTCTCTCTCTCTCTGATTACATTTATACGAATGTTGCCGTAAATCAATACATGGTCGATTCGGGGGGGGGGGGGGAATCTATGATTTCCGCTATCATCAACTTTCACCAAGTAAAGTAAAAAAATTGACTTCATTTTTGATCAACTCTCTTTCTATTCAGGCCAAACGTATTTTTTTTACGTAAATCTTACGTCATTCACTGAAAAATTAACATTTTTTAAATTAACTTTTTCTCGTGAAGCCGAGGAAGAGAAATCAATCAAGGCGTTGTCGCTGCATTTACGCTCCGATTGCCTCCCTCTAGTCCGTGCGGCACACGTCTTACTTTACTGCCCGCATCCATGTCCCATTTATTGTTTTGGGTTGCTGCCCCTGATTGCGGTACACCCACATTACATTCAGCCGTTAAGAGAGAGAGATGTCGTCTATTTTAAGTAACAAGTGCAGACTACTCTTAGGAAGCTGGATAAAAAAATAAATAAAATAAATTGAAGAAACATACATTTCTTTTCCGTGTTTAAAGAAAAAACAGTAAAAATAAGAATAAAATGGGGGGGGGGGGGGGAATTTTTTTTACGACAGTTATTGTTGAAGTGCATTTTAGTTCATCCGTTATATTCCTGCAAAATATCAGAGATGTATTAGAGCTGGATGCACTTTGTACAATGTAATTCAACCGCTTTCTTATTTCACCGTGTGTTGGTTCAAACCAACCTGGGATGGCTGGTCTTTTTTACAATCAAAAACAAATAATAAACAGTGTTGTTTATTTAAATGCTGCTCTGTTTTTAGGACATGTTTTACTCTTGTTTGTCTCAGTTTATTTACTGAAAGTCATTTTTTGTAGAGAAAAAAAAAGGATGCTAGTGTTTATATTAAAGAATTATTTTTTTCAAGTGTAGTGTTTTTATTTGGCGTGTTACCACCAAGTACGAAAAGAAAAGTAGTCCCATCCAGATTTAACTTAGATAGTTATCAAAAATCCCTGTGTGAGTAAACATAGGTCACAAGCCCTCTACCCAATGAGCGGGAATTGTATGAAGTCAAAAATATCAACCGAACCGATTCACGGGATAAAGTATGAGCAGACTTCAAAATAATTCAGTCTGAGTCAATGCAACATTTGAAACAAAGTTTGACACCGGTTAGCACCGGGGGGGGGGTGAGCAAATGTTTTGATTCGCGGGCCACGTAGGGCTCGCAGATATCACTTAGCGAGCCGCACCAAGGTCATATGAATAGAGTGTTGGCGTGAACTAATGTAAACTAATATTAACTAAGGTAAACATCATAACATGAAAGGCCAGTGACGTGCTTCACTCTGAAAACGACATTGGCGGGCCGCACGCCGCATCCGACCCGCGGGCTGTAAATCGCATCACAATTTGACTTTGTGAAAATAAATCTTGTCGATTATTTTGTACTGTAGTCGTGGCATTTAGAAAAAGAGCTGCAGACGATAACAGGAAATTGCGTAGTAGCTCCGCACTTAATTTTTTTTTGTATTATTATTTTATATTTTAAACATAAAATCTTTTAAAGTCAAAAAGTGGGAAGGGCTTAAAACTAACTTAAAATTTAAACTTTTCTTCGATTTTTATGGTTAAGATTAGATTTTATGCGCATTATATATTTTACTTGTTTGTTTTTTTTGCCACTCTGGCGTCTGAGGAACAAGTTGATAAGATTAAAAAAAAACAAACTAAAGAGTAAAATTTTCATCCAGGATGGTTCAATGACGTCATCGAGTTTTATCAAATTATAGTGACGTCAGAAAGTTTCTAGGAAGACGGTCTCTATGTCCGCACTGAGATGGCCCCCGGAGGTCACTTGTATATAGAAGATGAAAAATGTATGGGTGGCTGGGTCGGCGGTAAGGCAGTGAACCTCAAAATGTTGGGGTCGTCACGAAGTGCCTGACATCAATATTAGTTCGCTGAAAGTTTTTTAAACACTACTTAATCTAGCATGTGTATAATTAATGTTACCCTTTTTCTTTTAGTTATTTACCTATTCTATTTTTAGTCCCCCCCAACCCCATCACCACGACCACCGCGAAAAAACCGAATGTATATTTCTAAATGGGGTCGTGATGCGTGAAATTTTTTGAGAACCTCTGGAGTAAGGCATGGAGGGACGGGGGGGGGGGGAGCCCGGCTCGGTGGCTAAAGACAACAAATAAGATCAAGCGAAGCGTGCACAAATATCTGGTGCATGGGGGGCCCGCTTCAGCGTGGGCTGAGAGGAAGGGGGTTACGAGTTGTCATGGCAACGGAAAGAGCTGAACTGTTAAATTCCTGTTAACAGGTCTGTTTTGTGATCGTCGGGGGGAAAAGGGGGGGGGGAAGGGCTAGTCGGTAGGGGGAACAGTGGCGTAGCGAGCTTAACTTGCGCCCGGGGCACAATACGTTTTTAGTGCCCCATTCGAATACCATATGATATTATATGTAAAATATACCATTAGGCGCCCCTTTGTGAGTAGCACCCGGGGCACGCTGCCCCCCTTTTCCCCCTATCTACGCCACTGGGGGAGGGGAATAGTCACTTTGCATTTAAATTGAGATGGGGGGGGGGGGTTGCAGCGACAGAGATCGATTCTAATAGGAAATATGATTTTTTAGATGGTCGTGGTGGGGAAAGGAAGGCCCTGCGAACAATGAGTACTGTGCCAATAGGATAAGACAGTCCTGCCCGTAACAAAACTCAGTCCATCAATTGGCATTTCCGTTGTCTACAAGATTTTAAATTAATTGACACAAAACGTTTTAAAAATTGTGCCCTGTCTTCAAAAATATACACAAGTGCTGAAAATGTCAAATTAATTGAACCGTGAGAAGCTAGCGATAAATTGATATCCGATTTCTCCCGCCACGACATGCCGTAAACTAGAACCGACAGACAGAGTGAATTAAATTAAAGCGCAGAGCAAAACAAACTGGTTTATTTGTAGTACATAAATAATTCAACATACCTGTCTTGTTTGTTAGATTTTTGTTTATATTCCATAAACTATTGACATACCACAGAATTATATTATGTTCATCATTATATACCGTTCACCGTGTACTGTAAGTACGAAAACACCGAGCCTTTATATACGCATGCGCTTTTCATGTTGTCCAATCGTATTAATTCCTATCATTTTTTTTTCCTTTAAAAATGACGTCATCAGCCCAAGTTTTATTACAAATTATAGGTCACTTTTTGCTTTTTTAATGCGGTAAAATTGAATAGGAAAAAAACTGGGTAAGTAATTGTGTTAGATGGGGAGTGGGCCGGGGGGGTGGGGTGGGGGGTGGCGAGCGGGTGGGGCTTGTTTTTCTCCGGTTGGCATTTTGTTTTTTTTTTCTCTCCGATAAGACATTTGTCTGTGGGGGGGGGGGGGGGGTACGCGATATGGATTATTCACTTTCATGATGAACTTTACCAAAACATACAATTCAAAATACAATACATAATAAGGTTTAATAATTATAATTAACATACAGTTTTGGTATGATGGCAAATATTCACTGTGTGTGTGTGTGTGTGTGTGTGTGTGAGAGAGAGAGAGAGAGAGAGAGAGAGTGTCCACTCCTGTGTACCCCTCCCGCCGCTGGCCACGCACCTCATAAAAACCACTGACCAATATATCTTTAGGTCAACCGCTATAAAAATCTTCGGCTCTGAAAGGGCCCATTAAAAACTGTTATCCTTTTCGACAAGAGCCCTAAATTGACCCCCCTCCCCTCCCCACCAAAGAATCAGGCGCCCTAACACGTTAATAAAACAAAATGACATATTTTTTGTTCAGTGTCGTTGCCGATTGAGTATTAGGAGATGCTTCGTAAACAATGATTTCGGCTATTTATTACAATACATTGAGATCATAAACAACAAATATGGCGGCTTTCGGAGATAAGGATTGTAACGTTGGAGGAGCGTTAAGTATAGTTTATGATCTATTTTCTAACCTAGGATATATATATATATATATATATATATATATATATATATATATATCAAACGTGGGTGGAATTTTTTTTTAGAAGACATTCAATTCAAAAAGTAATGAGGTTTGAAGCATTGACGTTCATTACAGAGACTGCAGTGATATTTTGGGGCCCAAGTCAAGATGGATGGATGGATGGATAGATAGATAGATAGATAGATAGATAGATAGATAGATAGATAGATAGATAGATAGATAGATTTGATAGATAGATAGATTTGATAGATAGATAGATAGATTTGATAGATAGATAGATAGATAGATAGATAGATAGATAGATAGATAGATAGATAGATAGATAGATAGATAGATAGATAGATAGATAGATAGATAGATAGATAGATAGATAGATAGATAGATAGATAGATAGATAGATAGATAGATAGATAGATAGATAGATAGATAGATACCTCAACATGTGCCTCAAATTTCCAAACTTTCAAGACGTAATCCACTTTAAACAAAACATTTCACTTTATCAGCAATTTTCAAACCTCTCTAAACTGTCGGTTACAATTATCTTTGAAATACTTTGATTGACGTTCATTTCATAGCAGTCGCCGCATCTGCAGCACAGTAAACACGTGCGATGAATCTGCTTGTGGTTTTTTTAAAGACATCGACTTAAGGTAATTCTGCCTCAGTTAGCTATCAGTCTAATGTTGCTGTTAATTACTTCGGTTTAGAAATTGTGGGGGGACGGTTGGCTAATGTAAAGACTGGTTAAATTAACAGATTAAGCAGAAACAGGTTTAGAAGAGAACTCACCAGACGGGCGCTTTGAGCCCCGATTACGGACGTAAGGGCTTCTCAAAAAAAAAAGGGGCGCCCGAAACTTTCCACTGCTGCAGGAATCTAAAAACAGCATAAAAATGAAGTCAAGTTCCCATAAGCCTCTAGTGGCCCATCTGGTTCAGTAACCTCGATATATAAAGGAGTAGTGTGGTTAGCACAACGCCCAGCCACCTTTACTCACCACCACCAACCGCAACGTAAAGTAGGGCACCCATTTAAAGCTGGGGTAGACTTTGGGGACTTTCACCAGGACCTGAACTAATCCCAAGGTTCTCATTGAGATTCGAACCCAGGACACCCCCCCCTCCGGTCGACTGTCGAGCGCTCTACACGACCACTAGTCTCCTAAGGCATACATTAGCCTGTAATTTAAAATTTAAGATGATTATCTGACGAATTATCTGGTGACAGACATAGATTGATGCTCTGTAACCGTTGCAATCTGGAAAACTTTTCTTAATGCAGGCATCAGCAGTTTAGGTTGTTGTTTATTGTCATGTTTTTTGTTTTTCAAATAATTCTCTGAAAAATTTTACAGATTTCAACAATCAATAAAAATCAGTATTTAACATTCTTGGTTGTGGCTCAAACCGTTGTGTTTGACAGGTTTTATTTTTGTTCATAATTATTTTTTTTTTTGGGATAAGGGCAAGTGATGATTGATGGGTGTGTCTTCACAATACCTTGATCTGTTGATTGTTTTGATTGTTCTAATAGTTTGGGTGGTGTCCGCAGCAGGGTGTCTTCATAAACAACATCTCGTCTCGTCAAGCGAGAAACACACGAAAAAAATGGGGAGAGAATCAAAGATAGCGTCGGTTATCTCCCCCTTGAAACACATTCATCACTTTCTCAATGAAGATGGCTGTATATATCGAGATTAGGTATGTTTTATTTTTTTTAACAAAAAAAAAAAGTGACTTGCAGAAGCGATGTTTCCACCAAAATCCACAGCATTCCAACCGTCATGTTTGGAATTTCTCCATGATCATCGACGCCAATCACCGTACAACAACAAAACCCACCCCTACCTATCCCCCAGGAGAATGTGGCGTAAGAAATTAAGTTCAACAAAGTTGAACAACTCATAATCTGGATTTGCAATTATCTCCCCTACCTAGTATCTATACACTACTGTGTATTTTTTTTTCTCTTCCCTTGGGGGTTAATGGTAACGACAGGTGTGTCTGTCTGCCTGTCACGTAGAAATCTCTAACTCAACGGTTCTCACAATTTTTTTTAATCCAAGCGGTAGGGACGTGCTGGCTCATAAAAGCCCATGACGAGCAGTGGTAGAAAAAAGCCCCCCACCACCCCCAAAAAAAAAAGTGTAGCCGAATTGGCCCTTTTTTCCCGGCCAGTTTTTTTTTTGGTTGTTTTAATTTTATGTCGGCTGCTTGAAAGTTTCGTTAAGCTATAGTTTTAAAAATGTAAAAAAAAAAATAAAAGTAAAATAGTGACGTCAGCAAACTCCGGCCCTCTGTCCTGTTTGAGCCGCTCACAAAATGACGTTTATATTCAATTGGTATTATTTTATATAAAAACTCCATCCAGTTAAGAACCCAATGCGGCCCGCGTTTCGAAAAGTTTGCCAACCCATGTTCTAGGCCACCAAGTCCCTCGAACTCGGAACTTCAATCAAATCATTTAGGAATGCATTATGTCTATAACAATGGCGTGCGCTCGAATTTCCAATAGTGAGGGGGGGGAGGATTGGGGAGTATTCAAACATTTTGTTTAGGCATGGGCCCCGTTCTAGTTGATAACGACGCCACCGGTCTTCAGAAGAGGGTTTCCTATGCAGTGGCGTAGCGAGCTTAACTTGCGCCCGGGGCACAATACCTTTTAGCGCCACCCCATTCGAAAACCATATAATATTATATGTAAAATATACCATTTGACGCCCCTTTGTGAGTAGCACCCGGGGCATGATGTCCTCCTTCCCCCTCCCCCCCCCGCTACGCCACTGTTCCTATGCTAATTTCCTTTGAATGGCATCGAAGACACAGCCATGGTTTGAGATTCCCTGCTCATGTCCAAAAGCTGTACAGACAGCTCACAACCAATTTACGGACAGATAGGTTTTAAATTGGCGTAACTGCATACTTAAAGCAACAATCATCTTTTTTTGCATGGAAGCATTTAGAGGGTTAACTTTTTACATGGGAGCATTTAGAGGGTTAACTTTTTACATGGGAGCATTTAGCGGGTTAACTTTTTACATTTAGGCATTTAGAGGGTTAACTTTTTACATGGAAGCATTTAGCGGGTTAACTTTTTACATGGAGGCATTTAGAGGGTTAACTTTTTCTAACCTCTAGAAAAGTATCCTTAAAGATTTGCAGAGAAAGCTTTTCATGTTAATGTTTTATTTTTTAATGTTTTAATTTATTTCTTTGAAATAACAAATGAGTGGAATTTTCTTTTTAAAATTTTTAAAGAATTGTGCGTGTTTAAGCGAATGTCGTAGTCATGCCACAAATGTCAAATTAGTGTAAAGTATATTATAGCAATATAAATTATCTATCAATCAAAACTTATACGCCACAAAGTCACACGGGAGAATTCGATTATTTCAGTAGAGGGGAAGGGATTGGAAAGTGAGCCCGCATAGAGTTGAATAGACAGACAACCGTGCGTATAGGTTACACATGGGGCACAAAGAGTTTCAGAAAATTTCATGTAGGGCACATCGGGGCATATCGGGGCATATCAAGGGCATATCAGGGCGTATCGCAGAAAAAAAAGGTTTAGAATCATTGCTTAAACTCTGGTGAACCCAGGGGCGGACTCAACGGTGGGCGCATATGGCGCGCCAAGGGACCTCAAATTCCAAAAGGACCCCCCCCCCCCCAGAGCTCACATTTACACCTTTATTGATGTATTTATTTTTTTTAGGGGTTCCATATACAACCTTCTGCGCCTGGCGCATTAGACGATCGATGGGCTAGCCCCCTTTCTGAAACACTACGTGCCCCCCCTCCCCCTTTTCTCCCAATGTCGTCTTATAAGTTGATCAAAGAATAGCAACTGGGTACCAAAGTTTTCAAGTTGCACCCTGTAATATACATGCCTGGTGGTGCCAATATTTATATATGTTTGATAGTTTCAATAAACAAAGGTTCTCAAGGCTATCTATTCATTTATTTTTTACTCAGGTTAGGGCGTATGCATCTCACCTTAAAGGAAAGTTTTTGTATTCAAACCTCATCAATGTGTTCACGTGTCGTAAACAAGGTGAGTACCATCTTGCTCTGAATTGCGGAGTTGTTATTTACAAGGGAATGCATCGTTATTGTGGTCGCAATACGGTCTATGGATAACTCCTCATAAAAAAAAATAGTTCTGTTAAAATAATGCCTTTTTTTTTTTTTAGAAACATGCTCTTGTATTAACAACCACTGGTCCTTGATTGAAATATTTTAATACATGTGTTTTCTTCTCTTTATCGGAAGGGGGGGGGTGGGGGTACGGGGTGTTGGAGAGAGATTCCCGGCAGTATCTCTTTGTTTACTTAACATTACCTTAAAGTAAATATTTTTGTTCTCAATGAATTCGTTGCAATGTTCTATTTTATTTTTATTTTTTTTTAAACTGCTGGCATCTACCTTAAAACATTCGCTGGTAAAAATAACATCAGAACTGGGTGGAGGGGGGGGGGGGTGGCGACAACATTACAATCACTGCGTGAACCGAGTTCTAACCGCACTCATGTTTCATTGATTGGCTACCATTCTTGTGGGCGGTTGTCGCAAGGTTTACCAGCACACGGGTTATAGCCCCCCCCCCCCACCCTCCAGTGTCTCATTTTCTTGTTAAAAGTCGCCAGGGCAGCTAGACATGAATTCTGGGGGAATCTGACGATCTATGACAACTGAGACAACAGAGACACCACTGGTCTTAAAACAGCCAGCAGGGGCCGGGCAGGAAATAAATGTTACTACGTAGAGCAAACAGGCAGAGGGGGGCAGAAAAAACGCAGGGGGCCCGACATCCAGCCCCCCGCGCACGCTACGGGCCTGGATTTAAATCTCCCCAAATTTATATATATATATATATAATTCTAAAGGCAGGGACCCCCTAATGGATGGGGCCCCTGATAAGCGCTGAGGCGGCACCCTTTACAGCGGCCCAGTGGTGGCTCTGCGTTTGTGATCTTTACACGCTTAACTTTCTTTTTATCCTTCTATCTATCTATCTATCTATCTATCTATCTATCTATCTATCTATCTATCTATCTATCTATCTATCTATCTATCTATCTATCTATCTATCTATCTATCTATCTATCTATTTGTTTATCCATCTACTATCTATCTATCTGTCTATCTATCTAATTATCTATCCTATCTATCTATCCATCTGTCTATCTATCTAATTATCTATCTATCCTATCGATCTATTTATTTATCTGTATTACGCTGACTGTCTGGATCTATCTGTAAATCGGTCTATCTAGTCGGGGGGGGGGGGGTCAATCAGTCTGTCTATGATAGAGTAGCCAAATCTAATATGTAAAGAATTGGAATTAAAATCTGTTGATCTATCATATCAAAACTCTCAACAAATATTTTGAGTATTTGTTTATCTGCCAGGAACCCACCTTATAACTTAAATCGAGTTCACCATTAACCTTCAGGAATGTCCACCAAATTGTCCATGTCTGCGAAATGTCTATAACCCTGGCCTCATGTAGCGCCATAGATTGGGTCAGCCCGTTGCTGCCGGGTGACTCATCAGCCAATGGAATGGAGTATGACCTCCGACCCCCACCCCCACCATTCACACCCTTGGTTAGATTACAGTTAGTACTCCTCCGCCACCCCACCCCTTTCCCAACCCCCCCTCTTCCGCTAAAAACACCGCCCCCCCCCCCTTCTACAATCTTCGACCAAAATGCCCTTTTCATGCCTTGACTCATTACACTGAGAATGTCGTAAAAAATGTTTAGGCTCTATCTCCCCCCCCCCCAGCTCACCTTCCCCCACACATGCCCCCCACCCCCCATTCCGTATTAAGGCGTTGGACGCTTGAGGGAGGGGGAGGGGGTGGTGGATAGGGAGGACTGTCAGTTACTGGAATGAAACATTTAAACTTTCCCATGAATCATAGGTCATTTTCTTTTGGGCGGGGGGGGGGGGGTGAGTATCTAAATAAGACAATGGGCGAGACCTGCAACAATAGGTGGCTTTCCATGTCCACCTTAGTGACCTAACGCCCTCTTTAGTTGATTCACTGAATTCAATTGGAAAATTTCCGTTTCTGGGAAAGGAAATAGAAGCACGCATGCGCAAAGTCTCTCACGCGCAAACAACAATTTACGAAAGTGAGTCAGTGACCATTTTCTCATCTAAATTAATCTAACCCTAGCGACTGTAAACTCTAAATTATAATTACTATTAGGGATGTGACGGAGCTGATGAAAATTCGCATCCGTCGGATTCGGATTTGGCAAATATAAATCGGTCGGATTTGAATGCGGATGCGGATTTGGCGAATTGGGGGGGGGGGGTATCTAAAATACGTTCATAACCAAATACGACGTCTAACCTATGGACAGCTGAGTAAGGGTCCACGAGTTTAGTTTTGTCTGTTTTCTTTATTTAGGGTTTTCGAAAGTCTCTAGGTTTTTAAATTTTTTTACGATTTCTACGACCGTGTTTGATCTGAAAACGGTAATTTTTCAAATTCGAATCCGATGGAATTTTTTTGAAAATCCGTCGAATTCAATTTGCTCAAAAAACGTCGAAAGTTCGAATGTCGTCGGATTCGTATCTTAACTTAGGGATGTGACGGAGCTGATGAAAATTCGCATCCGTCGGATTCGGATTTGGCAAATATAAATCGGTCGGATTTGAATGCGGATGCGGATTTGGCGAATTGGGGGGGGTATCTAAGTACGTTCATGAACAAATACGACGTCTAACCTATGGACAGCTGATGAGGGGTCCACGAGTTTAGTTTGTCTGTTTTCTTTATTTAGGGTTTTTCGAAAGTCTCTAGGTTTTTTAAATTTTTTTACGATTTCTACGACCGTGTTTGATCTGAAAACGGTAATTTTTCAAATTCGAATCCGATGGAATTTTTTTGAAAATCCGTCGAATTCGAATTTGCTCAAAAAACGTCGAAAGTTCGAATGTCGTCGGATTCGAATTCGAACTTCGTCACATCCCTAATTACTTTTGTTTTGTATTGTGGTGTATCTTTTACATTTTTAAATTTAAAATCAGAATGTTAAGTAGTACAGTGTTACAGCTTTCTAACATCTATAACGACAAGGGTGTAGTTCCAAGATGGTGGTCATTTTATGCCAGTTTTTTTTTACCTGAATGCGCACTGCAGTTTAAATAAAGTTGCTCGGCGGTGTTGACCTGTGCAGTTGGGCACGTTGTTGCTACTTGTGCGCATGTCTGTGCACGGTTTGACCCTAACCACTCCACTCTGATCACATTGAGTTTCTCCCTGGAATAAAAACTTCAAAACTTTGTGGAAGTGTGTGCGGGGGGGGGGGGAGGGTATTTATAGAATAAATCACCTACCTACGCCAACACACGCATCCACGCAAACACTCTTGCAGGCGTTTCTGAAATCTCGAAACCAAATTTCAAAATCTCGTTATCTCTTCGTCGTCAGCGTTCAACAAAACTTTATCTATTAATAACAAAACTTTGGCAGAGGCGTACCTAGGGGTTGGGGAGGGGGTCCAAATTCGAAAGTACCCCCCCCCCACGGGCTAAAATTTTTTTTTACATTAAATATTTAGTAAATTATCTCATGTCATGGTGTCAAAATGTAGGGGGTCCGAAATAGGCCAAGCCCCCCCGCCCCCCCTCCCCAAATCCCCAAATTTAGAGACACGTGCAGTGGCGATGAGATTGAGACTTGGCTTGTAGTGGTCCCGGCCACGAGTTCTCGCTATTTATGACTATATAGATTGTTGTACATGACTACATAGATTGTTGTACATGACTATATAGATCGTTGTACGTGACTATATAGATCGTTGTACGTGACTATATAGATCGTTGTACATGACTACATAGATCGTTGTACGTGACTATATAGATCGTTGTGCGTGACTACATAGATCGTTGTACGTGACTACATAGATCGTTGTACGTGACTACATAGATCGTTGTACGTGACTACATAGATTGCTGTACATGACTACATAGATTGTTGTACATGACTATATAGATCGTTGTACGTGACTACATAGATCGTTGTACGTGACTATATAGATCGTTGTACGTGACTATATAGATC
>JAGDYQ010000008.1:8866696-8884196 GCA_021962125.1 Bulinus truncatus
TAACTGTACTGTAATAATGTGTAAAGCACACACGAATTTGTCGTCAAAACTAATTTATCCCTTCCAACCCCCCACCTCAACAACTCAAACCCTCGTGTGTCTTAGAGTGAATTCCCTTTCTTTTTTTTCGTTTTGTTAACAGGTTGTCGAACCTGTTAACACGTGCTAAGCCGAGAGGAGGAGGAGGAGGGGGAGGGGAACCAAGGGACATCAATCGGACAAATAAAAGGTCCACCTACCCAGCTTAAGTAATGGGCGCTCGGCCAGTGGCGTAGGGAGGGGGTGACTGAATTACGCGCCCTTCATAGGGCGCCGAAATAGATTGGTTGAAAGAAAGACCAAACAAATCAACCAATGGTACCTATTGAATAGTAGCACGTGACAGTCTGCACACAGGTCTCCAGTGAAGAATAAATCACGGCTTATTCATTAGGTATGTGTGTGTGTGTGGTGTATACATCCAATAGTTCAATCAATGTCAAATGGCCATCAATGTCAAATATCCACCTTTTCTAGGTCTTGAAATTTTATGACGTGTATATATATATATATATATATATATATATATATATATATATATATATATATATATATATATACACACACACGCACACACACATAATTTTTTAACGTAATTACAATCAATGTATTACTTAGGACGAAGTAAGCTCGGCTATAGTAGTCCCCCCTCACCCCGTTACTTTTACAAATGAATCTAAACTGTCCAGTAAATAGCGCAGGGACCCACACTAAAGGGCGAATTAAAAGGGCCGGCGTACCGGGGTCCCTGACATCCAAAGGGCCTGACGAACCCCCCCCCCCCAAGATTCCACACTTGCAACTTAAGTTTTCAATCTCTTCGTCTCACTTAAAGGGCCCCTCCTCCCCCAAAGCTCGGAGCCCCTGTCAATTATTATGCTACCCCCCCTCCCCCGACCCCCTCCAACTTTTGGTGGTCCTGATGACTTGTCATTGAATACGTTATCCACTGTTTCTACCTGTCCAATTGTTACTCTACGTCACACAAGTAACACATTTCATTAATGCGGGACCAAAGTACGGGGGGGGGGGTAGACTCATACCATCGTGCGTCAGTCGGGAATCAAACCAGGATCAACTGCTTCGAAGGCAACCATGCAAACCTTTACACCACCGACGATCCCTAACTCGCTGAGTTAAATAATAATGTAGGATAATTGATAACGTTGTAACATTGATAAGGGGGCAGAGGACTGGAGGTGGGTGGGGTGGGGTGGGAGAGAGAGAGAGAGAGAGAGAGAAGACAGTACGAAATTAGATGTTCCTCAAAACTATTGGGAGGGGGGTTTGTGTGGGAAAGGTAGAACGGATGGCCGAGGGGTGTAGACACTCGACTGTAGACATGACAGTACTGGGCTCGATCCTCGGTGAGAACCATTGGAATTTTTTCAGGTGAAATTTGTTTTAAAGTCGTCCCACAAGTCCACCCAGCTTTAAATGGGTACCTGACTAAAGTTGGGGGAAGTAAACGCGGCTGGGAGTTGTGCTAACCACAAAATCCATTTATATGCCGAGGTTATAGAAACAGATGAATTCTACATTTCATCTGCCCCGATGGCCCATTTGGGCTAAGGGAACTTTTTTATTGTGAGGGAAGATTTACTTTCATGGTTATATATCTAACCATGGGAACATATAGGAGCTTATGGAAATTTGTGGGAGCTTATGGGAATATTAGGAGCTAATGGGAATATGTAGGAGCTTATGGGAATATGCGAAAGCTTATGTGAATATGTGGGAGCTTATGGGAATTTTTGGGAGCTTATGGGAGTATGTAGGAGCTTATGGGAATTTTCGGGAGCTTACTGGAATATTAGGAGCTTATGGAAATATGTAGGAGCTTATGGGAATATTAGGCGCTTATTGGAATATGTAGGAGCTTATGGGAAAATGTAAGAGCTTATGGGAATATGTGGGAGCTTATGGTAATATTAAGAGTTTATGGGAATATTTTGAGCTTATTAGAATATTAGAAGCTTATGGGAAAATGTAGGACCATATGGGAATATGTTGGTGCTGATGGGAATATGTAGGAGCTTATGGGATTATGTTGGAGCTTATGCGAATATGCAGAACTTATGGGCATATTAGGAGCTTATGGGAATATGTAGGAGCTTATGGGAATATGTAGCAGCTTATGGGAATTTTAGGAGCTTATGGGAATATGTAGGAGCTTATGGGAATATGTGGTAGCTTATGGAAATAACTGGGAGCTTATGGGAATATCTAGGAGGTTATGGGAATATGTAGGATCTTATTGGAATATTAGGAGCTTATGGGAATATGTGGGAGCTTATGGGAATATCTGGGAGCTTATTGGAATATGTAGGAGCTTATGGGAATATTAGGAGCTTATGGGAATATGTGAGAGCTTATGGGAATATGTAGGAGCTTATGGGAATATTAGGAGTTTATGTGAATATGTTGGAGCTTATGGGAATATTGAGGAGGTTATGAGAATATCGAGGAGCTTATGGGAATATTAGGAGCTTATGGGAATGTGTGGGAGCTTATCTGAATATGTAGGAGCTTATGGGAATATGTAGGAGCTTATGGAAATATTAGGAGCTTATGGGAATTTGTAGGAGCTAATGGGAATAAGTTTGAGCTTATGGGAATATTAGGAGTTTATGTGAATATTAGGAGCTTATGTGAATATGCAGGAGCTTATGGGAATATGTTAGAATTTATGGGAATAAGTGAGAGCTTATGGGAATATTAGGAGTTTATGGGAATAAGTGAGAGCTTATGGGAATATTAGGAGTTTATGGGAATACTAGATGAACAGGCTCGGTACCCGGATCGGCTATTAGGCACGCAGTTGGAGTTGAAAATGGTGATGCGCTCACAACACCATATCATTGACTAATCTTAATTCATTCATAATATTAAAAAGGATTCTTTCTCAATAGTTCTTTTTTTTTATAATTTATCAATTCTCTTTCACTTAGCCCCACACCCATCGTTCCCTCCCTCGTCCGCCCGCCACCCCCCTTCCACTCAAGACATGCCCGAATCGCAGTGGGTCTCAATGTACAAAATTACAAAAAAGGGGCATTTAGTATAACTGCTAAGGGCAGGCTCGCCAGGCGATCTATATGTACAATCACCAAATATGTAACGCCAACTTTGATAGGTACTAATACAAATGCAACAGAACTCAGTGGAGTACACACTACAACAAATACTTTGTTACACTAAAATACAACTTTAATAACAATTAATTTTCTTCACTTCTAACTACTGATATCTATCTATGTCTACTGTCAGCACTATACTATCTATTGTCTACTGTCAGCACTATACTATCTATTGTCTACTGTCAGCACTATACTATCTATTGTCTACTGTCAGCACTATACTATCTATTGTCTACTGTCAGCACTATACTATCTATTGTCTACTGTCAGCACTATACTATCTATTGTCTACTGTCAGCACTATACTATCTATTGTCTACTGTCAGCACTATACTATGTATTGTCTACTGACCTACTGCCTATTCTCTACTGTACTCTCTTCTACATTCTATTCTCTACCGACTGTGTACTTTCTTGTTCTAACTTAGCTTTTATACTTTTTATAAGGTCGGGGTTATGAGGGGGGGGGGGCGGGGGAGACAACCTCGGCAAAACGATTTGGGGGTGGGGGGGGGGGCGACGTCGATGAAACGATTCTATACAATATGGTGGCTGGTACCTTGACCTTGAGTTGCGTAGTATGGTCAACTCATATGAGTCACTCGTTTGGGATGGGATAGCGGTGGGGGGAGTGTTTCACCAGACTGTAGAGAGGGACCGGGCAAGGTGGGGTAAATTCTAAACGTAACATTAATTGAAGGGATGGAGAGAGAAAGAGAGAGAGAGAGGAAGAAAAATACAAAAAAAAATAAGGGATGAAACAGCATGTGTGGTGCTAAAAAACAATGTAAGTTATTACTCATGCGCGAGATGGTACCAAATAGTTGGTCCTTTATTTATTTTTAGAGCATTTTCGAAAAAAAAATGCTCTATTGTCCCCGTTTTGTCTGTCTGTCTGTCTGTCCGTCTGTCCGTCATCACCCTAGATCTCAACAACCATAAGTCCTAGACCCATGATGTATATATCATTTTGTAGGTCTTGGCCTGCCAAGAAATGACTTTTTTCCATTTCGCGATCTGACCGTAAAAGGGGCCTTATAAAGTACCGTTTTTTACTATATAAGCTATATTAATAATGGACCGCCCTATATCTCAGCAACCATAAGTCCTAGACCCATGATGTATATATCATTGTGTAGGTCTTGGCCTGCCAAGTGTACATCAAAAGTCCATTTCGCGATCTGATTTCTGAGGCCGTAAAAGGGGGCTTATAAAGTACCGTTTTTTACTATATAAGCTATATTAACAATGGAGCGCCCTATATCTAACCAACCATAAGTCCTAGACCCATGATGTATATATCATTGTGTAGGTCTTGGCCTGCCAAGTGTACATCAAAAGTCCATTTTGCGATTTGACCTCTCAGGGCCAAAATATAAGAGTTTTTTATGTACCGTTTTGCTTATATTTTAAATATAAATAATAAAAGCTAATCAAAGGGGCGTAATCACGGAGTTTTCGGACAATTAAATGACTACAATTTAGAATGTTTCAATTATGAGTCCTATTTCAGTGACCACAAACCACTTGTAGTTGGATTTAAGAGAAAATAATTTTGTTTTCAAATATAAAGAAACGTCTTTTCAATATCTTTTTTTCAGATATATGCATTACACAATTGAATTTATAAAAATTTCCAAAATTTACAAATATTTACTGAAAGATTGCATACGTACTGATACATAATACGAAAATGCTCTAACACGTCCTGTGTCCAGAATGGAACAGGCATAGATTGCTTGTTTTTATTTATGGTCATTTTTTAGTCACTGCGAATGGTAAACGACAAAGACCTTTTTAGCTACAGTATTTTATTAGGTGTAGATAGTCAGACCTAAACTTACCGCCATCGACGCTGTATAGTCATCACTGACGATTCTGATAAAATCACAGATTTCGTTCGATTGACACAATTAATTCTAGGCCATAGACAGGAGCGTTGTGATCATTTTTATGTCACAGGGGTGTGGTTGAAGGGGGCATCGGCCATTTTTGTTTGGTAACAGGCCTTAGGTGCCCACAAACCTTAATTCGGCCCTGGTTGTAATCGTAGTAGTATACAGGTAAAATCACTTTACCCCATCATTTTTGTTTTTTACTGGCATTAGGCAGCTTCCCATTATCTTATATTCTGTCTGACCTCATTAAACTTCTCAACTCACCTCAAAAATATGCACACATTTAAAAGAACAATTAGTAAATCAAGAGATTCAATGTTATTATTATAAATCAAATCTAACGCTATTCGTGTTTCTTTGAAGAATACTTACTGTGATGTATAAACGAAAGCATGTGCGGGGTTTCTTCAACATACACAAAATCCCTTTTTTTGTTTTGTCTGTCACACAAGATGTCGTCAACATCTCCATGTACTGTATACGTGTTATATATATTTACTGCGTGAGTTGGTTGTCGTACCATATTTCTATTAAACATTGTTTAGTGTTATTATAGTGTCCCCCTTCTTTCATCTCCTCCACGGCCGGTGGGCACTGGTCACGGAATCACTAGGAGACGTAACGGAACTTTCACCAGACAAGAGAATATCCCGAAGTTCTAATACTAAAAGCAAATTTCTTCACCATTGAATAATGAAGACTATGCAGCATGTCATGTTTTACCATAATTCAACGATGTAATGTATAATTAATTATATATATATATATATATCGTCGGCATCCGTCCGTCTCGAGAGACGATGGTGTAGCTAAGATGAGTCTACAAAACACCGCCGGGAATGGCTGTGCAGTCCGACTTGGGAGTGGCAATCCCTGCCGCACTTGTCACACTTGAAGATAGTTAGTTGTTGTTGTAGTTGTTGTAGCTGTTCTTTTTTCCGCTTCCGTCTTGTTCTTTTCAGGGCAGCATTATCCTGTCGCTCAGCCTCTGCGCGCAATGAACCCTGCCGGACAGCGAGCCTCCATGAGTGGCGGTCGGCTGCTTGGCTCTCCCAGGAGTTGGGGTTAATGGAGCACTCTTTCATATCCTTTTTGCAGGTGTCTTTGTAGCGTATTTTAGGTCGCCCTGTTTTCCTCTGGCCGGTAACTAACTCGCCATAGAGTAGGTCTTTCGGGATGCGGCCTGCGTCCATTCTTTTGACATGACCGAGCCATCTGAGGCGTCTCCCGCTGAGAACTGCAAATAAGCTGCTCATGTTGGCCCTCTCTAGCACCCCAGTGTTGGGGATCTTGTCTTGCCACTTTATCTGCAGTATACGTCGCAGTCACCTCATGTGGAAATTGTTTAGCTTTCTTTCGTGCCTCGCGTAAGTGGTCCACGTCTCGCATCCATAGAGGAGGGTACTAAGTATGCAGGCCTGGTAGACGCGCAATCTGGTATTTTCGGTGAGGCTGGGGTTTTCCCACACACGTTCCTTTAGTCTCGCCATGACTGTGGCTGCCCTAGCGATTCTGCAATCGATCCCCGGGTCTATGGATAGCGAGCTGGAGATGGTGGACCCGAGGTAAGTGAAGTTCTCGACGACCTCTAGGGTGTGCCCATCGATGTCAATGCTTGGGGGTGTATCTGTACCCTGTGCCATGACATTCGCTCTTTTTCAGGGCTGATAGTCAGTCCAAACTCCTTGGGCATGCATGGGAGAGGCGGATGACAAGCTGCCGTGCAGTCCGTCTTCAGTGTGTGATGTCAAGGCTGCGTCATCAGCAAAGAGCAGCTCGCGAATTAGGACCTTTGTGACTTTGGTCTTTGCACGGAGGCGGGCTAGGTTATAGAGCCTGATCAACCGGACCTTGTATGGATGTAAACACCCTCGCTGCTGCAATCCTTGAAGGCGTATTGAGGAGCATGGAAAAGAAAATGCCAGAAGAGGTGTAGGGTGCAAGGACGCAGCCCTGTTTTACTCCGCTGCTGACTGGGAAGGCCTCGGAGATTGCGCCGTTGTAGCAAACCGTGCTATGCATGTTGTCGTGGAAGGACATGACTTAGCCGTCAAGCAGGTGTGGGGGCAGCCAATCTTTGCAGCAAGCTGAAGAGTCCACTTCGACTTACTAGATCAAACGCCTTTGTGAGTCGACGAAAGCGATGTAGAGGAGCACCTGCTGTTCCCGACACTCTCTTGGAAGTCGACGTAGTGAGTAAAGATCATGTCCACTGTTGATTGAAAGCCAGCCCTGGAATAGCTTCACACCGTGACTTCGGGGTGACTCGGGGAGGCGAGGGCCTGCAGGCGGTTTAGAGCGGACGCGGGCGAAAGCTTTGCCGACGATGTTGAGGTAGTTATCACAGTCGCTCCGGTCCCTTTGTTCTTGCATAGTGTGATAACTTTGGCATCCCTCATGTCTTGGGGGATATAGCCCTGTTCCCAGCATCGACTTAGGAGGTCGTGTAATGGCTTTAGCAGTGTTGGTTTCTTCTGCTCTTCAGAACTTCTGGTGGGATTCCGATCACTACCGGGTGCTTTCCGTTTGCAAAGGCAGTCGATGGCTTTGGTTTAGTTCATCCACGGTGTGGTGTCTAGCTCCTCCATGACAGGCAGATCTGGGATAGCGCCAAGAGCGGCATCATCACTAGTGTTCTGGGTTGCGTATAGCTCCAGGTAAAGCCTGGTCCCACCTCTGCATCTGTTTTTCCTGGTCCTTGATGACCTCTCCTGTTTTGGATAAAAAGGGGGCGGTTTTGGAGGAGTTGGGCCTATTGCTCTTTGATGCCCTCGCTACATCCCTCTTGGTGTTTCGTATCTGGCGTTAAAGCCGCCTGGATGCTGCTACAGAGGTTCAACCAGTAGGAGTTGGCGCATCTGCGGGCGGTCTGCTGGGCTTTGCTCCCGGCTGTCCGTAGGGCTTTTAGTGTGTTGGGACTGGGCTCTGGCCTTGTAGGCCAGTAGGGCTTTCCTTTTTTACCTCGGTAACGGGTTCCATTTCCTCCCCAGTGGGCTCCTGTACCAATCGGCGTTTTTCCGCTCTATCTTTCCATATAGGTGGTGATGGTGGAGTTATATACGACATCACGCAGACGCGACCACCTAGAGTCGATGGTGTCAACTGCTAACTTTCTTTCACTGAGTGTAACTTCCAGACTGCTGATAAACTGCTGGTTTTTTCGGGATTTCTGGCACAGTTGATATTGATGCCGTATGCGACCTTTTTTCTTGAGTGATGCAGTTTCTTCGGCGTTATGCGCACCTTGCTTGCCTCGAGGGCGTGGGTCCGTGCCGCAGTCTGCACTGTGGTAGCTGCGGTGAGGAGGATATTGTCGATATTCCCTCTTCTGCGAGGACGTGAGGTCGAGTTGGTGCCAGTGGCGGATGCGGGTGCCTCCATGACACCTGATGTATCTCTGCACCTGAAGAAGGTGTTGGTCACGCACAGGTTACGGTGGCACGAGAGCTCAAGCAGTCTCTGGCCCATTTTCATTTATCTTCCCCCTCCTAAAGCTTCCGAGACAGGTGGGCCGCTTTCCCACATGGTCAGCTCCTACCCCTGCGCTGAAATCACTCAAGGAGATAAAGGCTATCCGGTGCTAGGAATCTTCAATAGCGCTTCATCTGGTGGGACTGGTAAAATTGATCTTTCTTTTCTCCTCGGCAGTGGAGCAGAGGGTTGGAGCATACGCTGAATATGTGAGCTGGGCCAGAGGACGTTGACAGTCGGAGGATTAGTAATCTCTCAAGGAGAGCCGTTCAGTTTTTTTCTATGAATCTGACAAAGCGTGTTTTACCGCGCGAAGCTAACACCGTAAGTTGCCTCGGTTGGTCTGAGGACTTCTTCGCTAATAGAATGTGTAGTTAGCTTCTCTGATGGTGCTTATGAGTCGCAGCCACCGTGCCGGGTTCCTGTAGAGCGGCGATATCGATGTTTACGTCGTGAGAGTTCCTGTCGATGACAGCGGTCTTCCTTGGTGCCATTAATCTGCTGAAGGTCAGATGTGAGTCCGGTACACATGGTCCTGATGTTCCAGCTTGCGAATCGAAGAAATGGGAGGCTTCTTTGCCAGTTCTTATCTTGAATTTGCCTGGTGCGTGTGTTTTTTGGCCCACTTTTTGAGAAGTGCATCTCTAATCCCCCACGCACCCAGTAGAGGGCAGGTGGGCCATGGCGAGACAGCACCCAACTGGCTGGGGCTGCCCAGCTTGAGGCGGGCGGTAGCTGTCCAATGAGGCGCGATTGACCTTCTCCCACCGTCGGCGATCCTGGCGCTCGTTTCCTTACGCCAATCGGATGAGCTTAGGAACCGGTAACTGTCCCCTTCCGTGTTGTATCGACATCGTGCGACGACGCTGGAGTAATCCTCTCCAGTTTAGCTACAAAGCCCTGTGCAGGGTAATATGGAGAGGATAGCTGTTGCCCGTGCAGCAGTCCCCCCTCTCCGCGCAACTGAGGGATCCAAGGGAAAGACAGAGTCGATACGGCTTGGCTTCAGCTGCGCTGCAGAAGTTGCCGGCGTTGACAATATAGGGTCTGGCCGCCTCTGGGGACTCCAGCTCCGGATTTCTTTTTCAGGGTTTACTCCCTTTGGTAGCCTATCCCTCGTAGGAGGTATGCCGCCTAGGTAGCGGAGGTTTGAAAACAGAGTTTTCCTTCTCCTACCAACCGAGGTTGACGAGCCCCATCTGCCCGAAGCGGCTGGTTTTGAGGCGCCAGTGAACCGCCTTCGCCCCTTCTCCTGTCGAAGTGGAAAACAGTTTCGCCGGGCTTAGTAGTTAAAGCCGCACGAGAAGGCCAGGAGTTGGACTTGGTTGTCAGGAGGCTATTGCCCGGAGACGCACGCCATTGGGAGCATTTTATTTGTTAGTGGGAGCTTATCCCCGCTACCAACCCCCGGCAGTAACAACCTTGAAACCATATATATATATATATATATATATATACTTATAAGACGCATTCGTTGTCTGTCTGTCTGTCTGTCTGTTCCCTTATAACTCAAGATCCAGACAAACAAATAACGTGAAATTTGTTACACATACACATAATTACATGGGGAAGGTTATAGGACAGGTTTCGTTTCATATCGATGAGTAGTTTAATTGTAATTAATTTTTTTTTATTTTAGTATTTTACTATATTAAAGTAATCTCGACGGCGCCATAAATAAAATTCCTCTGTGACGTCATTTCCCTATGATCGAATAGAACTTGCGCGCTGGTGCTGTGTTGTGCCTTTGTGATGCAAAGAATTGTTGATGTTTTTTCATGCTCTCTGATGTGTACAGTTTGAGGAAGGTAAAGGAATGAAGAAGGATTTTAGAAGAAGTGTGAAGCCATAATAATAAGTATATATATATATATATATATATATATATATATATATATACATATATATATTAGGGCTGCTGATTAAACTGCGTTAATTTGCAATTAACGCGTCAAAAAAAAATATTGCGATTAAAATTTTTAACGCAATACCTAAATGCGTTAATTTGACCAAAATGCTGAAAGTTCACCAAATCGATAAATAACGGGGGGGCAGGGAGGGAGAGAGAGGGAATGAGGGAATGAGGGAGGGGAGGAAGGGGAGAGAGGAGGAGGAGAGAGAGGTGGAAAGGGGAGGGAGGGAGAAAGGAGAGAGGGTGGGAGAGAGGGAGGGGGTAGGGAGGGAGAGAGGGGAGGGAGAGGAGAGAGAGAGAGGGTGGGAGAGAGGGAGGGAGAGAGAGATAAAAAGTGAGGGAACAGGAGGGCGAGAGGGAATGAGGGAGGGAGGAAAAGGGAGAGAGGTGAAGAGGGAGAGAGGATGAGAGAAATAGGAGGAAGAGATAAAAAGAGAGAGGGGGCAGGGAGGGAGAAAGGGAAGGAGGAAGGGGAGAGAGGGAGGGAGGGGGATGGGCAGCGGGGAGAGAACGAAGGGGAGAGGGGAGATGGGAGAGAGGGAGGGTGGGAGGGAGAGAGATGGGAGAGAGAGCGAGGGAGAGGGATGGAGAAGGAGGGAGGGAGAAAAGGAGGAACGGAAAGGGAGAAAGGAGAGAGGGTGGGAGAGAGAAAGGAGGAAGAGAGAGAGAGGGAGGGAGAGAGAGGGTGGGAGAGAGGGAAGGAGAGAGAGAGATAAAGAGTAAGGGGGGGCAGGGAGGGAGAGAGGGAATGAGGGAGGGAGGAAGAGGGAGAGAGGTGAAGAGGGAGAGAGGATGAGAGAAATGGGAGGAAGAGATAAAGAGAGAGGGGGCAGGGAGGGAGAGAGGAAGGAAAGGAGGAAGAGGAGAGAGGGAGGGGGATGGACAGGGGGAGAGAACGAAGGGGAGAGGGGAGATGGGAGAGGGAGGGTGGGAGGGAGAGAGATGGGGAGAGAGAGCGAGGGAGAGGGAGGGAGAAGGAGGGAGGGAGAAAGGGAGGAAGGGAAAGGGAGAGAGAGGGAGGGAGGGAGAGAGAGGAAGGGAGAGAAGGGGTAGGGAGAAAACAGAAGGTAAACAGAAAACCTTATTTTAAACCCGGGCAAAGCCGGGTACTTGCAACTAGTATATATATATATATATATATATATATATATATATATATATATATATATATATATATATATATGTTACCGGCAAAGTGTGAAATGCCGGCATTCTATAGAATGCCTAGGCAATGTATAGAATGCCTGGTGGTTTTAGGCAAAGTATAAAATTTTTAAATTGTGCATACTTTTCCTAGGCATTCTATACAATGCCTAGGCATTGTATAGAATGACTAGTGTCGTTTAGGCAAAGTATCAGAAAAGAACAACTAAAGCCTTTATTGATAAAAACGTATTTAAATATGGAATGAATGCAAAATAAAGCATATGATGTTCATACCGGAAAAAAACAACGACAGCAGAGCTAAGATTGAAGTATTTGCTTCAGCAGGTAAGGCTGGATTCACACTTAGAATTGTACTGTACTTAATTTTCTTCTTTCACACAAAACACTTCGTATTTTGGTACTTTGATCTGTCATGTTCATATTTCACGAATTAGTGAAGAATTGATAAATAATAAAAAGATGTTGTTTCTGGTTTCTCCATCGTAGATCCGTCCTTGCATGTCAACATGGCGTGATTCCTGTCCTGGCACTACATTCCCTTCCAACATGGTTACACAGTAATCGGCACTAGAAATATTCTCGTAACTCCCGTCGCTAACTAATGTCCGAATCCAATCGTATTTATACTCCTAACGTCCCCACCTTAATTTCCCTAATTACGTCACAGTCTCCTTCAGAATAGTTCTCACCCAAGGAGCGCCCCCCTGGTCGTCATTGTTGTCTCTCCTAAACTGTCCGTTGTCGCCTCCCGGTCTACTTCTAGAGTCGTGACACCTTTGCTGTTTACTACTCTATTGTTTCTGACCACATTGTCCTAAGTCGTCTGTCACCTTGTCAACTATTATTTGCATTACTCCCAGGCACGCCGAGAGGGGGTGAGGGGTCATTGCCAGGGGGCCCGGCCGCCCCGACCATGTCAATTTTTTCACGACTCATTGTTTAAATAGGGGCCCGCAATGATTTCCTGCCCTGGGGCCCTATTTGGCTCTCGGCGCCTCTGATTACTCCTACTTCTGATATATCGTCTTATCTTACAACGTCCGTCTTTAAATCTACTCTTATTCCTAACAAGGCCAATTACATACTTTGCCGAACGGGAACTCGGCATTTTATAGAATGCCTAGGCAATGTATGAAATAGAAATTTATTTCATACTTTGCCTGAAAAATTCAGGCATTCTATACATTGTCTAGGCATTCTAAAGAATTCCGGATTTCACACTTTGCCGGTAACATATATATATAAAATGATTAATATTTCTGACAATTTTTCTTGAACAACTATTTTCTGCAAAAATGGGGAGAGAAAAAAATGCGTCAGCCGGGAATCGAACCCGGATCGACTGCTTGGAAGGCAACCAAGCTAACCTTTACACCACCGACGCTTGTGCATTTGAAGCCGAGCATTATGCTAATGATTGATAGACATACCGGGTAATACGAATCACGTCTAACCTTTCGGCTACCTGAGTCTGTTATTTGTACTAAGAGCATGGAGAGTGACTTTTCAACCGCACTGCCCCGCTATTTTCTGACTGGTCAGATGCAGATTTTCTATGACGTCATTTCAGGTAAATTGTCCAAATATAGTCCCGAAAGGGGGCACGCGGACATTTGTGCATTACAGCATGCCAGGCCCGTAGCCAGAAATATTGGATTGGGGAGGCCGAAGACATTTTCGGGGGGGCGAAGAAATTTTTTTCGGGGGGGGGGGGTGCCGAAGAAAAGAATCGGCGCGGATCTAGACAAGCTCGCTACGCCACTGCTATAAGCCAATTGAAATTAATACTCCAAGAAAACTCTTGGTTTTCCAATCCTATGAATGAATGTGCCATTCATTAAGCAAGGCTTTGTTGTTATTGGATGAAAGATTTCGACCTCTTGAGCATTTCCCCACACCCATTTTGATTTTTTCTCTTTTTTTCGCAAATTTCAAATCAAAATCACATTCACGATTAAAGGCAGTCGATTATTATTATTATTGTTGTTATTATTATTATAATTGTTATTATAATTATGATTAGGCTATTATTATTATTATTATTATTAGTATTAGTATTAGTATTATTATGTTATTATTATTATTGTTATTATTATTATTATTTTTTATATAATTATTATTATTATTATTATTATTGTCGTATTATTATTATTATTATCGTATTATTATTATTATTTTTGGAATAATTAAATTAGATTTGGTAAAAAAAAGTTTGTATTTTTTAATGAAAGAAAGACCAAACAAATCAACCAATGGTATCTATTGAATATTAGCACGTGACAGTCTGCACAAAGGTCTCCAGTGAAGAATAAATCACGACTCATGTTTATAGGTATGCGGGTGTGTGTGTGTGTGTGCGTGCGTGCGTGGTGTACATCCAATAGTTCAATCAATGTCAAATAGCCATCAATGTCGAATATCTACCATTTCTAGGTCTTGACATTTTACGACGTGTACATATATATATATATATATATATATATATATATATATATATATATATATATATATATAGACACACACACATGCACACACACATAATTTTTTAACGTAATTACAATCAATGTATTACTTAGGACGAAGTAAGCTCGGCTATAGTAGTCCCCCCTCCCCCAGTTACTTTTACAAATGAATCTAAACTGTCCAGTAAATAGCGCAGGGACCCACACTAAAGGGCGAATTAATCGGGCCGGCGTACCGGGGTCCCTGACATCCAAAGTGCCCGACGAACCCCCGACGATTCCACTTGTAACTTAAGTTTTCAATCTCTTCGTCTCACTTAAAGGGCCCCTCCCCCCAAATCTCGGAGCCTCTGTCAATTATTATGCTACCCCCCCTCCCCCGACCCCCTCCACCTTTTGGTGGTCCTGATGACTTGTCATTGAATACGTTATTCACTGTTTCTACCTGTCGAATTGTTACTCTACATCACACAAGTAACACATTTGATTAATGAAGGACCAAAGTACGGGGGGGGATAGACTCACGCCAGTGGCCCTTAAATGTCTAAGCGACGGTCACGGGCCCGAAATTAGCTGGCGGCAGCCTAGAGTAATATTTAATAATGCCAAGTAAAAAAGAAAAAAGAAAACCTTTACACCACCGACGCTTACAATAAGCCGCTGAGTTAAACAATAATGTAGTATAATTGATAACGTTGTAACATTGATAAACGGGGCAGAGGACTGGAGGTGTGTGGGATGGGGTGGGAGAGAGAGAGAAAGAGAGAGAGGTAGGGAGAGAGTGAGATAGATAGAGAGATAGAGAGAGAGAGAGAGAGAGAGAGAGTGAAGACAGTACGAAATTAAATGTTCCTCAAAACTATTGGGAGGGGGGTTTGTGTGGGAAAGGTAGAACGGATGGCCGAGGGGTGTAGACACTCGACTGTAGACATGGGAGTACTGGGCTCGATCCTCGGTGAGAACCATTGGAATTTTTCCAGGTGAAATGTGTTTTCAAAGTCGTCCCACAAGTCCACCCAGCATTAAATGGGTACCTGACTTTAACTTGGGGAAGTAAAGGCGGCTGGGCGTTGTGCTAACCACAAAATCCCTTCATATATATATATATATATTTTAGGGGTACGACTAAAATATAACACTATATCCCCATATCATATTTTAGTGGAGTTTTGTATCACAAATAAAGAAATTATGGGTCATTTTGGTTTTGCATAAAAAAAGTTCACCCTCCAATCGACACGAATATTTTAGAACATAAAAATTTTCAAATATTTCAATACAGGTTTCACCATTACTAATAAAAGTGACATAAGTATAATATTGATAATTGTTACAATGTTACAATGTACATTTCTATTGTGCATTAGTAGAAGAAAATTAATGTTCAATTTTTCCATGGACTTGCCAGTGGAAGTAAATCTTGCAGCACTTTAATTGAACGCTCTGCACAGATATTAGAACGCTTCGTTGGTATAGAAGTTGGATCTGTGGACCATAATGTCTTTAATGACTTCAAAGTCTTTGTATGCTGCTTACAAGCTTATGATAAATTATCAAAGTCAGTAGTATTGAAACACTGGGCAGTGAACCAGATGTCAGCCCACGTACCACTGATGAAATCACATGCTGCCATAGCTGTTTGCAGGTACTCATCACTAATCTGAACGAATGATGACAAACAATAAATTGCCATTGAGTTCCATCTCTCATTATTGATTTTTGGAAGTGATTGAAAATTTACTTTTGGTAAGATTCCTCTAGTTTTGAAAATCCTGTAGAATTATGTTAAAGCCATGTCATCTCGACAGTACTTTTGTTCTGATTTCTTTAGTTGTGCATTATCAAATGATGTTTTGAGTTGTTCATACTTTTCTGCTATTGTTGAAACAAACGAGTAGCTGATGTTTGGTGAAGTTGTTGATGTACCAAAATGATCATTCATGATATGTTTCATTATTGTATCTAGAATGTGGTGATATCATTCAGTGTATACAGCTTTTTCTAATCCAACGTCTTAAAAGTGTTTCTGTAACAGTGTGACTGCACCAATTCTTCATCAAGTATTTGCTGCAGTTGTGTCAGACACAATCATATATACTCATTGAGCATTTTTTTATTCGGGAAAAGTGGAGAAAAGTAGTATGGCAGGCTAGGGCCCTAAATGAGATGTAGGGCCAAAGAAAGTAAGAAGAAGACAGTTTTTTTCCATTGAATATTGTCTCCCCTTTTGCATTTGCCAGCTGAAGAACAGCGAGTCTGTCCTTTTCTTTTCATTTTTTATTACAACAACCTAATATGCTTTACTTTGTATGGTCTTTCCATCAAACCAGTGTCTTTTTAAAAGTTTTCCTTGAAATTACTTTGTAATTTTTCTCCTTCATTCATTAGACCTTTGAGTTGGAGTAGATATGCACACTCCAGTTCCTGACTTTTTGGACCTTCCTTGTACTCAATTTCGCTGCAATCACTAAACGCACTGAAGAAGTTTTTTGGCTTTTAGACTTAAATGGTTTCTCATTATCTTAACTGCTGCTGGAAAACTGTTCTTCGCTCACAAATTCTTCTTTACTCACAGAATCTTCTGTATCTGAATTTGGTAAGACACTTGATTCAACACTTTCTTCAGTAAAACTTTCTGTGACTGGCACTTTCCGTTTTAGTATTTCTTAAGGTTTGTTTACATTAGTTTTTTAACGGTTGTGTTCGTGAGAGGGAATTCATCAACTGCTCTGGTGTAGAGAGATAAGGGGAGTTAAGTGAAGACAAGTGTGAATGAGGGATGGGGAGAGATGAGGACGAAAAATTAAAAAAAATAAGGGATGAAACAGCATGTCGTGATGCTGAAAAGCAATGTACAGTTATTACGCATGCGCGAGATGGTACCAAATAGTTGGTCTTTTTTTATTTCTTATTCATGGTCATTTTATAGTCACTGCGAATGGTAAACGACAAAGACCACTTTAGCTACAGTATTTTATTAGGTGTAGATAGTCAGACCTATTATTTCCGCAATCGCTCGCTCGTTTTAGATCTGACGATTCTGATAAAATCACAGATTTCGTTTGTTTGACACAATTAATTCTAGGCCTTAGACAAAAGCGCTGTCATGATTTTTCATGTGTGTGGGGTGTGGGTGAAGGGGGCATCGGTCATTTTTTTGTAACAAACCTTAGGTGCCCACTAACCCTAATCCGGCCCTGGTAGTAATCGTATAGAGGTTATATTCACTTTACCCCATCATTTTTTTTTACTGGCATTAGGCAGCTTCCCATTTCTTATATTGTGTCTGACGTCATTAAACTTTCTCAACTCAACCTCAAAAAATGCGCACATTTAAAAGAACAGTTAGTAAATCAAGAGATTCAATGTTATTCTTATAAATCAAATCTAACGCAACTCGTGTTTCTTTGA
>JAGDYQ010000008.1:8889196-8919196 GCA_021962125.1 Bulinus truncatus
GAATAAGTGGGAGATTATTGGAATATGTGCCAATAGATTCTACTCCTGTTTAGTATTTGGCGAATGGGACTATAGGTTTTGTGTTTATTTTCAACCACGTAAGGTCAAATTTTTACGCTTCAGTAAACTCTACCCCATTTTTTCAATTCTTGAAACGGACTATAATCTTCATTTCAATTTTTTGCCATACAATGATCAACTGCCATGCATAAGTAGATTCAACTCTATGTCAATTATCGAAAAAGAGAGATAAAGAAAGAGAGAGAGAGAGAGAAAGAGAGAGAGAGAACGAAAGAGAGAGAGAGAGAGAGAGAGAGAGAGAGAGAGAGAGAGAGAGAGAGAGAGAGAGAGAGACTGGGAATATTTTGTAATTTATGGAAATATGCGGGAACATATGGGAATATGCCAAGCTTATGGGAATATGCGGGAGCTTATGGAATATGTGATATATATATATATATATATATATATATATATATATATACAAATATAAATATTGATATATGTATATATATATATATATATATATTTACAGAGAGAAAGAGAGAGAGAGAAAGAGAGAGAGAGACAGATATGGAGAGAAAGTGAGCGAAAAAAGGAGAACGAGAGAGAGAATAGGAATATTTGGGTGCTTATGGGAATATGTAGGAACTAGGGCTGTACCGGAATCCGATTCCGGTTCCTGTTAAGGAGGATTCCGGCAGTTTTAACAAATCCGGTTCCGATTCCGGTTCCGGTTAAAATGTGCCGGATTTAAGCCGGATTTCTTAGTTGTTTAAAATTTGTAAGAAATTTTTTTAGCGCAACATAATTTTGAAATATTTAGCGCTATACAATTAAATTAAAACAATAACTTCCTTTGCTTTTTTAAAACTACAATAACGTAGATCGCTTTTAGTTCTTATATGTAAGTACAAATATATTAAAAAGGAAGATTTGAATCGTATTTAGTCTAGTACAGGGGTCAGCAACCTGCGGCTCGCGAGCCGCATGCGGCTCTTTCGATGTCAAATTGCGGCCTAATCAAATACCGCGATATTGAAACAACAAATTTAGTGACTGTTTAAAAATTGAGAAAATTGTAAATTATAACTTTAGGCTCTTCCGTCTCAAAAGGTTGCCGACCCTGGTCTAGTAATACAACACCTTATCTTCCGCTACTTTTAATTCCGTGTGTTCTATAAACTATATTTAGATATCAAAGTTTAACTTCTTTAAAGAGCAGACAACGATCTATTTTTGGGTGTTTACAGTTTAAAAAAAGTTCAATAATTTATTTTTCTGCACATTTTTTGTAATTTAGTGGATTTTGTCACGATTTGGATAAAATTCCTCGCATCTTTGATAAATATCTTGAAAATACATTTTTAATTGAACATTAAAGTGATATTGATTTAGATTTGAAATGCATTTTAATTTGCGTTTTTATGGGAAATAGTCAGATAATGATTTAAAGGAAAGTATAAACGAAATAACAAGGTTTGGTGACGTCACTATGGAAAACCAAAGAAAAATAAGCTATCGGGTGGTGCCACAGTATATATATATATATTTTTGGAATTCTTTTATTAATAAACATGTTCATTATACTTTCTAAGATATGTTATCTGTGGAGAAATAGTATAGCCTAAGCTTGATGACGCAATTTGGTAGGCTCCGCCAACCACAGTATCTATGGCGTCATTCCGCCATCTTGAGTGTAAATATTGGGAACTTTAGTGTATACGTCATTTGGTACAAATGACGTATATTAAACGGACAGTAGGGAGCACATGCTTTGTTTATAGGAGTCGAGCTCTGTGCATCATAGGATGCGGATGCATGTTCTAGTAGAGTCTAGCTTTAGGCATCTATGTAGATGGATGCATATTTACAGTTTGCTATTGTACTCCTCCTGATTTCACCTTTATGTCAGTTTATGTTCAAGAATTAAATGATTGTTTGGTGTTACTTCACTGGAGTTAACTTCGTGATTTGTGTTGTCTGAATTATTACACCTTCTACAAGTATCTTCATTATAAGGACCCGTAACATATATTTGGCACCTCCGACGGAGTACTCAATACTATTTGTAGTACGTAACATATATGTGGCACCTCCGACGTCGAACTGACTGACTTAGCTGGATTCAGGAGCAGCGGAGTGAGTACATTAAGACTCGTTGTAATTACCGGTTAAGTATTCATCGGTGAATTACGTGGCGGCCACCACCCTGGGTGTGCGCCGTGAAAACTGTATTCTGTAGTGGCCAGCGTTATTGTTTGCTGAAGTGGCCGACGTTACTGTTTGCTGAAGTGGCCAACCCTATTGTTTGCTGAAGTGGCCGACGTTACTGTTTGCTGAAGTGGCCAACCTTGCTGTTTGCTGAAGAGGCCAACGTTGCTGTTTGCTGAAGAGGCCAACCTTGCTGTTTGCTGAAGAGGCCAACCTTGCCGTTTGCTGAAGAGGCCAACCTTGCTGTTCGCTGAAGTGGCCAACCCTACCGTTTGCTGAAGAGGCCAACCTTGCTGTTTGCTGAAGTGGCTAACCCTATTGTTTGCTGAAGTGGCCGACGTTACTGTTTGAAGTGGCCAACCTTGCTGTTTGCTGAAGAGGCCAACGTTGCTGTTTGCTGAAGAGGCCAACCTTGCTGTTTGCTGAAGAGACCAACCTTGCCGTTTGCTGAAGTGGCTAACCTTGCTGTTTGCCGAAGAGGCCAATCCTACTGTTTGCTGAAGAGGCCAACCTTGCTGTTTGCTGAAGAGGCCAACTGTACTGCTTAAAGTGGCCAGAGTTGCTGTGTACTGACGGGGCCGACGTTACCGTGTGGCTGGGAATCACCTCCTCATCGTCAGAGGACCCCACCATAGGATCACCGAGGATCAACCAAGGATCATCGAACATTGCGGACAGGGATCACCAAGGATCAACCCGTGTGTTAGTCAACCCCACTGTTGGAAAACATCGAACATCGCGGACCGGGATCACCGAGGATCAACCATCGAAGTCAAGGAACAGAATTTACTATTGTGTATTTCTTTATATGTAAGTTGGCATATTTTTTTATATATTTATTATTAGAATATTGAAATCTGGTGTAATTATTTGTTTGTTGTTCTTGGTGGAATTCTGTATTTAATACAGTAGAGGTTAAAATAGGGCCCACCCTGAGCAGCCAAAACATTTAATTTGCTGGTTTTTTGAAAAGGAATATTGTATTTATTTTGTTATTACTCGTATGTTGATGACATAATAGAATATTTTGTGTGTATGTGATATATAGTATCAAACATTTTCATTTATTAGTTATAATTGGTTTCGGTTACTGCCATGTCATCAATTTTAAATATTGTTGAAGCTGGTAAGGCACTTGGCCTTACAGGCCAGGAGTTACGGACCTGGGTTTCTGTGAGGGAGTGTGAGGTGAAGGAAAAGGAAAAGAAAGAGATGGAAGAAAAACAGAGAGAGAGGGAGATGAAAGAGCCGTAGCTCGGGAAAAGATATGTTATCCATTTCTTTGTTTGATTCAAATTAATTGTAATAGAAATCAAGTTAAATTAGGTACAGCTTTTTTAAAATAAATTTTTAAAACGAAGAACCTGTTATTTTGACAGAGTTATCTTTCTTAAATCAAGTTTGGGGAAGGGGTTTTAGTCATTGTCTTCAAGATTTAAATGGTTAATACTGTTTTTTGCTATCCAGAACTTGACTAAATTTTTATTCTATTTTTCATTCTTATATCTTTTTTATGTTCGGCGAGAAATTAATACTTCGTTCGGAAAAAAATACTATTTAATTCGGTAAAATCCAGTTCCTGTTCCGATTCCGGCAGGATTCAAATATTAAATCCGATTCCGGCTCCAATCCTGCAGGATCTAAAAATTACAATCCGGTACAGCCCTAGAAGGAACTTATGGGAATATTAGGTTCTTATTTGAATATGCATGAGCTTATGCGAATATGTAGGAGCTTATGGGAATTTAGGAGCTTATGGGAATATGTAGGAGCTTATGGTAATATGTGGTAGATTATGGGAATTTCTGGGAGATTATGGGAATATGTAG
The DNA here is from genome assembly GCA_021962125.1 of Bulinus truncatus. Classification (NCBI taxonomy): domain Eukaryota; kingdom Metazoa; phylum Mollusca; class Gastropoda; family Planorbidae; genus Bulinus; species Bulinus truncatus. The sequence continues at coordinate 8,893,240 of JAGDYQ010000008.1, forward strand.
GAGGTAATGGGAATATGTAGGAGCTTATTGGAATGTTAGAAGCTTATGGGAATATGTGGGAGCTCATGGGAATATGTGGGAGCTTATGGGAATACGTTGGAGCATATGGGAATATGTCGGAGCTTATGGGAATATGTTGGAGCTTATGGGAATATAAGGAGCTTATGGGAATATGCGAGAGCTTATGGGAAAATGTAGGAGCTTATGGGAATATGTGGGAGCTTATGGGAATAAGTGGGAGCTTATGGGAATATTAGGAGTTTAAGGGAATATTAGGAGCTTATGGGAATATGTAGGAGCTTATGGGAATAGGTGTCAATGTATTCTAAACATGTTTAGTATTAGGCGAATGGGACTATAGGCTTTGTGTTTATTTTCTAACTCGTAAGGTCAAATTTTTACGCATCAGTAAATTCTACTCCTGTTTTTCAATTTTTGAAACGAACTATAATCTTCGTTTCAATATTCTGCTATACAATGATCAACTGCCATGCATAAGTAGATTCATCTCTATGTCAATTATCGAAAAAGAGAGATAAGGAAAGAGAGGGAGAGAGAGAGGGAGAGAATGCGAATATATGGGAACTTATGGGAACATGCGGGAGCTTATGAGAATATACGGGAGCTTATAAGAATATGTGGGAGCTTATGGAAATATGTAGGAGCTTATGGGAATATTAGGAACTTATGGGAATATGTAGCAGCTTATGGGAATATGTGGTAGCTTATGGAAATAAGTGGGAGCTTATTGGAATATTAGGAGCTTATGGGAATATATAGGAGCTTATTGGAATATTAGGAGCTTATGGGAATATGTAGGAGCTTATTGGAATATTAGGAGCTTATGGGAATATGTAGGAGCCTATTGGAATATTAGGAGCTTATGGGAATATATAGGAGCTTATTGGAATATCTGGGAGCTTATAAGAATATGTAGGAGCTTATGGGAATATAATGAGCTTATGGGAATATGTGAGAGCTAATGCTAATATGTAGGAGCTTATGAGAATATTAGGAGCTTATGTGAATATGTGGTAGCTTAGGGGAATATTGAGGAGGTTATGGGAATAAGTAGGAGCTTATGGGAATAAGTGGGAGCTTAAGGGAATATTAGGAGCTAATGGGCATATGTAGGAGCTTATGAGAATTAGTGGGAGCTTAAGGGAATATTCGGGAGCTTATTGGAATATTAGGAGCTTATGGAAATATGTAGGAGCTTATGGGAATATTAGGAGCTTATGGGAATATTAGGAGCTTATAGGAATATGTAGAAGCTTATGGGAATATTAAGAGTTTATGGGAATATTATGAGCTTATGGGAATATATGAGAGCTTATGCTAATATGTAGGAGCTTATGGGAATATTAGGAGCTTATGTGAATATGTGGTAGCTTAGGGGAATATTGAGGAGGTTATGGGAATAAGTAGGAGCTTATGGGAATAAGTGGGAGCTTATGGGAATATGTAGGAGCTTATGGGAATATGTGGGCGCTTAAGGGAATATTAGGAGCTAATGGGCATATGTAGGAGCTTATGACAATTAGTGGGAGCTTAAGGGAATATTCGGGAGCTTATTGGAATATTAGGAGCTTTTGGAAATATGTAGGAGCTTATGTGAATATGTGGGAGCTTATGGGAATTTTCGGGAGCTTTTTGGAATATTAGGAGCTTATGGAAATATGTAGGAGCTTATGGAAGACAACGTCGGCAAAACGACTGACGAAGTCGATGAAACGATTTGGAATGGGGGGGGGGGCGAGAAAATTAGTGAAACGATTAGGGGGTTGGGGGCGACGTCGATGAAACGATTCTATACAATATGGTGGCTGGTACCTTGACCTTGCTTTGCGTAGTATGGTCTACTAATATGAGTCACTCGTTTGGGATGGGGGGGGGAGTGTTTCACCTGACTGTAGAGAGGGGCCTGGCAAGGTGGGGTAAATTCTTAACGTAACATATATATATATATACATTCTAAACGTAACATATATATATATATATATATATATATATATATATATATATATATATATATTAGAGCTGCTGTCCGATTAAAAAATTGATCGAAATTAACGCATGATTAAAATTTTTAATCGCAAATTAACGCACATTTTAATCGACATAATATAATACAATTGTTTGTATTCAAACTAATATGTCATAATATCAAAGCATAACATTGGCATAATAAACAAGTCATTTTAATTTACGAAAGAGGTTTAATGAATTATAACTTATTTATTAAGCATTAGCATATATGTCTATTGAATTAGTTATTGAGACCAGTTTATGGACATATATCAATTACGTCAATATGCGAGTTGTTTTCTTTTTATTTAACAACAATGTCTAACCTTTTTTTCCGTACCATAGTTTCGGAACTAATGAAGTATGTCAACCCCTCTTTCCTCCCTCCCTGTCATATTTTGCTTCACTTCACCCACACGTAAGTCTGTTTACCCTACCATCCATTTCCCATTCCAAAAAAAAAAATACACACGTCATTTATATCTCAAATGTAACTTTTCTTTCATAAAATAATAGTATAGAGAGAAAGTTGTCGCTCTCTTATTTTTAACGCTTTTTTTTTTCTTTATTCTCCCCCCCCCCCCACCCTTTTTTCCCACCAAGTCACATTTTTAACACACTCTCTCTCCACTTAAAGATGTCCCAAAAACATGTTGACACCGGTTCCGTTATTTCAAACTAGGAGCTCGCGTCAGAAATGACAACCACAGTCACCGAGGACAAATGTACTTTTGATCTTCTTTTGAAGTCTATAAATGTTACTATTATATTCTTTCATTCATTTACTTTCATACTATAAACTATTTGTTCAATGTTTTAGTGAACAACAGAAAAGATTTTTTTATTTGTCTGTCAGTTATATTAATAAAAAAGTATCTTGTAAAATGACACTTTTTAATGTTACCGTTTCAAACGTTCAAAGCAAAATTTTGATAGGTCGGCTTTCATTTTTAATCTTCTGTTGTTCTTTCGTGTGTCAACATTAAAAAGTCTTTCTTTCGTTTCATTTTGGTAATAGCAACAGTTGTATCAAAATATTTGCCGGTCTAACTCTTAGAGAAAAATCTATTGATCTATCGACCGGGAAGGGAGCAGGAGGTTCACTTGTCGAAGGGCTGTATAACAAAACATCTTCATTTTATATTACAATTGGGGCTTTTGTCGACGTACCTAGGGGTGAGGGTGTGTGGAAATTATGACAGGGTGGGGGTGGTAGATCTACTTAATAAGTGAACGGAATTTAGCTTTAAATTGTTGCGTGAAATTCCGTTATTTATCGATTTGGTGAACTTTCAGCATTTTTGTCAAATTAACACATTTAGGTGTTGCGTTAAAAATTTTAATCGCAAATTTTTTTTGACGCGTTAATCGCAAATTAACGCAGTTTAATCAGCAGCCCTAATATATATATATATATATATATATATATATATATATATATATATATATATATATATGAGAGAGAGAGAGAGAGAGAGAGAGGGGGGGAAGGAGAGAGATAGAGCGAGAGAGAGGGGATGGGGGGGAGAGAGGAAAGGATGGCTGGAGGGTGGAGTGAAGGAGGGGGAGTGAGGGGGGAGAGGGAGAGGTGGAGCGAGAAGGGGTGAGGGAGAGAGAGGGAGGGAGAGGGAGAAAGGGAGGGAAGGAAAGAGAAAGGAAGGGAGGGAGAGTGGGAGTAGAGAGGGAGATAGAGAGAAGGGAGAGAGAGAGGGTGGGAGAGAGGGAGGGATAGAGATAAAGAGAGAGGGGGCAGGGAGGGAGAGAGAAGAAACTAGGGTGGAAGGAAGGGGGAGGAGGGGGAGGGAGGGAAAGGGAGAGAGGGGAGGGAGGGAGAGAGGGGAAGGGAGAGAGGGGGTAGGGAGAAAACAAAAGGTAAACAGAAAACCTTATTTTAAACCCGGGCAAAGCCGGGTACTTGCAACTAGTATATATATATATAAATGTAACCTTTTTTAGAAAAATATAAATTTTTCGAGGGGGGGGGGGTTAGGTAAGAAAAAAAATTATATTTAATATTTAAAACAAAAAATTGGATTTTGTTTGAAACACACTCATTAACATTTGTGCAAAGTTATTTTATGATATCTACAATAGATTTCAAAAATTGGTTCTTTGAAAATATGTCTTAAAATTACACTTTTTTACCCAAAAAAGTCACATAATACATTTTTTAATATTTTTTTTATATATTTTTTATTTCTTTGTTCATTAATTGGTATGTTGTATGCATGTGCCAAAAATGGCTAGTGTAGCTTAAAAAAATAAAAAAAATAGAAAAAAAACAACTAGCAGAAACCTTAAATGGCCCATGGTCCACCTTAAAATCTCTCTGAAGTTTAGCCAACGCAAGGGCTACAACTTCCCGATGTTCGAATACATACTTGGAGTTCTCTCCCTTTAAATAAAATTCATTCAACTCATCCTCTCCCCCGACTTCCCATTATCAATACATTTTTTGAGACAAAAACAATATTCAAATAATTTACCTAGTTTTGGGTGTGGTGTGTGTGTGGGGGGTGGGGGGGGAGTTAAAATAAAATGTTACTCAAAAACTATTTGGAGGTGGGGGGGAAGGGTATATGTGGGGAAGTTTAGTTTCATGGAACTATATAAATATATATATATTATATTACATGAAAATAGTATTTCTTAAGGTTTGTTTACATCATTTTTTTTTAACGGATGTGTTCGTGAGAGGGAATTCATCAACTGCTCTGGCGTAGACATCAGGGGAGTTATGTGAAGACAAGTGTGAATGAGGGATGGAGGGAGAAACAGAGAGAGAGAGGGGGGAAGGAAAAACAAGCAATTAAGCCTGTTCCATTCTGGACAAAGGACGTGTTAGCGAATTTTCGTGTTATGTATCAGTACGTTTGTTAGCTTTCAGTAAATATTTGTAAATTTTGGAAATGTTTATAAATTCAATTGTGTAATGCATATATTTGTAAAAAAAATTATAAAGACGTTTCTTTATATTTGAAAAAAAATTATTGTCTCTTAAATCAAACTACAAGTGGTTTGTGGTTACTGAAATAGGACTCATAATTGAAAACATTCGAAATTATAGTCATTTAATCGTCCGAAAACTCCGTCAATTGTTGCATAGCTCTGATACTTTCAATTAAACTCAGAACACAAGCTTACTATTTCATTTGAAGAGTTTCTTAATAAATCTTGGTGAAACTACGTGCTGCAGTATTTCGCACCAAATGAATGGGTTATTGAACGTACAAGGTGTATATATAATATATAAGCCACTTAGGAGCCCTGAAGCCCGGCCCTCAGAGGTCCTATCGCGAAATGAACTTTTGATGTACACATTAAGATGTACACCAAGACCTACAAAATGATATATACATCATGGGTCTAGGACTTATAGTTGCTGAGATATAGGGCGCTCCTTTATTAATATAGCTTATATAGTAAAAAACGGTACTTTATAAGCCCCCTTTTACGGCCCTCAGAGGTCAGATCGCGAAATGAACTTTGCTGCACACATGGCAGGCCAAGACCTACAAAATGATATATACATCATGGATCTAGGACTTATGGTTGTTGAGATCTAGGGTGATGACAGACAGACAGACAGACAGACAAAACGGGGACAATAGAGCATTTTTTTCGAAAATATATATATATATGAAAAGATTAATATTTCTGACAAAATATTTTCTGCAAAAATGGGGAGAAAAAAAATTGCGTCAGCCGGGAATCGAACCCGGATCGACTGCTTGGAAGGCAACCATGCTAACCTTTACACCACCGACGCTTGTATTCTTCAGCAGTGCATTACGCTAATGATTGACAGAAATATCAGGTAAATGCGAATCACGCATAACCTTCCCGCTACCTGGGCCTGTATTTGTACATAAGAGTATGAAGAGTGACCTTTCAACTGCACCGCCCGGCCAGTTTCTGACTGGTCAGATGCAGATTTTCTTTGACGTCATTTTAGGTAAATTGTCCAAATATAGTCCCGAAAGGGGACTGGTGGTCGTGCGGTGCAGTTGGCCAACTGGAGGGTCCTGGGTTCAAACCTCAGTAAGAACCTTGGGATTTTTTCAGGTCCTGGTTATAGTCCCCAAGTCCACCCAGCTTTAAATGGGTACCTGACTTTAAGTTGGGGAAGTAAAGGCGGCTGGGCGTTGTGCTAACCACACAACCCCTTCATATGCCGAGGTTATAGAAACAGATGGATTCTACACTTCATCTGCCCCGATGGCCCGTTAGGGTTAAGGGAACTTTACTTTTTTTTTTTATAGTCCCGAAAGGGGGGCCCTTAAGAAGCTGTCACAATGAACGGCTCTGAATATAACATTAATTTTTTACTCAGCTAAATAAAAAATATCGAACAATAAAAAAAAATAAAGCAACGAAACTAAACAAGGTGTCAAGATTCCAATATTTTAATAAAACATCATTTTTAAATTAAGAATTTATTTGGATTTAGGTAAACTCTGAAACCAGTTCGTGTTTATTATTTAAAACCTGTGTGCAGGCGAGCCGACCTTTGCGCCTGTGAAGAAATAGGTCAAAGTGAAAAAAAAAAAAGTTTGGATCACAACATGATAAATGAAACGAAATAATTAAAAATGCGTGGAGGAAAAAATGTACACACACACACTCACGATCTCTCTCTCTCTCTCTCTCTCTCTCTCTCTCTCTCTCTCTCTCTCTATCACACACACACACACACACACACGCGCGCGCGCGCTATTTCAGACGCCTACATAACCTTAATGTACTTGTCTTTTGGAATGGGGGGGAGGGTCTACTTTACTCACCGACGTGAATGGCCACCATGGGGTCCTCGCAGCTGGAGCAGACCTGGATGTGGGCGTGGCCGTCAGCCCCGACGGTCACCGTGGAGCCCGTGCAGTGACCATTCTCGTAGTTGCCGCTGATGACGTCACAGTAGGACCCAGCTGGCAATCCAGTCTGAATGTGGAAACAAAAAAAAAAACAGATGGACATAAAATGTTTTTAAAATTCACATTGCAAAAAAAAACAGTTTATTTTAAATTTTTTGGACCTTTTCAGATCTGAAAGACGGCGCTAAAAAATATTTTGAAGGAGAGCGTTAGGATAGGAAGAGGGATGAACAACTATCTGAAAGACGGCGCTAAAAATATTTTGAAGGAGAGCGTTAGGATAGGAAGAGGGATGAGCAATTATCTAAAAGACGGCGCTAAAAAATATTTTGAAGGAGAGCGTTAGGATAGGAAGAGGGATGAACAATTATCTGAAGGAGGGAGCTAAAAACTATCTAAAGAAGGGAGCTAAAAACTATATGAAGATTATGTTTCTTGGTGCAAGACCCAACATAACTCTGAAGGCAAATTAGATTATGCCTCTTGGTGCAAGACAAAAGAATAATTTCCACATTTAGACAATTCTGAATAATAAACCATTTTCTATTTTCTACCGCTAATCAACGTGCCTGCATCTCATATCATATTGTCTGGCATCTCACCTGTAAGTTAGCATTGATGTCGTGGCTCTCCAAGTTCAAGGCTATGAATGCCTTGTTTCCCCGAGAGAAGGCGATCTGGTAGTCTGAGCCTGACCACCAGTTGGCCAACGGTGTCCCTCTGGCCATGTTACGGAAGGCCACCATGTTGTAGATCTGACGCCATCTGCAGAGGTAGGACATACACATACATTTGTTCATTATGTCAGGAGGTGTTTGTATGATCAGTGCTTTCATTGGCTGCAGAGCCGGGCTTAGCCTGACTGCAGCCCGGGTTCAAACATTTTGAAACGCTCACTTGTACATATCTTCCATTTTTTTTTTCAATTGTCTAGTCGCTGTTTTTTTTTTGGTCAGCAATTTATTTTATTTCTTTGCTAATAATTCTGACTCTATGATAACGTTTTGCCGCCCCCCCCCCCCGGGTTTTATGCTCCTCCTTGCACCATTGTATATAAACAGGGCCGGATTTATAATTTTGGCCCCCCCCCCAAGGCCAACAAAAGTTTGAGGCCCCAATTCGGAAAAAATAAAAAAAAATATTTCCTAAATGATTTTTAAAATTATTTCTGTATACTACACAACATTCTGGGGGTGGCCCCTTTATTTCTCGGGGACCTAGGCCACGGCCTGGTCGGGCTATCTGTAAATCCGGCCCCTGTATATATAATACAGATCTGTATGAAGCATTTGAGCTACCCACACAGCCCATATTTAGCCGTGGCGACGGAAACAGATCATTCCCCCCCCCCCCGATGGTAGCTCAAGGCTAGAAGAACTTAACTTTATAAAGCGTTAAGCGACATAGTTGTCTCCTCGGCAAGTTGGTGTTAGGCTAATCTGTAGGTGGTGTTGGGCTAATCTGTAGGTGGTGTTAGGCTAATCTGTAGGTGGTATTAGGCTAATCTGTAGGTGGTGTTAGGCTAATCTGTAGGTGGTGTTAGGCTAATCTGTAGGTGGTGTTAGGCCAATCTGTAGGTGGTGTTAGGCTAATCTGTAGGTGGTGTTAGGCTAATCTGTAGGTGGTGTTAGGCCAATCTGTAGGTGGTGTTAGGCTAATCTGTAGGTGGTGTTAGGCTAATCCGTCTTAAAACGCTTCCAACAAACTGATTAACTGCCAGAGACTGACTTTTTTTTCTTCTTCTAAAAATTTTCAAAAAAAAAAAAAATTGCGTCAGCCGGGAATCGAACCCGGATCGACTGCTTGGAAGGCAACCATGCTTAACCTTTACACCACCGACGCTTGCATTCACTGACACGGCATAAGCCAAAAATGATTGATGGAAATATGAGGTAAATATGGATCTCTCCTTTTTTTTTTCCTAAAATGCAGTTAACACAATTTTTAACATCTAATTTTTCTTGACCTATGACCTATTTAATTAAGCTCGATCTGCTAAAAAAAATAGGCCCGGATTAGCGGTTTACCTTTCTACGTCATTTGAACATGATTGAAAGAAGGTCGTAGGGGGGAGGCGTTACTATAATTTAATTAATGCGACCGTGACAGGCTCTCCCATCCCCCTTTCCCCACTAGATAGCAAGAGATCTGCAGAACTATTGGGGCGACTCATTGTTGCGCTTTTTAGCGGCCGTGGTGTAGCTAGTAGCGCCCCCTTAGCCAGCTCTTGACAAAAGCCGTCCCCGTGACGAAAAGAACTAAAACTTTAAAAAAAAGTAAGGGGGGTAAGCGACGCCCATGGAGAACAACAACCTTTATTTATGCCGCTGATGTACGTGGTATTAATGGTAGTGAAAACACAATGGCTGTGCTAACAGTTGCATAACTGGCGTTACTGCTGCCCCGGGGGTGACATCTTTTTTTTTAAAAATTGTGATAAAGTGGTGACAATGCTGCCAGCTTGTTTTTCAGACATGTAAGTGCCACATCGGGCGGATCCTCCACCCACCCCTCCCGCCCCCCCCTCCAGCTAGTTACGCCGCCGCACGAAAAAAATCATTCAAGATGACGTAACACACACACACACACCGCTGCTCACCTGTGCTCACAGCTCCATCCGCCCGTGCAGCTCAGGCCGCTCAGTGTGACAGACTTGATGCTCATGTCCCCGTTGTGCGGGGGCCCCTCGTAGTCGTTGGCCCTGTTGTACTCGTAGCTGCTCATGACGCGGGGCACGCCGTAGGGGTGGGCCAACATGAAGGCGGTGGCCAGCTTAGGGGAGATAATTTAGAAGAAATAAAACAACGTGTCAGGGGAAGACATTTTGAATTGGCATGTAACCTTACAAGCAGGGCCTCCATAATACTTGACGAGGTACGTGTGTGTGTGTGTGTTATTGTGGGGGTGGAGGAGGGGGGTGGGGGGTCTTCCCTGTGTACTCGCCAGAAGAAAAAGAACAAACTCTGTGGTTGACGTGTCACTCTGTTGTATTCCTCCGTAATCATAACAAAACAGATAACGGAGTTTTCTTAGTCAAACTGTATTGAATTTTAACTATTGACTAATAACCATTGACTATTGGCTATTGACTAATAACCATTGACTATTGGCTATTGACTATTAACTATTGGCTATTGACTATTTGTTATTGACTATTGACTATTGGCTATTGACTATTGGCTATTGACTATTGACTATTGGCTATTGTTGAATGAAAGAAAAGAAAGTACAACTACGTCGGACGGGATTCAAACTCGGGACGACTACGTTGGAAGACAGTCTCCACAGCACCGACACTAATGATATCTGTGAATGCTCAAAGATAATTGCTTCTATCATTTCTATCTGTTTTTTCGTTGATAGTGGTACTTGAAACTGTCATTCATTAAACCAATCACCAGAAACTGTCATTCATTAAACCAATCACCAGAAACTGTCATTCATTAAACCAATCACCAGAAACTGTCATTCATTAAACCAATCACCAGAAACTGTCATTCATTAAACAAATCACCAGAAACTGTCATTCATTAAACCAATCACCAGAAACTGTCATTCATTAAACCAATCATCAGAAACTGTCATTCATTAAACCAATCACCAGAAACTGTCATTCATTAAACCAATCACCAGAAACTGTCATTCATTAAACCAATCACCAGATGCTGTAATTGGGACGCAAGCCCTCCAGGCAAAAAAAATCGTGTCACCAGAAACGTAAAATTGATAGTGAAAGAAACTAAAATACTTTCCTACACCATGTCGTAATAATCGCAAGCGTCGGTGATGTAAAGGTTAGCACGGTTGCCTTCCAAGCAGTCGATCCGGGTTCGATTACGGCTGACGCAATTTTTTCTTTTTTTTGTGGGGGGGGGGGGGGGGGGTTAAACTCTTCATCTTATTTTAATATTTATGGCGGTAATGCCATAATGATAAAAAAAAACAACATCACATACGACATACTGGTTGTAAGGCTTTCATTATTACATTAGAGGGTTACATATTCCTTTACTCATTTTAAGCACATCTATGACCCATCTATAGCACATCTTTGACGGATTTATCGCACATCTTTAACGCATCTATAGGACATCTTTAACGCATCTATAGCACATCTTTAAGGCATCTATGGCACAACTTTAACGCATCTATAGCACATCTTTAACGCATCTATAGCACATCTTTAACGCTTCTATAGCACATCTTTAAGACATCTATGGCACATCTTTAACGCATCTATAGCACATCTTTAACGCTTCTATAGCACACCAACTTCATACTAACATCGATCACATACCTATACAAAAAAAATCAATAACCCGTGCATATCACCTCTCTAAAGGTCGACACATCGATGACGTATGTTTAACACATCTGTTACACACTTCACGGAACAACTATAACTATCCTACACAGACTTGTGTGAAAGGCAATCTGTAACACACCTACGGCTAAACCGTAAGACCCAATCAATGTACAGTTACACACATAGCTCGATAACACACAGTGATCCTCATTGCCGTACACTGCAACCCCCCATCATCCCCCCCCCGGGGCCAGCACTTTCAATTGATTCCCAGACCCACCTTGTATGGGCGTGGCTCCCAATGGGTCAGGACACCGCCGCCGCCACCGTGGCCTCTCTGGTTGTCGTGGTTGTCGATGAAGTTGACCACTTTGTCCGGCGCCCACATGCCCCATCCGACGCCCCAGTTGGCGAGGAATTTCATCGGGTTCTGTCGCCTGTAGAGAGAGAGAGAGAGAGAAAGAGAGAGAGAGAGAGAGAGAGGGAGTTACAAATCAACGCAGGCATGTACATACTAATACATGTACGGATAACAAACGAACCTTCCCCCCCATCCCATCCCAGTAGGGGTCAAGTGGGTCAAGAGATAAACATTTGTTTCATCTTAGGGCTCATGGGGGGCCCAAGGCAGATTTCAGAGATATATGAAGGCCCTGGGCCCTTTCGAGGCCCCTTATGGCATCGGATTAGATATGAATGTGTGAGAATGGAATGTTTATCTCTTAACGCTATTGACCGATGATGCAAGGCCGCGCAAGAGCTTGGGGGAAAGCCAAAAAACATTTTGGCCCCGTTGTTTAAAAAAAATTTTCTGCTATCATTTATTTTTTCTACAACAATGATTGGTCATTTCTATAGGGAAGGGCGGTGTTAGAGGGGGTCCCACTTATGACAAGTTCTCAGCCCCCCCTTCTCAACCAGATTGTCTGGCTTTGGCCCTGGATAATGGTTCTAGCTTCTAGAGATGATTGGCCTAGCCAACTACAGCATCTATCAGCGACACACCAATCATGTGACACACCAATCACGTGACACACCAGTCACATGACAGCAAATCACGTGAACGTGAATCCACCAGCATGCCGGCTTATCTCACCTGAAAACTCTGGCCAGTTCCAGACCATATTTGAAATTTGTGACCCTGCCAGTGGCGAAATACTCCTCGCCTTTGATTGGCTCACCTCCCTGGTCAATGACCTCTTGATAAACAAATGGCTGACCTCCAGATGGCAAATTCTTAAAATAAAAAAAAAATTAACATTTCGCCCATACAATTAAGATATCTATCTATCTATCTATCTATCTATCTATCTATCTATCTATCTATCTATCTATCTATCTATCTATCTATCTATCTATCTATCTATCTATCTATCTATCTATCTATCTATCTATCTATCTATCTATCTATCTATCTATCTATCTATTTATCTGTCTGTCTGTCTATCTGTCTGTCTGTCTGTCTGTCTGTCGATCTATCTATCTATCTATCTATCTATCTATCTATCTATCTATCTATCTATCTATCTATCTATCTATCTATCTATCTATCAATCTATCTATCTACTAATAAAAACCATTGCATAAAAGCGTTCACAATTAAACTAAATTAATTCAATGCCAGTCATTACTGCTTGCCGTTTTAAAATCCAATCCAACATTTTTTTCTTCTCTCAAATGTTTAAAAACTTCTGTGTTTTTTAGGTAGACAGATAACGGCGAAAAACAAACGACCAACACAGTAAAAAGTTAAAACAGTAAACCTGTTACAGACAGCAAGAGGACTGAACTTTGAAAAAAATAATTAAAACAGAATTAAAAATAGAAAAAAAAAATGGCGGAATGCGAACAACTGCATAGTAACGACGCATGCGCACACACATCATTTTTCAGTGTTTTTAATGTTTATTATTGTTTTTTTTTTAGTTCCGTTAATTAACCAGACTTACCTTGACATGGCTGAACACGGCGTTAACCAGCCTTACCTTGACATGGCTGAACACGGCGTTAACCAGCCTTACCTTGACATGGCTGAACACGGCGTTAACCAGCCTTACCTTGACATGGCTGAACAAAACGTTAACTAGCCTTACCTTGACATGGCTGAACACGGCGTTAACCAGCCTTACCTTGACATGGCTGAACACGGCGTTAACCAGCCTTACCTTGACATGGCTGAACACGGCGTTAACCAGCCTTACCTTGACATGGCTGAACACGGCGTTAACCAGCCTTACCTTGACATGGCTGAACACGGCGACGATGTCCGCGGGCCACATGTGCTTCGCGGCGTCCACTCTGAACCCGGCCACGCCCAGGTCAATCAGGTGGTTCAGGTAGTCGGCCACTTTACCGCGGACGTAATCCTTGCCCATCTTAAGGTCAAGCAGACTGACCAGTCGGCAGTTTCTAAAAGGACGAAAAAAAAAGTTTTGACTGCTGTTGTATCATTAGGCTCGTAGTGTCCCCACAACACCCCCTCCCCCACCCCCTCCCTCACACAAGGGACACAAATGATATTGAGGGAAAAAACGAACGAATGAAATTATTATTTGATTTTGCATAGAAGTTGGAACAATGACGCCATGGACTAATCACTGAAACTGCACATGGTGCATTGAGTGCTACGACACCATGGTTAAGTGGGTGCTATGACACCATGGTGAAATGGGTGGAATGGCACCAAGGTATAATGAGTGCCATGGCACTGTGATGTAATAATTGCAGTGGCACCATGATGTAATGGATGCTTTGTCATCATGAGTACTATGGCGTCATGATGTAATAAGTGCAATAATACCATGGTGTAATGAGTGCAAAGGCACCGTGATGTAATGTAGTCTATGTCATCATGACAACCACTGCTCTAGACAATGCATTTCAGAGAAGTTATGATGACACCGTGATGTATTTATACCATGATGACACCGTGATGTATTTATACCATGATGACAGCGTGATGTATTTATACCATGATGACACCGTGATGTATTTATACCATGATGACAACGTGATGTATTTATACCATGATGACACCGTGATGTATTTATACCATGATGACACCGTGATGTATTTATACCATGATGACAACGTGATGTATTTATACCATGATGACACCGTGATGTATTTATACCACGATGACACCGTAATGCCATAATGATGCCATTTATGTGTTGTACACAATGATGACACCGTGATGATATGATGTACTGTACACAATGATGCCACCGTGATGATATGATGTACTGTACACAATGATGCCAACATGATGACATGTACACAATGATGACACCATGATGACATGATGTACTGTACACAGTGATGGCACTGTTATTGCGTCGTTTACCTGACCTCCTCGGGGTTGTTGTAGTTGTGGATGTTCAGGTCGCTGGTGTGACAGTTGCTGCCGTCGTTGAAGTCGGTGGGACCGAAGGGAACCCCCGGGAACTGCAGTGCGCCGGCGTCGTAAGTGCTGCCCCCGGTTCCATGCCCGGTTCCACCCGCCCCAGTCATGTGATTGATGACGACATCGACATAAATCCTGGCGGGATAAAACAAAACAACTATAAATACAGTCAATGTTACACCGGAGAATCGAAACAAATTTTTTTTAAAAAATGTAGATTAAGTATGCCAATTAATCATGATTATCAGTGGGAGGGGGTAGGGGAGTTGGTGATTGACTGTTATATCCAATTATTTTTTCATTGCTTTGCTGGAGGAGCTGCCCCTGTCTTTATTTGACTATTTATATTTCATTATTGAGTAAAAGGAGGGGGGGGGGAACTTACTGAATGGCTAATTATATTTTTTTTTGAGTGACAGATGGAGGAGTGGTTGGGGGGGGGCAAGGTAATCGGTCATTTAATTTTTGATTAACTTTGAAATTGTTTTTTTTTTTTTAGAGAAAAGGGGGGGGGGGGGAGGGGAGAAGGTAAGGTAGGGAACCTCTGGGTATTGATCAGTTGTATTTCATTTTTTTTGTGACGTTGATGGAGGGCGCCCGATAGACTGGGCTGGTAAAGGCCCCCCCATCCCCCCCCCACCCCTAGGACATCTATTAAGTGTATTGTTGTTGTTGCATTTCCAGCTTGTAGTTTGTGTGTGTGTGGGGGGGGGTGGCGGTGAATCAGTGGGGTCTCACCTGACTCCAGCGGTGTTACACTTCTGCACCATGCTGCGGAACTCCGCCTCTGTCCCGCTCCTGGTCTGCAGCTTGTAGCTGACCGGCTGGTACCTCTCCCACCAGGGGCGATTCGGGCTGGTCACCACCCTGTTCTCGTTCGCTGGGGATGTCTGCATGTGGATTGATGGATGATTGATTAAATGATTGAATTACGAGATCAATCAACAGCGTCAGCTTCAACAGGTAAGAACCACAGATTATATTTTTGGGTAAGCACAAGTAACCAGAACGATAAGACCAAGCAACCAGAGTAATAAGACCAAGTAACCAGACCGATAAGACCAAGTAACCAGAATGATAAGACCAAGTAACCAGACCAATAAGACCAAGTAACCAGAAATGATAAGACCAAGTAACCAGAACAATAAGACCAAGTAACCAGAACAATAAGACCAAGCAGACAGAACAATAAGACCAAGTAGAAAGATATGCATAAATATTATTTTTAAATAGAAAAAAAAACCTAAATGAAAAATCAAACAATGATAATAAGGTAAACCCAAAAAAAAGGGTGTGTTTCGTGCTATAAGGTATTAGTTGTTATCTGTTAATATTGTATTGTTGTTATGTATGGCCTACATCAGCGGTTCTAAACATTTTTCGCGATTGTACCTCAAAAGGGTGCTAAAGTACGTTCGCGGGTACACCCTAACACACGCAAGTTCGCGAATAAATGTCCTTTTATTTTTTTTTCCTTATCGGTATGTGTTTACCTGTGTTTACCTTTTTCTAATGATGAACTTGGGTCACGTGGTTTGTTAACCTTTTCTTCATGCTCTTCGTAGCATAAAACGAGAATTATATAAGTGCCCTGCGTACTTGTGTTTACCCTTCGAGGTATGCGCACCACCAGTTTAGAACCGCGGGGCATACATTACTTCAAAATCAAAAGCCATAGAAAGTGTCAATGACCTGGACGGCTAGACACACGAGTAGAAGAATACATAGCCTCAGGGGCAGGAGTTTGTTGGACACGGCGTCAAAAAATGCGACAGAGTACATTTAAAAAAAGAAACGAGATTTTTACGAGATGTTTTAGAGGGCGTTTAGATTTGTAACCGTCGGTGGTGTAAAGGTTAGCATGGTTGCCTTCCAAGCAGTCTATCCGGGTTCGATTCCCGGCTGACGCGATATTTTTTTTTTTGTTAGTCCACCATTTCTAACCATTTTTTTTTTTGCTTTTAATATTTCGTAGTAGGGCTGACCCCATGTGACCTTGTTGCGAACAACATTCTTTGGTTTTTATAAAATGAAAAGTATTTAATTTAGCGAAACAGAACAAATCTATTCCAGATTTTATTAAACAAAAATAGTTTAAAAAGTTAAAACTAGAAAAAAAAAATAGATCTTTTGGGAGACGCGGGAAAAAAAACAACTCATCTTTGAGCCACATTCTGCCCGCTCCTGTTTTACTTCTAGCCACACACTATTCTTGTGTTTTTCCACATTCTTAGCTCGATACAATGTGTAGCGAATTGTTTAGAAAATAAGACAATGATTAGTGTGTTGAAAGGGTGATTCTTTCAATATTGTGTATACGTGTTATTGACATTAAGTACACAAGTGCGCACCATGTGTAAACCCACGGCGGTGAATAAGTACACAAGTGCGCACTATGTGTAAACATACGTCGGTGAATAAGTACACAAGTGCGCACCATGTGTAAAACCCACGGCGGTGAATATGTACACAAGTGCGCACCATGTGTAAACACACGTCGGTGAATAAGTACACAAGTGCGCACCATGTGTAAACGCACGTCGGTGAATAAGTGCACACCATGACACTCACGCATGTCACGAGATGTAGCGTGTAAACACATTGGATGATGGTAGATTTCTAATCGTGCAGAAACATTTGAACTCACCTGCACAGCACAGTAGCCGTAAGGCCCAAGGAACCGCTCACACTCGGCGGCTATGTCGTTCCACTTCCATTCAAACAGGTGGACGATGCCCTCTCTGCCCCCTATGCAGTGGGGGTCGGTGTAGGCCGAGAAGGCTGTAACAGAATGAAACAAGCAATTTAAGTCTTTTCCGTTTCGGACAAAGGACATTTTAGAGCATTTTCGGACGAAATCCGTATTTTTTCCCCGGGTTACAGCCATAAATATTGCTCCACGCGAGTGGATTTGGATAAATTTAGAGAGGGAAGTAATCATGTTGAATAACTATTACAAAAATAAATAATGATCACGCCCCTTTGATTAGCTTTTATTATTTATATTTAAAATATAAGCAAAAACGGTATACAATAAACTCTTATATTTTGACTCTGAGAGGTCAGATCGCGAAATGGACTTTTGATGTACACTTGGCAGGCCAAGACCTACAAAATGATATATATATATCATGGGTCTAGGACTTATGGTTGCTGAGAACTAGGGCGCTCCTTTGTTAATATAGCTTATATAGTAAAAAACGGTACTTTATAAGTCCCCTTTTACGGTCCTCAGAGGTCAGATCACGAAATGAACTTTTGCTGCACTTATGGCAGGCCAAGACCTACAAAATAATATATACATCATGGGTCTAGGACTTATAGTTGTTGAGATCTAGGGTGATGACGGACAGACAGACAGACAAAACGGGGACAATAGAGCATTTTTTTTTTCGAATATGCTCTAAAAAAACAAATCTATCAAAGCTACAATAAGAATCACAAAAGATCGAATCAATACGGCAGCTGAATGTGATTTAAAAAAAAAATTAAAAAAAAAAAAAACTTCCCATGCCGGGAATCAAACCCGGGCCGCCTGGGTGAGAGCCAGAAATCCTATCCACTAGACCACATGGGACTGTGAGAATGATGTCTTACCTAACTTATCCTATGTAAGGTGTTCACAAGAAATGTTACGGCTGCACACGTGTGTATAAAATAACACACTGTTAGATCCATCAGTTCATGACTGTCCAAGTTGAAGAGAGGAGTCGGTGGATGGGTGGGGGTGAGTACTAAATAAGATCATGACATACATTAACATATTTTGCTGGTGAGCTGTTAGGATAAATTGCTTAGACCCGCCCCCACTCATCCCAATAGAGAAGTCTATTGGCAAAAAAAAACAGACATGGAATGTTCCAATTGAAATAAAAAGTAAATACATCGAGCTATTGTTTATGTCATGGAAGAGTCTATTCAAACTATTAGGGGGTTTGAGGGGGGCGGGGGGGAATTGACACGTTCACTGGTAACGTGTAAACACCAGAATGGCCACTGAAGTTTGACCTTCTTGGCGAGTCCAGGCATTTGTTTTCAGCCGTAATGGAAGTAACCCGTCCACCCTAGTTATCAGTTGGGGGGAAGCGAGGGCGCTTTTCCTAGTCTTCTACGCCATTCTGTGAACGATGGGGCGCCTGAGAGGCGACTAATCCAATCAAAGGACACATCCATCGATCTAGCTCGCTATGACCGTTAAAAGTAAATTATAGTATGTCTTATTCATTTTTCTATTAAACATATTTATATAACAAATTAGGAAGTTAAAGATAATGAAGTTAACAAATTAGGAAGTTAACAAATCAGGAAGTTAACAAATTAGGAAGTTAACAAATTAGGAATTTAACAAATTACGAAGTTAACAAATTAGGAAGTTAATAAACAATGTATCACTCTCTAATTTTAATAATTAGCCTTTTTTTTTAAACTCAAAGAATGATTTTGTGACCTTTCAAATTTGCATTTCGGTTTCAGCGAGTTACAATATTGGTGTCAGCATGAACAGTGACCAAGTCTAAGGTATTACCCCACACAAACAAAAATCGTTAATTTTTTTTTTGATGCTCGTGAAATTATTTTTTAATATATTTTATTACTTCCGGTTTATTTTGACGAGAAACACAAATACCAGTCAAGGTGTTGGGTTGATTTGATCATATTCAGTGCATCTAATCAGACAACTCACCTACACCGAAGAACAGACTGATTGCCGCAAACAGCATAAACATGACGCAGGTTGAGTCAACTCCAAAAGTTTTCGACCAACTGAGAGATCTGGAGCCAAGGGAAAACCAAGATAAGTTAACCACGTGGTCCGAGTAAAATCAAGATAAGATAATTTCTGACTGAAATTCAGACAACAGTCATTGGTACATTTTTTTCCTCTTCAACCCATTAAAACTTGGCCTGTGATACACAAAGCCGTCTGAGCTGTAAATTTATGTAAGAAATGGAAGGTCATAGGTCATATCGTTTCTAAACATGTCATAATGAGGACGACCTTGGGCGGTTTTCTTTCACTAATAGTACTTTTGTAAATTGAAGAGTTACTAAGGTCCGGCCTTACTAATTGCGGGGCCCAATTTAACGGATGCTTGCGCCCCCCCCCCCGTCTTCTACATTTTTTCTACAATAATAACATTACTGTAGAACTAAATGTTAATTGCGGGTCCCTGGCAGGCGGGGGGGGGGGAGCAATTGGTCAAATCGGCCTAAGACTGGCCCTGCTCCGACTCAGTATGACATTTAAAACAGTTGGCACGAACAGTGCTGCCGAGAAGGGGGTGGGGTGGGGCAGGAGGCCAAATGCCCAGGGGCCCGGCGAGTTTCAGGACCCCGGACTGAGCTGGCCAATCAATTTTTGAAAATATTATTATCAGCACGGGGGGCCCGTGACAGCCCTGCCCAGGGGGCCCCAAATTTCTGTCGATGGGCCTAGGTACGAAATGCCTGATTATATAATCAACATTTTTAGAATAAAATAATTTAGAATAAAGTAAAAAAAAAAGGAAGTTTAGTTCATAGCACATTGAAACAAATAACTAGTTCTTAGATCTCAGAAGTTCGACTTTTGACAGGATATGACAGATCATTGATTTCAGTTTACATGGTATGCTGTTAGATGGCATGTGATGACGATATGACAGATCATTGATTTCAGTTTACATGGTATGCTGTTAGATGGCATGAGATGACCTCAGAAGTGTAGAATATTCAAATACACTGATTTTAACAATCCTGTGTTGGTGAGGGGAGAAAGAGGGGGGGGGGGGAGGCGGGCGGGCGGGAGACAGTGATAGTGTTTGCCAGGCAAGGAAACTGTACAGAAGTCCCTCTCTAAGCCGTTTTTTGTGTGATGTCAAGCTGACCTACTTATAGAATGAGAGATAGATGGAAACATTGATTATCTTTGAAGAAAACAAAAATCCCGCCATTTTATTCAGATCAACTTCATAACTGCACACGTCTCAAAAACGATTCTAAAATATCCTATTCATTTTTTAAATGACGTCATCAAAATTTGCGTTGCCTAGAACCACTTATTTTAAAATTAACCCAATGGCTTTTTCTTTTTTTAAAAGTTGAGCTTGTATGCCGGATACTCAATTGGTAAAACATGTAGCCCACCACGGTGAAGTGTGAGTTCGGTAAAAGCGTGTAGCCTAAAAAAACATGGTGCAGATGTCACTTTGTTCACCTTTAATAAATTCTAGCTTTTATTTTTTTTAATCCTATACATAACAAATTTAATGTGCGCTCCGTGTTCTTATAAAATTTCAATCGAAGGACGGTGCCTGAAGGTCATTGCAGAAGATAAGAGATATTTTTTTTTTAAATACCGTTTTATTGAACTTGTCTGCACTTTCGAAATGTAGGTTAATTAGTGTTTACCTTTGACCTCCCCTGTGATCTTGTCTTTTGGTACATCCATATTTCTGGCTAGGTGGGACGGATGGCCAAGTGGTGTAGATACTCGACTGTCAACCTGAGAGTCCTGGGTTCGATCCTCGGTGAGGCCCATGGAATTTTTCCAGGTGAAATTAGGTGCAAACTCGTCCCACAAGTCCACCCAGCTTTAAATGGGTACCTGACTTTAAGTTGGGGAAGTAAAGGCGGCTGGGCGTTGTGCTAACCACACAATCCCTTCATATGCCGAGGTTATAGAAACATGTGAATTCTACACTTCATCTGCCCCGATGGCCCGTTAGGGCTAAGAAGGGAACTTTACTTTTTTTATATTTCTGGCTACCTTTCCCCTCCACTTCCCTGTGATCTTGTCTTTTGGTGCATCCATTTTTATTATAGCCAGTTACCAGACTGAGGTTCGTTTGACTTTAAAGTTCTTATTATTAGACAAGGGCCGTTATTTGATATTAGTGGACCTAATGTAGAGGTTACCAATGACTTTTTTAAAAAAACAAAATGCCGCCCTTTGTGTTATTTTACCATTTTTTATATGATAGTGTAGCACCTAAATATTGACAAACAATAACATAATACTCAAATATGGCGGCTTTCAGGAAAATCAGTTTAGATAGACGGCGAGTAATATGTGTAATGTATATTATATGAACCACTCTCTGGACCACTGTGGTGTAATACTATGTGGACCACTGTGGTGTAATACTATGTGGGCCACTGTGGTGGAATACTCTCTGGACCACTGTGGTGTAATACTTTGTAGACCACTGTGGTGTAATACTATGTGGACCACTGTTGTGTAATACTATGTGGACCACTGTGGTGTAATACTATGTGGACCACTGTGGTGTAATACTCTCTGGACCACTGTGGTGTATGTTCTTCGGCTAACTTGGAATTCCTCAAACCCAAAGTATGATTGCTTTGAAATTCATTTATATCCACAGGAATGTTGGTTGACAATCTGTTTCATATACATTACATTTTCCCCTCCTATTTCAGAATCTGTGTAACTTGTCACATGCCCAGTTCGGAACATGCGGGGAATATCTGTTACATTGTTTTATTTTTTTTTTAAATAAAACAGAAATCATGTTTTCACATCGCCCGCCAAAGTCAAGCTGTAACTGACTGGTAGTTTGATCGCCGGCTAGTTTCAGAATCGGTTGTTAGCCTCCAGGCTATGAACTGTGACAAACAAGCCACTCAAACGTTAGAGTTAAATTAATTTAAAAGACTAGTTAGAATTTACGACCTGATTGTAAGCGTCGGTGGTGTAAAGGTTAGCATGGTTGCCTTCCAAGCAGTCGATCCGGGTTCGATTCCCGGCTGACGCACTTCCTTTTTTTTTTACAGAAGCCTTGTTTTTTTTTTCCAGTGATGATTTTTTTAATTTATAAATTTTTTTTACGGAATATTTTACAAGACAAATTTGCACTTAAATATAAAATTTTTTTTTAAAGAGACAGACTGGCAATTTGTTCAAATTATGTACATGTATTTATATTGTTGCTGTCTGTTTAGACTAATCGCTGACATGTCTTTTTTTGTTTGTTTGTTTAGTTGTTAGTGGGGTGTTGGGGGGGGGGTGCAGTGCCGGATTAAGTCGCCGTGATGCCCAAAACACCTAGAAATTTTTTTTCCTCCTTCCCCCCCCTCCCCTTCCTTCCCTAAAGAACTTAAATGAACTGGTCCGGATACACACACACATCCGCACCTCATCTTGTACAATGACTTCTCATACGCTAGCCAGGTGCCGAGCCGTAGCTTTTGCTATTTTGGCGCCAAATGCGAGTTACATTTCGGCGCCCTCCTCAAAATCTGAAAAAGTGCAAAAAAAAAAAAAATTAATAGCGCTCTTTCGGCGCCCCTTACTAGTTCGGCGCCCTGTGTAGTCGCATAACCCCCCCTCCCCCCACCCGCCGCTGTACCCCTCCCACGCCACTGACCAAGTGTACATAATGGTACCATCATCATCATCGTACTAAAATATAACACTTGTCACTGAACTATACAAGTCCAGACTGTACATTCTGTGGGCTGCAAAAATGTTACATTGAAACTGGTTATACACTGAAACTGATTTTACATTGAAACTGATTTTTTATTGAAACTGATTTTACATTGAAACTGGATCGTTGCTCAATTCACTTTTTTGATTTAGTTCGTTTGCATATTCGAGTTTTAAAATGAAATTCACTTCTGACAGTGGCGTAGTGAGGGGGGGAAGGGGAGGGGTAACATGCCCCGGGCGCTACTCACAAAGGGGCGCCAAATGGTATATTTTACATATAATATTATACAATTTTCGAATGGTAGGGGGCTAAAAGGTATTGTGCCCCGGGCAGGCCCGTAGCCAGGTCAAAGTAAGCATGGAGGCACCAAAACCCAGCAAGGGGGCACCTTTACTTATTCTTTATTTTTCCTCTTTTTCTTCTTTTTTAAGCGGGGGGGGGGCACTCCACACCTAGCGAGGGGGGGGGCACGGCCTCCCAGTGCCCCCCTTAGCTACGGGGCTGGCCCCGAGCGCTGGTTAAGCTGGCTACGGCCCTGACTTCAGACCATAAACATTTTTTTATTTAGTAGTTAGCATCATAATTAAATTTTGTTCCTTTCAATTCGAACTTGTCAAATTAATGTATTGATATCAATGATATGCACGTATTTGAAATTTGTCAACAAACTCACAAAACGAGAACAGGTCCAAAATTGAGTTACGAGATTCACAGACACACATGACCAACCATCCCAGTCACAGAAATTTAAAGTAAATTAAAAGCTTATAAAAATATTCAACTTAATTTAATTCAAAGAAAAATAATATTTAACATGAATTTGAAAATATTTAGAGGGGGAAAAAAACAGAACAGAAAACACCTGTCTCGTTTAATAAATAATTTTATTTAAATAAAAATTAAAATTATAACCATATTTTTTTGTAACAAAAAGACAAAATATTTTCAAACGTATCGATATAAATGGTTGTTCGTGTTATTAATAATGTTTTCTCAATCTAATCAACAATGATGTACTGTTCAGACAGACTAGCCACAATGATGTACTGTACAGACAGACTTGCCACAATGATGTACTGTACAGACATTCCGACTAGCCACAATGATGTACTTTACAGACAGACTGACTAGCCACAATGATGTACTGTACAGACAGACTGACTAATCACAATGATGTACTATACAGACAGACTGACTAGCCACAATGATGAACTGTACATACATGCTGACTAGCCACAGTGATGTACTGTACAGACGTGCTGACTAGCCACAGTGATGTACTGTACAGATATTCCGACTAGCCACAATGATGCACTGTACACACAGACGGACTAGCCACAATGATGTACTGTACAGACAGACTGACTAGCCACAATGATGTACTGTACAGACAGACTGACTAGCCACAATGATGTACTGTACAGACAGACTTCCAGTTGTTTACATTCTTAAAAAAACAAAAAAAAAAAAACGTTTAAGTCCACCCAATCCACTATTTCATCCCCCCCCCATAATTCCTAGCGATTCTCCCCCCCCCCCATTTCATTTCATTCTGTTGGATTTAATACGTCAGAAAATCCCCCCACCACCCCCTTCCCTCACTCCCCCCCTATAACTGTCCTTGTTTATCTGCGAGATGCCAGGACATCACGTGACTCTTATACGGGCCTCCCTCAACGATTGCGCCTAGCGCTCGCAGACTGTAGTACTAAGCCCTAATGTCAGTGGCAGGGGTTTAAGGGGAGGGGTGGTGACTAGGTCTCGTACTTAAGAGCCCCCCTCCCCCAACCCCCCCCCACGCCCCCCATCAACTCGATTGAAGATTCGTATATATATATATATATACATAAATAAGTAGCTTTTGTCTTACGAATGAAAACGTTGACAGCTTATATCTGTGTGCATGTACAGGCCATGGTTGTCGGGATAGTGTATATGTACAATGAATGCCATGACCGTACGCGCATCGTATAAGTAAACATTAGAGCCATAAATTGAATGCACTGATCGGCACCAGATACAGCCATTTTTGTTTGTATACACATGACATCAGGGAATATTGTCATGGCTAAATTTAGATTATATTCAATTCTCATACCTAACATCCCCCCCCCCTCCCCACCCCCAAAATTTGCAGTATAGTCGTTCTTTGATGGTGTGGAAGGGGGGGTGTGTAGGACCTAGAGACGGATGGCCGAGTGGCGACAAGAGCGCTTGACTGAGGGCCTGAGAGTCCAGGGTTCGATGCTCGGCGAGCATCAAGGAAATTTTCCGTGTTGAAAAATTGCCAGAATGTCCCCCTCCAGTCCACCCAGCTGACTTTAGAAGGGGGAAGGGTGGAGTAAGGGAGGCTGGGCGTTATGCTAATCACACACCATGATGGGCGTATTCATGAGGGGGGGGGCATTTGCTCCCCCCCTACATTTAAAAAAAAATGTCATAAAGTTGTTATTTGCCCCTCCCCCTTGGAAAATTTTTGCCCCCCCCCGGAAAAATTCCTAGCGACGCCCATGCACACCATCCCTATACATGCCGAGGTTACTGCCCCGATGGCTCCCTTTGAGGTCTAACTGAACTAAAGAGAGAGGCATTTGTATTTTAAGTTAGAACCCTGGCAATGTCAAACGTTGAGGTAAGGTCATGGTAAACCCAAATATATATAAGGGATTGTTGTATCTATGGGTACATGAAAATAATAATACTCATCCGAATATCGGTCTTTTTTTTTTTAGTTACTCCGGCAGGCGAGGGAGGGGAGGGGGCGTGTTGGGGCTCATACCCAATGGGAAGGGGGGGGGGCTTTTTTAGTAGTCTACCAGTTGCCCATGCCTAGGAAAGGCTCTGTGTGTACGGTATTGATACATGGCGCCGTGGTTCTGTGTACATATCAACACATACATATATATATGTG
>JAGDYQ010000008.1:8924196-9104196 GCA_021962125.1 Bulinus truncatus
AATCCTATCTGCGTTATTTGGTCATCAAATGGGTTATGTCAGTTGAATTCAGTTTTCTTTCCCGCTTTTTAAAAAAAAAAACGTTTTTCATGGTCCTTGGAATTCATCCACCTCAGTAAACTCGGCGGCGTGTATGGGGGGGGGGGGGTTGTTGTGTGACAAGCACAGCGCCCAGCCGCCTTTACTTCCCCAACTGATACATTTAAAGCTAGAGGTGGGACTCGCGGGGGGGACTTTTAACCAGCTTTCACCGGAACCTGGGCGCATTTTTTCCTTTCGTTCTCTCGAAGGATCGAACCCGAGGTTCTTAGGTCGACAGTTTGAGATCTCTTAGTATGTATATGATGTAATATAAAAGCCAGGCGATTAGGCTATGGTCAACGCAAAGTGTATTTGAATGTTTCTAATGGCTTGATAGTGCGAGCTTGATGCCGCTTACCCCCCCCCCCACCCACTCCCACTCCCGAGTCTAGCTACTGTTAAGGGGGCCAGAAGACCAAATGCAGTTATTCTCCTTCCCAATCTCCACCCCTACCCAACTGCCCCCCCCCATATCAGTAAGTTTATATATATGTGTGCGTGCGTGTGTGTGCTCTGTGTGTGTATGTGTGTGTGCATTCTGAATCAAAGTAATAATCAGAACCGTCGATATGTAAAGGCCAACCAAGCGACCTCCAAGGATCCTTACCCCACCCCCTCCCCCAGTGCAATAGCCCCCCCCCCCTCCCCCTATTTTCAAGAACTAATTCCTATTAAACCAAAAATACTTAAGAACACGGCCCTGTCTACGACGTCATCGATAGACTTACACTAGTCCACTTTCGCCGAGCATCATGCGGCCCTTTCTTATCTTCTTGCACTCGTCGTCGAAGCGGCCCTCGTGACCGACGGGGGAGCAGCCGCACGTGCAATCCGTGCCCCATTCCTTCAGGGTAAATGGCGCTGGACACCGCAGCGGACAACTGGACAGGTTTCTGGTAAAGAAACATTTGAAATAAAAGTTTGAGCACATGATTTAGGTCGAAAAAGTTCTAGTGTTAACGTTTTTTAAAAAAAAATCTGGCTATCTAGTTCGCCTGTTTTCTTACGTGGTTTGCCTCTTTGGCCTGCACTCACACTCCGTGTGGTTCTCAAACGGCAACAGGACGGCGTCGCCTGTGTCGAAGTTCATCAAGGTCGTGCCGTGGTCGTCTATCTTGAACGTCTGAAACATGGCGTAATCATGATTAGGTCATGAATAGGTCGGGAACTGGCCACTGTCTGACATTTGCCACTTACTGACACTGGCCACTGTCTGACACTGGCTACTGTCTGACATTTGCCACTGATGACACTGACCACTGTCTGACACTGGCTACTGTCTGACATTTGCCACTGATGACACTGACCACTGTCTGACACTGGCTACATTCTGACTCTGGCTACAGTGTGCATTACAGTAGATGTAATGTCCATGGTGGTGAAGGCTAACACCGTGCTCTATCTATCTATCTATTTGTCTGTCTGTCTGTCTGTCTGTCTGTCTGTCTATCTATCTATCTATCTATCTATCTATCTACCTATCTACCTACCTACCTACAATCATACATACCTACCTACCTAACTACCTACCTATCTATCTATCTATCTATCTATCTATCTATCTATCTATCTATCTATCTATCTATCTATCTATCTATCTATCTATCTATCTATCTATCTATCTATCTATCTATCTATCTATCTATCTATCTATCTATCTATCTATCTATCTATCTATCTATCTATCTATCTATCTATCTATCTATCTATCTATCTATCTATCTATCTATCTATCTATCTATCTATCTATATATATATATATATATCATCTATCTATCTGTCTCTCTGTCTGTGTTTGTCTCTCTGCATGCCTACCTGACAGTCATTCAAACAATCTGTCAATCAAAACAATCATTTAATCAAATAAATCTGCACGTCTTCTACCTATTTCCCAAACTAACCTATCCGTATGTCTATCAATCAATATCAAATACCGATTTTTTTCCTGCCTTAGCACTCTTGTCTTTTTCTCTTCCTTTTTATGACATTATGTATGACTGCAACAAATCCTAACAAACATACACATCATAAATATTTATTTAAAGCATAAATAAACACGCACCCCCTCCCCTTCCAGGCCCATCGACAGAAATTTCGGGCCCCTGGGCAGGGCTGTCACGGACGCCCCCCCCCTCCATGCTGATATTTACAAAAGTTGATTAGCCAGCTCTGTCCGGGTCCCTAAAACTGGTCGGGCCCCTGGGCATTTGCCACTCCCCATGCCCCCTCGGCGGCACTGCCCCCCCTCCCAATCCACATAAATAAAACCTTTACAAATCACGCAAAAAATCACAGCAAATCTTTTTTCACAGAAGAGCTCCCAGCATTCGGATATTCAAGGGAAGTAACTAGTTCGGTGTGTACAACGAGGCGGTTGTAGAGAGGTTGAGTCGCTTGCGATGGTTGACAATACAGCTACTGAACTGTAACACCTTGTTAGTGGCGTGTAATAATCGGGTGGGCGGTGTGTGGTGGGGTTGGGGGGGGGGATAAGCTGATGCGGCCAATATGAGTGGTTGGCAACATATCCCAAGACGTTGGTCCCTGTAATTATGATGTGCGGGGGGGGGGCAAACCTCTCTAATCATGCTCTCCTCCTCCCCACCACCCATTCAGTTTCCTTCTTTTCATTCAAAAAAAAAAAGTATGTCGCATGTCTATGTCTGATTCTGTGTGTCAAATTGACCCTGTTTACGTCACGACTACCTGTCTATGACTCACCGCCCACCTGTTGACTGAGCAAGTTTTCAAACACACACACACGCACACACGAGAAAAGTGTCTAAGATTTACACGGTGCACAGAAAAAAATATCAAACAACTTGAGACTTGAACTTGTTAAAAATAAATATAAATAATAACTGGGTATACACTCTCTAGGAGAGGGGGGAGATGGGGTGGGGGTGTGTGGGAGGGGCACATAATTTGCAGGAAGTTGTGGCGTCTCTAATATCACCTGAGATGTGTATAGGGGGTGGACCCAGGGGTTGCAGGTGGATCGATGTGCATACGTAGAGGATATACAGTACACTCTTGCTTACCCGGCGAACGGATATTAGCTTTTTGTTTTTTTTTTAATGATGAAAATGCGGTATAAAAATAATGTTAAGACGTAACGATGGCCATGTTGGACTCATCGACCTTTGTGCTAAACAATATCTGTCTTGAGACATGATTCTCGAGAATATCTGTCTTAATAAACCTGTCTCAAGACATGTTTCTCGAGAATACCAGTCTTAAGACGTGTTTCTCGAGAATATCTGTCCCAAGACATGTTTCTCGAGAATACCTGTCTCAAGACGTGTTTCTCGAGAATATCTGTCTCAAGACGTGTTTCTCGAGAATATCTGTCTCAAGACCATATTTCTCTAGAATATCTGTCTTAAAAGACATGCGATCGGGGAAGGCCGATCCTAGCCACACCGATGGGGGGTAAGCGATACAACCAAGTTTGTCGTCTGCCAGCTCATTCAACGTCAGCAAGTGATACAACCAAGTTTGTCGTCTGCCAGCTCATTCAACGTCTGCAACTGATGCACCTTGACGCTGGCTAGACATGGCGTTGATATTTTTTTGTATATGTTGCCGCGACGTTCCTTTTAGTTGAACAAACAAAAAAACAAACAGACCAACAACCTGGGGGCAGAATCTAGGTCAGCGCTGAGACGAGCAGGAGTTGGCTCACAGATGAAGTGAGTCTGTGTAATTTGTAAGATATAAATGTAAGGCATCAATTAGAAAAAGGAAATGAGATAAATATCAAGCCTTGCGAATCTTAATTTAATAAAAATCCTAGGGCTGATAAGAAAAAATGATTTTGGTCAAAGGCGGTGGGGGGGGGGGTGGATGGAGGTGCGGTGGGGGTGGATGGAGGTGCGGTGGGGGTGGATGGAGGTGCGGTGGGGGTGGATGGAGGTGCGGTGGGGGTGGATGGAGGTGCTGTGGGGGTGGATGGAGGTGCTGTGGGGTTGGGAGGACTGAAGGATCAAAATTATTTTAGAAAACTACATGAAAGAAAATTTGTTCACAGCCAAACACAGAAATGTTAGTTTATGCATTATCTCTTTCATTCTCACGTTAGATAAACAGAGACGCAGACAGACAGACAGACAGATAGATAGATAGATAGATAGATAGATAGATAGATAGATAGATAGATAGATAGATAGATAGATAGATAGATAGATAGATAGATAGATAGATAGATAATGTTTATCTTGTGAAGAGTGCGAAGGAGTCAGTGTGTTTTTATGTGTTTATGTTAAAGTGTGTGTGTGTCTGTGTGCCTGTGTCTGTGTGCCTGTGTGTGTGTGTTTGAGTGTTGACTGGCTATCTGTAAGCTGACCTCCCCGGTGCAGTGTTGAGCTGACATGGGTGCAAACATGCTCTCCTCCACCTGACGATGGACATCTTCACAGCAGCAAACATTGGTAAACTGGTAGATGACGTCATCGTGACAGAGCGTGCCCGGGGAAATTACGGGGTAGCGGGGGGAGATAATTAGGGAAGTGGGGGAAGTGAGTGAAGTCCCCTGTAAGGATGAGATGAAATATCTCAGATCCCGTAAACCGTGATTCTTACGCTGTTTGTTTTTACCTTCTGCTATAAAATGTGTGTCTGGCGCTAGAATTAAAAGGCTGGAATAAAGATACGCACAGGCAATCGTCGTGAGATTGTCTTTTTTTTTTAAGCTAAGCCCCCCTTGGGTGCCTCCCTCAACAATGCACCCCCGGCAACCGGTGAGAAATGCTGACTAATATCTTCACATTCTTAATTCTGAAATACATAAGGCAGAGCTTCGTCCTAATTCCGACTAAATTCCAGCCACCCAACATGTCGACGGTAAAAAATAAAAAAATTAAAAAAATCATGGCGCTTATCTCGAATGAAATATAGTTCTTCGCGTTTGTTTACTTTTGCTTTTAAAACAAACAAACAAAAATAAAACAAAAACAAAAGCCTTAAGCTTTGAGTGAATTCCCCTCTAATTACTAAAGAGCGGCTTTGGGGACTTTTCTAAGAAACAAGCAACGGAATACTTATTCCTAACGTCAAAATTTTTGTCAGCGCTGTTGAGACGGGGGGAGTGACGCTAATTAAGGGAAGAGCTCAACGTGTCAATTTATTATGCGCGTTTTTTTACAGAGGGAGGGTGAGGGAAGTGTTTCTTAAAAACGCGAAGAATGATTATTTAAATTATCACGTGCATGTTTGTTTAGCTTGGATTTGGGGGTGGGTGGGGGGGGAGGGAGGGGGGGAAGGGGGGCATGGCTGGTTTAGAAGAGAGGGTAATTTGTTAATCGGTTCTAAAAAAAGGTGACATACCTAATGGAGAGCCGAGGTCGTTTTATGCAGGGCAACAATAACGCTGCAGTGGCCCCAATGCCGGATCGTATGGACCACTGGAAGATCAAGAAAGAACAACAAAAAAAAAAAACACATTCCCTCCCCAAACTACAACTTCATGACAGGTTATTAAAAGTAACGGAGCCCTTAGAGCTCAGCCCCCTCCCCCCCCCCCTTTACAAGTAGTGTTGTTTTCGTTGACGAAAACTAAAACTAAAACCTTCGTCGACGAAAATGTTGACTTTTCGTCAACGAGAACTAAAACTAAAACTAAAATTAGCAGCAAGACTAAAACTAGACGAAAACTAAAATTATTACAGAAAAAACGAAATAAAAACTGAAACTAAAATATGACCTGGGACTAAAACAACACTATTTACAAGCATTAAGGTTACACCCCACCCTCCTCCACCCAGTGTCCACGACACTTTTTTTTTGTAGTGTAGGGGGGGGGGAGGGGAGACTTCAAGGCGGCTGGACATTGAAAAATCCGCGACACGGGAACTGTTCACACTCAATGACTTGTTTTCCCCCTACGCCCTGTTTTTCCCCCAACGCCCTGTAAACCCCCTCCCCCCAATGCCGGGTTCACCCCATCGTATGTTATTCAAATTGTAATGTGTGTGTTTTACACAAATCTGACCGGATAGTCAAACTAGGCACCTGTCTAGCCCCCCCCCTTCCGGTCAGTACAAATAGGCGTCTGATAGGATGGTGAGTGAGATCACGATGACCTCACGCTGAAAGTCATACGTCACACTGTAAGCATACGTCACGAGTTATTCAAAACTACGAGCAGATGAATTAATTATAAAACGTATATTCGAATAAAGTAAGTACAGTGGATTCCGCTTAATTGGGACAGCCGCTTATTTGGGACAAATCTCAAAGAAACCAAACCAAGAAGCCAATAGTACATTTGTATTTTTAATTGGGACAGCCGCTTAATTGGGACAAAAAGCCTCGGTCCCGATGTGTCCCAATTAAGCGGAATCGACTGTATTTCATATTGACACTGGGGGGGGGCCCTCAAGCCTCAACTTTTTTTTCCTAAGCCCCCCAACGCCCCCCCTCCCCGGGACGCACTAGAAAACATTGCAGCCCTTTAATCACACAACATGACGGGGAGAATAAAGCTACAAGTGTAATATCTGGGTTTCACTGGGGTTGGGGGGGGGGGGGGCTTTTACAAAGCGGGGCCCAGAGCGCCCGACGACCACACATACAATGAAGACTAGACTAGTTCAAGAATTTCAAAAAAAAACATTCAGACGGGAAAGGGTAGCAGGCGGGGGAGAGGGGAGAAAAAGACATTAAAAAACTGAACTTTATATACCTGGGTGTAAGCTGTTTTGTTATTTTACGACACTAAATTATTTTTCACTTTATCTCAACGCGACTTTTTGTTTTTATTTTATTTTTTTTTAAAAAAAGGGGGAAATAATAAAAAAAAATATTCATTGCTGAACTCATGATATCATGGTGAAGTTGTCCGCCCCTGTCCTCTTCTCGTCTGCAGCCACTTGGTTTGGCTATTTATCGTTTTAATATCTATTCTACTTTGTAAATAAAAAAAATATATATATAAAGTTAATAACAAAAACCCACCATGTAAAAAGACCTGTGATAAACATTTGCAGTTCTCTCCCCCCCCCCCCCCCCCCATAAACAGGTTGGGTAAACTTTTCAGATGTTTATTAACAACATAAATAAACGAAAAAAAAAATCACCAAGGGATGAGTCCGATACAAAAACAGAGTTAACTTCTCCTTTTTTTTTTAACGTTTTCATATCGGTGGCCATCTTGAATTTTAAACTACCACCGTAAAAATGTTGTTTTGTGTTTAATATTATTTGAGATTGAACTGAAAGTTTATTATTACATGTAAAAAAATAGGTCCTGATTGATTTATGGCTGTTATTCTCTTTATTTTGTGGGTTTTAACAAACAAACACAAACAAAAAAAAACGGTTTATTTTTTTTTATAACCAACTGTTTTCAAATACATTTTGTTGCCTCTCATGATATCAACATAGGCTGGCTTTTATCTTTTAAAGTAAAAAAAGTTGGCATTACAAAAATGAAAAAAAAAAAAAATTATTTCTACACGACGGTCTGGCTTGCACCGAGTCTTTAAGTCCAAACGCCCTCCTCCCTCAAGCAAATATACACTCTCCCACACAGACTCTCACTCACACACACACACACATACTCTCACTCACACACACACACACAGACTCTCACTCATAAGCACACATACTCTCACTCACACACACACACACAGACTCTCACTCACACACACAGACTCTCACTCATAAGCACACATACCTTCACTCACACACACATACTTTCACTCACACACACATACTTTCACTCACACATACAGATTCTCACTCATAAGCACACATATTTTCACTCAAACACACATACTTTCACTCACACACACACACATACTTTCACTCACACACACACACACTTTCACTCACACACACAGACTTTCACTCACAATACATGTTTGAAACAATACATGTAAGAAACAAGATTTAAAAAAAAAATGAACTCTGAAAAAAACCAGGTCAATTAAAATAAATATCATATTATAAACTAAACGACAGATTTCTTATAAAAAATAATCTCGGTCCTGTCTCTGGAAATGTAAATTACATTCTTTTCAGTATTTTTGCAGATGGAGTATTAGGAGATGCTCGATAAACAATGGTTCAGCCAATGAAAAAAAAAAAATTTTGAGTTCACGCTCAACAAACATGGCGGAAATAGCGATGCAAACAAGGGCGATCATTCTGCACAGCATATATATTTATATTTACCGGACAGCACAGAAATGCGTCACTTAAAGGTACTCACCAAAAACGCCATCTGGACAATGTCCACTTTCTTAGGGACACACTCCAACATCCTCGACCTGCAGCAGCCGCTGTAGTTGAAACACCGGTGAAGCAGGACGCACTCCGGCAGGAAGTATTTATCCGGGTGGGTCGGGTCGTGGACGTAGTGTACGAAGGGCGTGGGTGCCTTGCACGGAGAGTTTGCCATGTCATTCTGGGTCAGTCCATTGTGGACGGCCGCCAAGAATACTGGAAGGTGTGAATAGAGGACGGATGATAAAATACGAAAAACAAATTTGCATTTATTGCATTAGCAAACGATTAATTTTTAGAGCATTTTCGAAAAAAAAAATGCTCTATTGTCCCCGTTTTGTCTGTCTGTCTGTCTGTCCGTCATCACCCTAGATCTCAACAACCATAAGTCCTAGACCAAAGATGTATATATCATTTTGTAGGTCTTGGCCTGCCATGTGTGCAGCAAAAGCCCATTTCGCGATCTGACCTCTGAGGGCCGAACAAGGGGACTTATTAAGTACCGTTTTTTACTATATAAGCTATATTAACAAAGGAGCGCCCTATATCTCAGCAACCATAAGTCCTAGACCCATGATGTATATATCATTTTGTAGGTCTTGGCCTGCCATGTGTACATCATTTCGCGATAGGACCTCTCAGGGCCGGGCTTCAGGGTTCCTAAGGGGCCTATATATTATATATAGATTATAAGCTAAACAAAGGGGCTTAATCATTATTTATTTTTGTAACAGTTATTAAACATGACTTACTTCCCTCTCTATTTATACATGAAAATGCTTTTAAACGTCCTGTTTTTACAGGCTTAATTTTTGCTTGTTTTTTTTTTTTTTGATGAATGTTTGCTGGATGCGAAACTAAACGCGATGAAGTGTTGTTTGTTTCATTGGGGGTAGAATTATATTAAAAATTTAGATTTAATTAATTTTCATCGGACAGTTTTTTACAAAATCAGCACAGAAAGAGAACCCCTCAAAGAAACACAAAAAAAATCAGCACACAAAGAGCACACCAGAGTATACAAACTCAACACATAACCTCTCCCCCCCTCTCTCCCCAACCACCAAAATCAGAGCAAAAAGAAAATCCCCCCTCCGGTGTCTATAAATAGCATAGATCGAAATTCTATAAATAGTACACTACTTAGTGTCCCAAAATATGATTCATCAAAGTCTATAAATAGCCTACATCTAAGTCTATAAATAGCCTTCATCTAAGTCTATAAATAGCCTTCAACTAAGTCTACACAAGGCCTACGCCTAACCTTCGTTCTACTCACCTTCATGCTGGTGTGAGGAGGACTGGTCACTCGCGTAGTCGCCCGGGTCCTCGCCCCACCCTTCCAATCCTGCACCGTTGACCGGGCCGTCCTTTTTCTTGGACTTCTCTGACTGACCGCTGTCCAGCTGCTCGGACGCTCGACGGTCATCGGGAACGTGCTGCTGCTGGCGACTCTCCAGGAAGTGGACGATCTGCTCGTCGCTGACGTCAGTGCGGGAGAACAGGCGCACCAGGTCGACCGGTGACGTCACGTTCCGCAGGCTGCTTTGTATATCGGCAAGTGACAGCGGCATGAGCTGCAGATTGGGAGTGAAATACATTGTTTTAGTGCTCATGGGGGGAAGGGGGGTTGGCGGAT
Source organism: Bulinus truncatus (assembly GCA_021962125.1). Classification (NCBI taxonomy): domain Eukaryota; kingdom Metazoa; phylum Mollusca; class Gastropoda; family Planorbidae; genus Bulinus; species Bulinus truncatus. The sequence continues at coordinate 8,934,143 of JAGDYQ010000008.1, forward strand.
GGATATCTTACTGGGAGTAAGTAACACGTCTTCATAGAGACAACGTCTCGAACCAGTCTAACACATAAGAAATGATTGCGCGGGGAAAAAAATCACTGCGAATTCCCTTTTTTTTTCCTTCGTCATGCTATGATTCAACTGTTCTCAAACTTTTATACTGCGCGACCCTCTAGGTATCGTTCGGTTTTAATTGTTGTTGTTTTGCGATTCACGTGTATAGAAAGTAAACAAAGAACAAAAATAATAGACTGAACACTGAAACTAGTTGAACAGATTGTCGAGTAAAAAAAAAAAGAATATTATTGTCATTTTTGGCGACCCACCTCCAATCTCCCCACAACCAACTGGACCACTTGTAATACAATCGAAACCCAGAAAACCCCTTCTAGCCTAACCACAACTAACTGGACCACTTCTAGTCCACCCACAAGCAAATGGACCACTTCCAATCTACTCGAAACCCAGAAAACCACTTCTAACCTAACCACAACCAACTGGACCCCTTCTTATCCACCCACAATCCACTGGGCCACTTCTAATCTACCCAAAACCCAGAAAACCACTTCTAACCTAACCACAACCAACTGGACCACTTCTAATTTACCCGAAACCCAGAAAACCACTTCTAGTCCACCCACAACTAACTGGAGCCAGGTGCAGGCTCGGAGATAACATAAAATCCCCCAATACAAGATCAGCTTAACATTGATAACAATATGACATTTAGAAATAGGAAGAGATAGGTAAGAGAAAACAAAGAGATAGAAAGAAAGAATGACAAAAAGAAAGAAAAATAAAGGAAGAGGGACAAAAAAAGAAAGAAAAACAAAAAGAAATAGAGAAATTCAAAAAAAAAAAAAAAGAACGAAAGAGCTGTGGAGAGAGAGAGAGAGAAAGAGAGAGAGAGAGAGACAGACAGAGAGAGACAGAGAGAGAGAGAGAGAGAGAGAGAGACAGACAGAGAGAGAGACAGACAGAGAGAGACAGAGAGAGAGAGAGACAGAGAGACAGACAGACAGAGAGAGAGAGAGAGAGAGAAAGGTTGAAGGTCTAACCATACCTCAACACTGATGTTGTCATCTCCTGTTTGTTGGATTTTCGCTGGCAGCTCATCCGCGGCCAGCCGAGACAAATTCTGCGGGGGCCCTTGAGCCCTGGCCCTGGAGACGTTGTTCATGATGTAGGCGGCCACCATGCTGGACAGCACCAGCAACTGCAGGAGGTACAGCGTGGTCAGCGACCAGCGCAGCCACATCCCACTTAACTGTCCGAAAGAGAAGAATCCATCAAGGGTCATCGCGCTAGACCATGTGAGCTTAATGCATTTTTATCACTGACCAATATGTAACACACATCAACACGATTAAAGTATACAACTATCATGCATTATGCTCGCGTGAACTCCAACCCCTCTCCCCTTTGAACTCCGGTCAAGGGCATTATTGTTTTAATCATAAAGTGTCCTTATATGGGCAAGATATAACCCCCCCCCCCATAATCGCGTATTAGCCTCGTGCACTAATCCGTCATACTGAAATGACGGCAATGCTAACTTCTGTGCAGCTGCCAACTCTGGATACTTTGTGGAGGTTATCTCATTTTGTTTTTTAAAGCCATCTAGATAATAATAAATATGATAAAATTACATTTACCGCGATCTATCAATTAGAAACAAAAAACAATGCTGATTAGTCGCTATATCTTTATTTACATTTATCTATACGTTTCACCTATCTCGGGATAAAATTATTCAATTCAATAAAAGTTGGCATCTCTTCTCACCAGAAAGTCGTCCTGGCCACTGTACACCGCAGTGGATATGCGTTCACTTTGTTGACTATGGGATGTCCAGACTTTCCCCCCAAAAGAGACAGACGCCATTAAATGAAGAGTTACGTTGTGTCCCTTTCTACACCCCCCACCCCTCCTTTCGTCTACCCCGCAATCATTTCCTTCCAGCACTATCACAATCCAATCTGATGCTCTATGGGCACAACGAGGAGGAAGATTGCTGTGTGTGTGGTGGGTGGGGTCAGGCTCCCACACACCCCCCCACCCCCCATCTCTGCCTTTGCGTCAAACGCCCGCAATATCAGTAAATACAATCTTACATTTCTTTACTAACGTTTGAATTGTATACTCTCGACTACATTAATGTATACTCTCGAATACATAATTATATACTCTCGACTAGATAACTGTATACTCTCGAATACATAACTGCATGCTCTCGACTACAGAGACGTATTCTCTCGACAGGCTAAGATGGACAAAAAAAAATGAGCCCTTTATAAGGGCGCCCGAGCAAACCACCACTTAGGACCCCAAAAAATGGACCTATACCTATTGCCATCCAACCAAAATTAAATAAATCAATCAATAACACCGTAAGAACGGGTCAGCGTTTTACAATACACATAGCCAAGTCTCCGGTGTATATAAACATTTACCTGTATGAACGTCCGAGTGATTTATGCGAATCGAGCACAGGCCTGGCCCGCCACAATCCAGTGTTTAAGGTGCGTCATTGCATACGTGTCCTTTTTTTTTTTATCACCCCCGAAACAAAAGTGTGCAGTGGCCACTGTACTACGAGGGCGTTCGTCTGCTCTAAATTAAGTCTGGGCTGTCGTCTGCTCTAAACTAAGTCTATGTAACATGTTGTAGTAGAATGGCCGAAACAATTCAACCCCCCCCCCCTCCCACGGCAATTTTGTCTACAGAAAAGCTTTTAACAGCCAATACAATGCAAAAGGAATAAACTGTAGGCATTAAATCAGGCGCTGCCAACTTGGGTAATTTATGTCCGGGTCTAGATTTGTTAAGGTATCTAGATAAAAGACACGTCGAATGGTTTGGTCTAAATGACTGCAAGGTCCATTTTGATAATAACAGAGAAAGAAAAGCTTTTTGTCGTTTATACATTGTCTTGTTTTACTTGTAAAATATCAATTTTAAAACACGACTTAAAATATGAATGAGCATAAAATATGACACCAAGACCATTTCAACTTAATCATTGTCTATCTATACTTATGCACTAATGTAGCCAAGCCCTTCAATTGTTATCTGCATAATAAATCTAGCTTTTTTTTCAGTTAGATGTATCTTTGCTCTTAAAAACTTTTTTTTTTTCATGTGGATATTGATTTTATCTCGTGAATGAGAGTTGGCAACACTGCAATGGATATGATTCGCAATCTCCTTTTTTTATGACTTTAAGTAGTAAATGGACGCTGAATGTGTTTTGTAAACAAACGTATTTAGGTCAGGCTCACACTGTGACGTCTTGAGAGTGATGTAGGGGCGTTCCTTGGTATCTGGGGGGCCCGGACGTATCTTTAGGCTCTAGGCACAACTTCCTGTAATGTAAGGACCCTCATAGCACCAGATTTAATAGAAATTAGTACTGAGAAGGGGCCCCTGGTCTGTGGGGCCCCTTGACAGTGTGGGCCTTCTAGCAGTGGGCCCCTTGACAGTGTGGGCCTTCTAGCAGTGGGGTCCCTTGACAGTGTGGGCCTTCTAGCCGTGGGGCCCCTTGACAGTGTGGGCTTTTTAGCAGTGAGGTCTTTAGTCAGTGGGTGGGAGGTGGAGCAGGGAGTTACCCAATTGGACTATTCACAAGGTGAGCTCTAGTCCGGGGTAGAGTGAGGCGGGTGTATCACAGAATAGGTCTGCTGGCGGAGTTGGGGGTTGGGGGAGGAGGGGGCAACTCACCTCTCTGGAACCACAGCTGAAGCAGGAGGTTGACTCCTCTCTAACACGTGAGCAGTTATTGCCAGGCGGTCTTTGATCTTCAATGGAAGTGTCGTAAATAGCAGCGATAACACTGGGGAGAGAGAGAGATGGGTGTGTGGGTGTGTGGGTGTGTGTGTAAAAACAATATGCATCGATCACAATGGAAATACAACAATTAAAAAAAAAACACAGCGCGTAGATGTAATAACCTCATCACATGTAATAGCAATGACTATTGTGAGACGAAAGCTCTGTACATCGAGGGTTGATATCGAGAACAGTGGTGAACCCAGTGACTTGGGGGGCCCGGGAGGATTGGCTATAGGATTATTACAGCTTTGTATGATTATAGCTATTGTATGATTATAGCTATTGTATGGTTACAGCTATTGTATGATTATAGCTATTGTATGATTATAGCTATTGTATGATTATAGCTATTGTATGATTATAGCTATTGTATGATTATAGCTATTGTATGGTTACAGCTATTGTATGATTATAGTTATTGTATGATTATAGCTATTGTATGGAGGGGGCTGGCGTGGTCGCCGTAGTCGTCTCCCAGTGGCGTAAGTTTGCCACCAATCGGGGGGGGGGGAGGGCATCATCGCCAGCTGAGTAGTTTCTGACAAAAGAATAGGGGTCGCCCACACACGCCGGTTTATGAGACCGACGCCACCCCTAAACAAACAAAAAAAATTAACAGGGCCGTTGCTGAGAGATCGGCCCTTTGCCAGGGTTGAGTGGTGGGTGGGGACCTAGATGGTGGCGAAGTTTGGTCTATCTACCAAAATGACCCATGCCGAAATGGCCCATGCCAAAATGACTTATAACAAAATGACCCATGACAAAATGACCCAGCTCAAAAAGACTTTTACAAAATTTCTATAGAACAAAATGTTGGAAAATATCATAATAAACCAACACACACACGCTAACACACACACACATACACGAAGAGAGAAATATGAAGTTGTTTTATAAATACAATCAGCTGTTGTATGTTTGTTTGTACGTCTGGTCGTTGTATTCGCCTGAATAAGGTTGCTGTATGTGTTTATCATTGGACACATTATCCTTGGCACCGGTACAACAAACTAGGTCGCTCGATGCTCGTGGCCGTCAGTGGCCCGCGGGGAGGGCTGTCTGGTGTGTTTGTGTTTTTGTTCGTTGTTTTACCGGGAGACAACAAAAAGGTCTATTGTCGTAATGAATTTCTCTCGTTTTATCAGATCTGCGAGACTCTCGCGATGACAGAATATATATATATATACAGAAATAGTTTCTCTGTGTAATATGGACACGGGCCTAAAAAAAGTTGACTTTATTTACCTAAATAAAGAAAAAGTAAAGATTGCCGGGGTAAAATACCATCGGGGCTCAGATGAGATAGAGTTCACCCGTCGCTGTAGCCAAGTCTATTCTCTATGATTGTGTGGCTATTTCAATTGTCCACCCAATAGAAACATGCCATGTGCCCTTTTTTCAGGGGCGGGATATGGCGCAATGATCGGCCCATTCGAATGGGCGGGGAGCGGGGGGGGGGTGCTTCATCCGAGACTCGATCCCAAGACTCTTCGGTCGGCTGTCTTTCGATTGACTATTTCCTCATGTAGTGTGGAAAAAGTTGCAACTGCAGTAACGTTGATAAACTTTTAAAATAAAGCCATACACTACTGTAAACTTTTCTAAACCTATGTATCATTTATGTATACACACACAGAAGCGCGTTTATAAGTCGATGAAGACCCTATGCATGTTTTTAGATAGTAAAAATAACTTAGAGATAATCGATAAACAAACAATTAGTGTAAAACTGGAAACTATTAGTCTCATTGAGTTAGAACGAAAATATGGCTGCGGTCGGAAGTAGCGATCCAAAACGAGGTTGCTTACCCTTTGTTGTAGGCTGGTGCAGCAGAATTCAGAAATGAAACACATGTATACAGTTAACTTCATTGCGCCCTACACGGGGGCCGTTTGTAAGTTTACTGGGGGGAGCCCTGTGCGAAAGTACATTTAGGGGCCTAGGTAGAGTTACATTGGGGCCCATAGGCAAATTTTAGGTGCCACAGCCGATAACACTGTCAAGATCTCTGATTGCTAGCCTGTGGCCCCTAATAATAATCTTACACTGCAGGGGCCCCTTTTTGTACCCTTTCCCCCAACTTCCACGTCAGACATTCAGGTAACGACAAAAGTCTCGATAGATGGCAACTTTAGCAATGTGGGGGGGGGGGCGTAGTTTTACCCGTCCATTGAAGTTAAAGCAACTTTTTTAAATTGACCAATGGCACATGAATGGTCACGCATGAGGTCAATGGAATCCGAGTCCCCCGTTTTTTCACTTTCATTCGTGGTCATTCAGGATGATCTCCCTTTGTTCGGCTGATATGCACAGTTGATTAAATCACATGGCCTCTGTTCAATCTTTAGGGCAAGTGTGCTTTACTGTGTGTGTGTGTGTGTGCGCGCGTGAGTGTTGTTTTAGTAGAATGGCAGAATGTGAGGTCGCGCCGACCTGGTGAACTGGTTCGACAGAATATCTCATTATGACATGTGGGTATTATAAGTACCTGAGCCACACACCTATAAGTGCCTAAGCCACATACGTACAAGTACCTGTGCTACATACATACAAGTACCTGAACCACATACGTGCAAGTACCTAAGCCACATATATACAAGTACCTGAAGCACATAAGTACAAGTACCGGAACTACATACATACAAGTACCTGAACCACATACATACAAGTACCTGAACTACATACGTACAAGTACCGGAACCACATTCAAACAAGTACCTAAACTTGATACGTACAAGTATGTGAACTACATACATACAAGTACCTGAACCACATTCATACAAGTACCTGAACTACATACGTACAAGTACCTGAACCACATACGAACAAGTACCTGAACCACACCAGTACACCTGCTATTGTGGGAACATTAGCGATAGCAGGGGGGAAAATAAAGATTTAGATAAATAAGCAGAAAAAGATAGCACAGAAAAGATAGCACAGAAAAGATAGCACGGAAAAGATAGCACGGAAAAGATAGCACAGAAAAGATAGCACGGAAAAGATAGCACGGAAACGAAACATCTGCACCATGTGAACAGAAAAAAGGTCATCTTTGGCAACATCCCACATAACTTTAAGAGTTATTACACACGGACATCACTGGTCTGTGGCATGACCATAGAACTAGAACCATTGCTCGCTGTGACCTGTATAGTAAAACATGGCGTGTGGTCAGTCGAAAACTTTTAGTTATTAACTGATTGATTACTTTAATTGATTAAACGAGTACTACGGGGGGGGGGAGGGGAGAGAGAGAGACAGAAAAGGGCATAATTTTGTGTCGTTTGAAGTTTGGTGTTGGGTGACAAATTTTTAGGTCAAGCCAAATATTTAGGCCAAGCTAAATGTTTAGGTCAAGCTTAATATTTAGGCCAAGCTTAATGTTTATGACTGCCTAGCTAAGGCCAGGGGCGTATCTCGGGAGGGGGGTCTAAATTCAAAAGTCCCCCGGCCCCAGCTTGAGGCCCCCCCCCAAAAAAAAAACATTTTTTTACATTAAATATTAAGTACATTATCTCATGTTATGGTGTCGAATGTCAAAATGCAGGGGCCCCGAAATTCCTAGGTTCGGCACTGGCTATGGTTGAGGTAAAGATTTTCAGAAGACACCGGCCGGCAAGGAAGACTGACGTTGAGTGGACGGACACCGCACCGACCAGAAACAGCCAGAGGCGATCTTAGCATTACGGTCGAATGTGCTGGTCCTTGGGGGGGGGGGGAGGCGACTGTCCATCCGTCAATGCTGGGTTATAATTATATCGAACCGGAACTCTCGTCTAATGGGGGGGGGCGGGGCGGCTCAACGGGAGAGGGGCGTGGAGCGAATGCCCAAGTCGCCAACCCCCCCCCCCCAAATGCCGCTGCTGGATGCAGCGATCGCAGGTCAAACTAGGGGAAATCCCCAACAAGGGAAAATGTTTCTGAGTAAATGTTGAGCGAAGTCAACCAACCTGCATCCAACCCGGCGCTGTTGAGGCCACGGGGAGAATATGCTGGAAAGAAAACCAATATTAGGCCAAACAACTAAGACCGCTTAAACTGTTGGGGGAGCGACTGTTTACAAGAATAAAGATTAAGTCCACAAGAATAAAGATTACGTCCACAAGAATAAAGATTACGTCCACAAGAATAAAGATTACGTCCACAAGAATAAAGATTAAGTCCAAGATTAAGTCCACAAGAATAAAGATTAAGTCCACAAGAATAAAGATTAAGTCCAGCAAATTGAACAACAGTTAAGAGACTTTTGTAGGTTGTTTTTTTTTTTTAATGTGGGTTTCGTTTCCCCCCCCCCCCCCCCATTAATGAGACAGACCAGTAGCGTAGCGAGCTTAACTCGCGCCCGGGGTAAAATATCTATTTAGCGCCCCCCCCCATTCATAAATCAATATAATATTATATGTAAAATATACCATTTGGCGCCCCTTTGTGAGTAGCGCCCGTGGCATGATGACCCCCTTGTCCCCCCCGCCCCACTATGCCACTGGACAGGACTTCGACAATGAAACATACATGTACTGTTGGTCCTATCAGAAGTGCTGTTCAGGGTTGACTGGGGATGTTCAGGGTTGACTGGGGATGTTCAGGGTTGACTGGGGATGTTCAGGATTGACTGGGGATGGTCTGTGAAAGGGAGTGATGGGATGTAGTTAGGAGGGGTGTGGGTGGGTGGTATTGGTGATGTTGAAAATAACATAAGCATAAAGTACCTGTACACGTCATCGCTTTGGCCCATCATGTAATCCGATGAATAAATTACAACACTGACACACCCACAGAGTTAGGATTATCTCGTATATAAAAATATATGGCGCACGGGATTAAGATTAACTGAAGGATTATCCACAGGGGTTAAGATGATCTGAAGGGAGAATCAACCCCTTATTTTCGGCGACCAGTCTTCCAAAATGTTTGTAAGATGTACTGGATTTACAGAAATAATCATCCTCAATAAATGAACATTTTAAAAAGTAAATAATCAAAAGTCATTTATCCTCTGTGTGAATTAGAAATATAGTCGATATACAACAAAAATATAATTTAAAACAATAAAAGGAAGATGTATGTGGTCATTTGTTGATATTCACGTATCATTTATATTTTAAAGAAAAGGAATATTTGAATTATTCAAGAAGACAATTCAAAATAAAAAGTAAACACAATCAAATCCAGTCCATTAATCCACTGTAAAATAAAAAGTTTACCAGCAACTGAACATTGTAAAAAACAAAAAGCAATAATTAAAATAAAACAACTTCCAGTTGAATTATCCTTAAGTGAACTTTGCCCTATGAACTTCATTTCTTGTAAAAAAAAAAAAATGGCTTCCTTTCATGCTATAGTCCTTAAAGTCGAACAAACTGTCGCAAAAATTAATTTTTTGAAAAAAAAATTCGATTTTTCTCTCTTAATTTTTTCTTCTTCTATCTTTAACTTTCCCTGCGTCTCTCTCCCTCCCTCTCTCTCTCTCTTTCAACTCATCCTTGTCTGCTCTTTCTCTCGTCTGCTCGCCTCGGTTTCGCGGATCGCCTCTGATACATTTGACAAACGTTCACCTTCTTCTTGGCCTAACGCGTATATCACCTCCTAGAATCTTTTATCTGCTATTAAGGGCGATTCTATCTCTCTCTCTCTCTCTCTCTCACTCTCTCTCTTTCTCTCACTCTCTTCCTCTCTGTCTCTCTGCTTGATACACAGAATCGCTCGTGCGCACCCCCGAGGGCACAGACACTAGACACTTCCACCTGTAGGCTTTATTTTTATTCAGAATTTCAATTTTTATTCCAATTCTATAAAGTTTCCTTCTATTCTCTCTTTTTCTTTTCTACAATCCGTTTTACTTAGGAATGGAAGATTTTGTTTCCCATATTTGTTTGGGGAAATTCCCAGTTCTGCAGCTAACTAATTAGTTGTTTAAATAATACAACAGTTATTCCAGTTTAAAATAAAATCATGAAAAAAATCGTATCTGCCCGAAACCAAAAAAAAATAATCCAGCCTACCGATCAAACATAAGGGGATATAACTCTATGCAAAAGTTATTTTTCAGGGTACAGCTAGTTTAACATATTGGTTATCTGTTAGATATTAGCGTAGAAAACCAAAGGGAATAAGATACGTCTAATTGACATGAATACATCATTTCATATGTTTATATACAATAAACGCATGCACCCGGTTTTGATTTACGTCTTAGCAGTCAGGGACGGACTTAGGTAGTGCGAAACCTGATTGGAAACAATTAAGTTGCACCCCAACACCATCATCTTCTGAGCTCCTACGCAGAGGAAGACTTCAAGAGATAATAGTTGAGTGCAGTGGCGCCGAGAGCCAACATGGGCCCCAGGGCAGGACATCATTGCGGGCCCCTTAATGAACAAAAAGTCGTGAAAAAATCGGAGCGGCCGGACCCCCTTACAGATGCGGCCCCCCTGGCAATGACCCCCCGCCCCCTCTCGGCGTGCCTGGTTGAGTGTTCAGAATTACCTGTCGGGGCCCATCATTTTTAATAGGAAATCAGTAAGGTTCTCCACCCCCCTCCCGGGCTCATAACAAACAAATTCTATGACTAACGATTCTACGTTAATGCAATTGGAACTGTGAACACAAAAGATAGGGCAAAAGAATGTCTCCGTGTATAAATAGACAACGGGAATTTCCCAACTCTTTACCGCAATTTGATATTGTCGTAAAGGTTTCTTTTTTTTTCCCTCAGTAGACAAGACACTCTTCTGTCTATTTTTAATCTCAGTTCTACTTTTTTACGACATCAAAAGGTTTTTTTTTTTTTATTTTGTGTTGTCAAGGGAAAAAACAACAACTAGTTTGACTTCTAAGTGAAAGTCTTGAAGAAGGTTACACACGCGAACTTTCTGGAAGATGGTTATACACACGAACTTTGTGTGAATACAACATGGTCGATGGGGGGGGGGGGGAAATAAGACAGACGGACGGAAGAAAAGAAAGAAAGAAAAAAAAATGAAACCAAACAAGGCACCATGTTATGTGTAGAAAGACCGGCATTGTGGCCAAGCTGTAAACATTTGTAACTAAGGACAGACCACACGGGGGGGGGGGGGGGGGGAAGGTTTAGTTTACATCTTAGTCTACGCACAGTGAAGTGCAGCTTTTTTTTTTTAACTCCTCAGGTTTAGATATGGGGGCGGATGGGGGGAGGGAGGCGGGCAGTGCTTTAACATGGAGGAGGTGATGGGTGGGGGGGATCCGATAAGTACTTCATTGACTCGAAAGGGAAAGAGAGGGGGTGGGGGGTGGGTCATTTTCATGGTCCACCCCGTGCGCCGCTAACGCTTTTAATTTATTTGATGCCGAGGGAGAAGTCAGTTGTGGCGGGGGCGGGGGGGGGGCGACAGATCCTTGGGAGGGGAGGGGGGACAGTGGCGGCGTAGCGAGCTTAACTTTCGCCCGGGGGGGGCACAATACCTTTTTAGCGCCCCTCCCATTCGAAAACCGTATGTTATATGTAAAATAAACCATTTGGCGCCCCCTTTGTTAGTAGCGCCCGGGGCATGATGCCCCCCCCTCACTACGGCACCGGGAGAGACGCTCTCGGAGAATTTTTTTTTTCTAACTATAACTATGCCAGAGATTTGTTCCAGCCCCCCCCCCCCCCCCCCAGAGGCCGCTAATGGCAAACGTCTTAAGCCTTGTAAAATGGCAATGCTCCCCCTCCTCCCCGACACCCACTGGGGGGCGCCTAAGTGTGTGTGTGTGGGTGGGTGGGTCGGGGGGGGGACTCAAGCATTTCAACCCTGACCGCCACATTGATGTCTCTGATTCTAGTCGCGTCTGCACCAGTCTGGTCTCCCGTAAGAATCACAAATTATTTCAAAATTTTTTCACGTAATTCTTGTTCGAAATTTAAAAAAAAAAAAACCCAACTCAGATATTAAAAAAAAACATAGCCCCCCCCCCAACATAAGCCGACATTTTATATATATATATATATATAATTTGAACTTTTCGACCTTGAATAATAAAAAAAGAGACCAATCTCATTGATCTACCCCCTGAAGCACTTGATACTTTCAATTGATTAAAGTAATCGTATTGTCACACAGAGTGACTGTGTTTGTATGGATGGCATGCTTCACCGATCATGGTACGAACGGTTAGGGGGGAGAGAATCAGTGGTTTGACCGGCGACAGGATGGGTAAATCCAGGAACGCGTGTGTAGTGAACGAGTGGAGTTGTACACTGAGGTAGTTTGTTGTGGTCGAGTCTTCGTGCAGCGAAGTTGTATGTTTGTGTTAGAGGGTTGAGTGTTGAACCTTTTTGAAAGAGGCAGAGCCGTAGCTAGTTATTGTGGCGCCCTGTGCGAGTTACATTTTTTTGGCCCCCTCCTTCCAATCTGAAAAGTGCTAACAACATTTATTAGCGCTCTTTCGGCATCCCCCCCCTTTCAAGTTCGGCGCCCCGTGCGGCGGAACAATCCACAGTACCCTTCCTACGCCAATGGGCAGAGGTTTTTATCGTGCCCATATACTTTGTGGGAATAGTTGTGTATTTATATTGGGCTTAGTTAATGTTGATGCTTAAAGAAACTTTCTCGGTGCGAACTAACACCGGACTTGTGTTATTATTAAATACTGTGTTGAAATATTATTTAAGTAACGAGTTGCGTTTCATCATGCCCTTCAGCAACACATGTACACAGTCAGACAAGAAATGCATACAGATAGGGAAAGACAGACGGACAGACAGACGGACGGAAAGTCAATGGTAAAAAAAAAAAAACCAAACAAGCAACAGTCTTCAATTCGAAATGCTATTGGTAATAGTATTCCTAAGTAGGTCATGCTGAGTTATATATAATCAGACCACCTACTCACCTTTTGATTCCATGACTTTGACTTCAAAGTCACAGGGGCGGAATGTTTGAAAAACGAATTTTCTTTTCTACCCTGACGACACCTCCTGTGAGAATGTGTCCTGCCTGTCACATTCTGCCGTGGCCGTGTGTGTGTGTGTGTGTGTCTCAGGCTGTGGAGGTATGCTGCTGTTGGTGTGCCTTCGTCTTTCCCCGTGCTCCGCCACACGTGTCCTGCAACGTTGTGTCCGACACACGTGTCCTTGAAGTGTACCAGACAGTGGTTGGCCCACGTGGTGTCGTGTGTGTGTCACGTGAGAAACTCGTGCCCTGGAACGCTGTGTCCGACACACTCACCCCTGTTTATAAAGCACCGTCTTTTATTGATGTGTCTTAGATGCCACACGCAGGTGATGAACCGACCGTAGGTTGTGTCCGAAATCGATGTGTCCGACACCTTGCACTGTGGGTCGGCCACTCCAGCGCCTGAGACTCTGTCTTCTAGGACTATAATCAGCGTCTGAAGACAGCGGGCCGTGTCTCTAAACAATGTCACAAGCTAGCCGTGTCTCTATTGCCTGTCTCGCAGAATGAGCTAGTCAAGACACACAATATGTACTTATGTAGGCTATATAAATATATTTTGATTTTTTCACAACTAGAACACAAATAATACTGTGCACTGGACAAAATATTTCGTCTCCTTGGCTTTTGTTCCAGTTAAAGTTTTTATTTCTTATATTTTTTTTAATCAATCAACAAACGTGGCACATACTAGGTCATTGGCCTCTGCGCCAATCAGAAGTAAGATAACATTTAAGTTGGCGCAATCTACCTGAAATGACAAAAAAAAAGTGTTTATATGTTTAAAATAAAAACATTGATAGCAAATGTTGGATTGGACACAATAAGGTGCAGATTTATTTATTTTTAGTTTTGGTAAGGGAGAAAAAATGGCTGCTGCAAAATTTTCATGATAACCGAAATTGTGTTGACCTATATTATTACACGAGATGTAGCAGCGCATGAAATCGAAATATAACTTATCACCAAAAGTTGAACCAATTTTATGCCCGGTCCCCCCCCCCCCCAACCTTTCCCATCCATAAGATTTTTTTTTAACACTACATATGAATTATAAGTAACAATGCACTGCTAGGAGGTATGTGTGTGAGGTATGTGTGGGTGGGGGGGGGTCATAGTTTGCACGCTATGCGGTAACTCCACCCCCTCCCCTCACACCCCCAACCATTCTCCACCACCACCCTATCACCTGGTGATAGAATGCAATGTGTGAACATAAAAGTTCATTTTCCTGCGAAGTCCACATGAAGTCCCCCCTTCCCAATCCCCCCCCACCCCCGGGATGCCAGGTCAACAAACGTTCCTGGGGGGGGGGGCGATTTAACTCGCCAATACTTCATCGACGCTCAGGTTTTGATTCCCTCTGTCTCTCTATCTTTCTTTCCTTTCTTATTATTCTTTTTTCTTAACATTTCTCTCTCTCTCTCTCTCTCTTTCCCATTCATCCTCATCCCCTCCCCCCCCCTTATTTTCAAACACTTCCCCCCACCCACCCCACGTAGATAGGGCGAGTGACGCCCAGTCCGGGTATCGTATCTTTAAAAATGACGCCACAATCTAGATTTTAATATAGCGCCAATTATTGGTGGCAGAGTGACTCCCCCATGCTGGACCGCCAGTCCGTCCGTCCGTCCGCCCCTCCCCAGTTACCAAACAACCCCTCCCCCCCCCCTTTTCAGTTCACTGTTGACCTTCATCTTCTTTATTTACAGCGTCAGGGCGGTTAAAATTTACATTGATTCCCCCCCCCCCATGTCATGTCAGAGATTATATCTGTATCAATTGTTGAACATATAAACCCTGTCAGACATAGTGACCTATATATCTGATGTGTCAGGGCAGGGGGGTTCGTTGACTGGACCGGTCACTTTAATGGTAGAAACCTGAATAAATATGCAAGTACCCTTTGATTCAATAAACGAGAAATGAAGGTGGGGGGAATAACAGCTACCTGACCAGAAGAAACCTGCATCAATCTCTGTATCTATCTTAAAAAACGGAACATTTTTCAACTGATAAACTGTGTCTGTCAACTTTCATTACACAGAGTCGAGCAGCCATCTTAACTATTTAAAAAAAAAAACGGACACAAGGGGAGAGAAAAAAAACCTCCGCAGATATTTCAAAAGGAATGTTCTCCCCTGGGCACAGCTCCATCTCATGCATTGAGTGTGAGGGGGGGCAGACCTGGATGGACAAACTGCTCACAGTCTAGACTGAGATATTTAGAAACTTGTTGAAACGGATATTATGGGATAAGGCCAACGAGGAAATATACGGTCAAGTCTATATTTTGGTCCAGATCTTAAAGTATTGTTCAGTCCGTAGCCAGGTCTAGATTTGTATATTGGTCAAGTCTTTATTCTGGTCTAGATTTGTTTTTTGGTAAAATCTTTATTCTGGTCTAGATTTGGTTTTTGGTCAAGTCTTTATTCTGGTCTAGATTTGGTTTTTGGTCAAGTCTTTATTCTGGTCTAGATTTGTTTTTTTTTGGTCAAGTCTTTATTCTGGCCTAGATTTGGTTTTTGGTCAAGTCTTTATTATGGTCTATGTTATAATCAGTTTAGGCTAGAGAATTTACAGTTGGCACAGAGTTGGTTTTAATTATCTGGCCACTTGGTAGCGGAAGTGAAATTATTAGTTTTATGCAGACGATAGATTTCTTCAGACAGTAGACGGACTTGATTCCTCATCTCACATCATTTTTTTTTACCATGTATGTATTTTCATGAATAAGAATGAATAAATAAACCTATATATATATATATATATATATATATATATATATATATATATATATATATATTTATACAACCAAGTCTACTCAGTGATTTCTACATGTGCTTCGTCTCATACATGTGGACATTTAATAATATAATTTAATATACACAAAGTCAATAAGAATAACTCCGAAGAGACTGAATTGTATTTTACACCTACCAGAAGCAGAAACAAATATAAATTATACACATACAACTGATCTACACAAAAACTACCCAAGACAGTCTAGATTTTAATACATGGTCAAGTACATACTCTTGTCTAGATTCAGGTTAGGTAATACTATAAGGTATGGTATGTATTCTGGTCTAGGTAATAATATACGATATGGTATGTATTCTGGTCTAGGTAATAATATACGATATGGTATGTATTCTGGTCTAGGTAATAATATACGGTATGGTATGTATTCTGGTCTAGGTAATAATATACGGTATTGTATGCATTCTGGTCTAGGTAATAACATACGGTATGGCATGTATTCTGGTCTAGGTAATAATATACGATATGGAATGTATTCTGGTCTAAGTAATAATATACGGTATTGTATGTATCATTGTCTAGGTAATAATATATGGTATTGTATGTATTCTGGTCTAGGTAATAATATACATAATGGTATGTATTCTGGTCTAGGTAATAATATACGGTATGGAATGTATCCTGGTCTTGATTTTAATGTTTAAGTTACATATATTTTTCTCATTCTTATCTTGAATTTTTTTCTGAAAATGCTTTGCTTTCATTCATTGGCTACTCATTCAGACTTTCAACCAATCCCTGAACTCGGAAATATCCTTTCCTTCCCCCCCCCTCCCCCATTGTTTTATCTTTCTCAGGTAGATATTATGGGACGTACCCCGGGGAAATACTGGGAATAAATCTGATTAGTGGCATGGTCGTATCCTCGAGTGGGGGACCAGCCGCTTTACATCTCGCACGAGACGATTTCACGCGATAAATTACATTGCTTTAGGTAGCGGGCTCAGCTCTATACATTTCACACTGGGCGATTTCACGCGATAAATAACATCGCTTTTAGGTAGCGGGCATTTCACACTGGGCGATTTCAAGCGATAAATAACATCTCTTTAGAAAGTCGGTGCGACAAAATGAAAGATTCCTGCGTCTCAGAAGAGAAAAAGCAGAATGGAACAAAAAAAAAAGTGCTTACAGCTGAGATAGATGTTTGTTTTATGGCCGTGGATGGGTGCTAAGTGTGAGTAGTAGTTAGCTAGGGTGAGTACAGGACGCAGGGTACAGCAGAGCATAAAAAGACACTTTATTATACGTATTTATGACAAGAAATAGGTCACTATGTTTAGAGTAATCGATTGAGTAAGCTAGAAACTAAGCTGTGCGCACCGAGAAAACGGGAATAAAAAGCGTGTGAGCAAGTAAGTTCATTAAAGATGAAAGCATTGGGATATAAAAACAAAGGCATACAACGGTTTCTTTTGTCAGCAAAACACCGTGGTGAACATGATGTGAACATATATAGAAAAAAAAAGAGTTAGAGGGGTATTTACATTGGTGTGTGATTAAGTACGGGTATTTACATTGCTGTGTGATTAATTACGGGTATTTACAGTGTTGTTTGATTAATTACGGGTATTTACATTGTGTATGATTAAGTACGGGTATTTACATTGCTGTGTGATTAATTATGGTATTTACATTGTTGTGTGATTAATTACGGGTATTTACATTGTTGTGTGATTAAGTACGGGTATTTACATTGCTGTATGATTAATTAAGGGTATTTACATTGTTGTGTGATTAATTACGGGTATTTACATTGCTGTGTGATTAATTATGGGTATTTACATTGTGTATGATTAAGTACGGTATCTACATTGCTGTGTGATTAAGTACGGGTATTTACATTGTCATGTGATTAATTACGGGTATCTACATTGTTGTGACACATTAGGAGAGATGGTATGTCTGAAAAAAATGTAAACAAAAAACATATATGACTCGTTTTTCTGGGAAAAAGATTCTATATTTAGATATCTCTTGTCCAGGAAGTAATCTTCAAAATATACAGAATTCAACTAACCAACGAATTCCAGTTTTTTTTAGAGCAAAAAAAAAAATGCTGCACTATCTGGATATTTGCGTGGATAACTCAAAGAAATGGCTATGTATTTTCACGCATTGTGTGGATATTTCTTTAAGCACATACCATGTGTTTTGAGTGGATACATCTTTATTTGGAATTAATCCCAAATGCGCCAATTTATTTGTAGATTGTGTGGCTTTTTTTCATTCACTTAACGGCATCTCTGTATGTACACTATTGACGTATGGAGTTCTAAACTTACAAAATTATGACAATGATGACCTTTGACCTCGGGGGAAAAAAAAAAGTTACAAAAATCTACACCGACCTCAGGTTTACGATTTTAAAAAAAAATAGACAGAACACAAACTATTCCACACCTTCCCCCTACTCCCCCCCCCCCCCCACACCCTGGAACACTTACATTCACAAATATAAGATAAACTAAAGCTCATTGAAAGATTTTTAAAAATAAACACATCAATTGAATTGTCTGGGGGGGGGGGTTCTCTTGTTTGTTGTAGTGAGATTCCCCCACAACCCCTCCCCCTCCCCCGTGGCACCTGTTTGGTGAAAATTAGGAAACTCGCCGGCCAACCACCACTTGAAGTAAAAAAAAATCTCTCCTACAACAGTCACTGGAATACGATGAAGGGAACCGACAAATGAGTTGAATATCTTCTCCAGTCTCCCCCTTTCACCCTCCCCTCCCTCCCTACCCTCCCCACATTTTTCTAGAAAGTGATTCAGAAATTTTGAACGGTTTCGTTTACCTTCATGTTCGGGTGGGTGGGTGGGTGGGTGGGGGGGGGGCGGATAAAAGAAAGAACTGTTAAAATTAGTTGCACATGTGATCGATAAAATAGTAATTGAAAAACTTTTGGCGCCCCCCCCCTCATACCCCCCACCCTACTTCAAAATGTGTCCCGGACACACCCGCAGTCCGCAAACTCTCCACACTTTGTGTACCACGACTCTAGAAAGACAGTTTGAGCATTTTCGGAGTACTGTGTACCTTTCTCTCTCTCTCTCTCTCTCTCTCTCTCTCTCTCTCTCTCTCTCCCTCTCTCTCTCTCTCTCTAACTCACTCACACACACACACACACACATACTCTCTCTTTTTTTATCTTTCTTTTAAAATTGAAATATGTTCGGTGATTTAAAGAAATGTGTGTGTGTGTGTGTTGCCAGCTATGCCTATTCAAGAAATAAATATTCTCTATCTTGAAGCTACTGCAATGTGTATGTGTGTGTGCGTGTGTGAGTGTATGTGTATGTCTGTGTGTGAGAGAAAAAGTATGTGTGTGTGAGTGAGTATGTGTGTGTGTGTGTATTGTGTGTGTGTGAGTATGTGTGTGTGTGTGTGTATGTGTATGTGTGTGTGAGTATGTGTGTGTGAGTATTGTGTGAGTATGTTTGTGTGAGTATGTGTGTGAGTGTGTGTGTGAGTATGTGTATGTGTGTGAGTATGTGTGTGTGAGTATGTGTGTGAGTATGTGTGTGAGTATGTTTGTGTGAGTATGTGTGTGAGTATGTTTGTGTATGTGTGTGAGTATGTGTGTGAGTATGTGTGTGAGTATGTGTGTGAGTATGTGTGTGAGTATGTGTGTGTGAGTATGTGTGTGAGTATGTGTGAGTGTGTTCGTGTGAGTATGTGTATGTGTGTGTATGTATGTATGTATGTGTGTGTGTGTGAGTGGGTACCTTTCTTGCAATTAACTATAGACAAATCTGTCTCTTCACGCCTCAGGTATTTACTCAAAGACATTTGTCACAGTAGATGACACGTGCCGCTGTATGGGGAGCCACGCAGATTCCCAATAATAAACACTCTCCCACATACACACACATACACACGCACTCACACACAGACATATATCTTTCCAAGGTTCCTAGTCGATGTGTCCCATACATGCTTGGGTTGAAGGTTCGAACCCAGAAGTTAGAGGTCAAATTGTGTGCTAAAAATTTGTTTTTGTTGGGGTGGGTGGTGGGGGGGGAGGGCTTCTAATGACCCTTTTGGTTTGACCAGAGCCGTCTCTGGTTTGATGATCTCATAGCTCTGGCTGGGATTGAACTAAACCCAAGTTCAGAGATTTTCTGTGCCGCACCACAATAA
Organism: Bulinus truncatus; assembly: GCA_021962125.1. Lineage (NCBI taxonomy): Eukaryota > Metazoa > Mollusca > Gastropoda > Planorbidae > Bulinus > Bulinus truncatus. The sequence continues at coordinate 8,953,855 of JAGDYQ010000008.1, forward strand.
ACCCGGTGCATTATGCTTGATTTATTTATTGGTTGGACGCATCGGTACGGAAAATAACAACAGCGATTTAAAGTTTCGCATTCTTAAACGGTTGCATGGACTGCATATGTTGAATTGCCGCACACAGAGCGGCGCGTGTTATACTTTATCTTGACCCCGTGCTGATATTTAGTTTAGACTGGACAGCGACGGTGTGAACGACACGTGATTACAGGGTCATTTAATCTGAGGTTACCGACAGGTGTGTGTGTGTGTGTGTGTGTCAGTTTAATTTATTTTTTCTGTTTATGATATGATATGATAAGAAGTCTCTAGTAAATAATCTCACGTACGTTCACACATAGACACTGCCATTTGAACAGACATACTTTCATAGTGAATTCATACACACATATATAATTGTTGATTGTTTGAATTTACTTTTTATGTGTGTAAGTACATTACTGATACATAACATACATACATACATACAACACACACACACACACACATATATATATATATATATAGAGAGAGAGAGATAGATAGATAGATAGATAGATAGATAGATAGATAGATAGATAGATAGATAGATAGATAGATAGATAGATAGATAGATAGATAGATAGATAGATAGATAGATAGATAGATAGATAGATAGATAGATAAATAGATAGATAGAATAATTATTTTCATAGTCGTACATACATGGACAGACACGAGCACAGAGACAGAGACACACATGAAGACACGCGGGCACACGCGCATACACAGAGACACGGTCACATTTAGATAGACACACGTACAGAGACACAGACTGTACAGACGCACATGAAGACACGCGGACACACGCGCATACGCAGAGACACGGTCAAGCAGATATATATATATATATATATATATGTATATATATATATATATATATATATATATATATATATATATATGTACAGACACACACCAATACATCAACACACATACACAAAGCTTTCACTCTATGACGTCATTATCCAATTTTTTTGTACCGATGCTTCCATAAAAACGAGAGTGTCGAATTGAATGTAAACAAAGTCTGGGGAGATAACTCAGGCCGGAGATCACCCGCGGAGTAATATTTCAGTTATCAGATCAAACTCAATTTAAATAATAATAAAATAAAAAACCTCCAAAAAAAAAAGAAACAAACTGTTTTGACTGCGTTACAAAATATAAATATATAAATGCCAGGTAAAGAAAGAAGTCAAATACGAATTATAGATTCATTCAGTTGTCGGCCAGAATTATATATATAGACAACAGAATTGTCTTGTTGACTTTTGGTGGCACATCAGGCAGTTAACTCTGTAACGGATCATTAATATCTCCCAGAAATAGATTTAAGGGATTGGTGAGGAACGGGGGTGGAGAAATGGGGAGAGAGAGAGAGAGAGAGAGAGAGAGAGAGAGAGAGAGAGAAAATATGTTATTGTTGTTTCATGGTTTCTGCCACTCTGACTTGCTGCCGACATTTGCGAATGAATTAGTGTCAGTCTACAAAGAATATGTTTTATTACATGTCTATTTTTAGAAACACACGGTAGCGATATCATAGGCGTCGCTGAAAGAACTGATTGCTGTGGGTGGGTGGGGTGGGGGGAGAGAGGGATGGGGGAGGGGGAGGGTGATGATGAGGAGGGGGGCAGCAAAAATGTTCTAAGAGTGAAGGGCTTTTAAAAGACGTTTTGGTCCCGGGGCTCTTCACACCGCGGGCGCCGGCGCCCCCATAGTAAACGACGCCGGTGGTAATAAACAGTCAGAGGCGGACTCATTTGTGATGGTTGGGGGGGTGCATGACACATGGCGGAGGATGGGGGTGGCGGGAGGGCTGCTTAGTGATGATCTATGTTTGGGCCGAGAGTTTAGTTTTTTTACAGCTAGGTGAAAGAAGATTTTTTTCTCATCGCATGGCGTACCTACCCCGCGCATCAGACGTTAGATGATTAGTGGGGGGGGGGGGGGGGTGTTGGCTTCCCAAGTCGACACCCTAAGATGTCGCCTTCCTGAACGCTCAGCCCTAAGCTAACCGTAGCCCGTGAACACGTGAAGTTCTTTAATTTGTTCCATTCCTTTTTACATTCAGTAGTTATTTTAGTCGTTTCTTCTTTCAAGTGGGCGTAACCGATGAGTTGCTGTTATTGTGTTCTGGTTTTTTTTTTTTTTTATTTATTTTAACGGCTGGAGGGTTAGTTTTAAAAAAAAATGAAACATAAGGAAATTATTTACGAAATTATTCACGAAATTATTCAATCATTTTCAATGTAATGCATATGGTCGTCTATTGACCCACACACCGACCTTAGTTTCACCACTCTAAGGACCCCCACCCCCACCAACCGGCCTTTAATCCGCCCCTGACCTCAGGCATTCTGACATATCAAACAAATAATATTTTATTGTCCTAGATTATTTCTCTCTCTCTCTCTCTCTCTCTCTTCCCCCCCTCTCTCTCACTCACTCTTTCTCTCTCTCTCTCTCTCTCTCTGATTACATGTATACGAATGTTGCCGTAAATCAATACATGGTCGATTCGGGGGGGGGGGGGAATCTATGATTTCCGCTATCATCAACTTTCACCAAGTAAAGTAAAAAAATTGACTTCATTTTTGATCAACTCTCTTTCTATTCAGGCCAAACGTATTTTTTTTTACGTAAATCTTACGTCATTCACTGAAAAATTAAATTTTTTTTCTTAACCTTTTCTCGTGAAGCCGAGGAAGAGAAATCAATCAAGGCGTTGTCGTGGCATTTACGCTCCGATTACCTCCCTCTAGCCCATGCGGCACACGTCTTACTTTACTGCCCGCATCCATGTCCCATTTATTGTTTTGGGTTGCTGCCCCTGAAATGCCGTTAAGAGAGAGACGTCGTCTATTTTAAGTAACAAGTGCAGACTACTCTTAGGAAGCGGGATAAAAAAATAAATAAAATAAATTGAAGAAACATAAATTTCTTTTCCGTGTTTTAAGAAAAAACAGTAAAAATAAGAATAAAAGGGGGGGGGGGGATTTTTTTTACGACAGTTATTGTTGAAGTGCATTTTAGTTCATCCGTTATATTCCTGCAAAATATCAGTGATGTATTAGAGCTGGATGCACTTTGTACAATGTAATTCAACCGCTTTCTTATTTCACCGTGTGTTGGTTCAAACCAACCTGGGATGGCTGGTCTTTTTACAATCAAAAACAAATAATAAACAGTGTTGTTTATATAAATGCTGCACTGTTTTTAGGACATGTTTTACTCTTGTTTGTCTTAGTTTATTTACTGAAAGTCATTTTTGTAGAGAAAAAAAAAGGATGCTAGTGTTTATATTAAAGAATTATTTTTTTAGGTGTAGTGTTTTTATTTGGCGTGTTACCGCCAAGTACGAAAAGAAAAGTAGTCCCATCCAGATTTAACTTAGATAGTTATCAAAAATCCCTGTGTGAGTTAACATAGGTCACATGGAATGGGATTTGAACTTCTAGCCCACAAAGTCTAGGCTAGTCTCACAAGCCCTCTACCTAATGAGCGGGAATTGTATGAAGTCAAAAATATCAACCGAACCGATTCACGGGATAAAGTATGAGCAGACTTCAAAATAATTCAGTCTGAGTCAATGCAACATTTGAAACAAAGTTTGACACCGGTTATCACCCGGGGGTGAGCATATGTTTTGATTCGCGGGCCACGTAGGGCTCGCAGATATGACTAAGCGAGCCGCAAAGGTCATATGAATGGAGTGTTGGCGTGAACTAATGTAAACTAATATTAACTAAGGTAAACATCATAACATGAAAGGCCAGTGACGTGCTTCACTCTGAAAACGAGATTGGCGGGCCGCACGCCACATCCGGCCCGCGGGCTGTAAATCGCCAGGGGGGCTGGCTTAGCATCACAATTTGACTTTGTGAATAAATAAATCTTGTCGATTATTTTGTAATTTAGTCATGGCATTTAGAAAAAGAGCTGCAGACGATAACAGGAAATTGCGTAGTAGCTCCGCACTTAATTTTTTTTTTATTATTTCATATTTTAAACATAATATCTTTTAAAGTCAAAAAGTGGGAAGGGCTTAAAACTAACTTAAAATTTAAACTTTTCTTCGATTTTTATGGTTAAGATTAGATTTTATTCGCATTATATATTTACTTGTTTTTTTTTTTTGCCACTCTGGCGTCTGAGGAACAGTTGATAAGATTTAAAAAAAAAAAAAACTAAAGAGTAAAAATTTCATCCAGGATGGTTCAATGACGTCATCGAGTTTTATCAAATTATAGTGACGTCAGAAAGTTTCTAGGAAGACGGTCTCTATGACCGCACTGAGATGGCCCCCGGAAGTCACTTGTATATATAACATGAAAATTGTATGGGTGGGTGGGTCGGCGATAAGGCAGTGATTCTCAGAATGTTCGGGTCGTCACGAGGTGACTGACATCAATATTAGTTCGCTGAAAGTTTTAAACACTACTTAATCTAGCATGTGTATAATTAATGTTACCTTTTTCTTTTAGCTATTTACCTATTCTATTTTTAGTCCACCCCTCCCCCTCACCCCCATCACCACGACCACCGCCGCCGGCGCTACTTTACTACTACTATCTTTACAAGTGGGTCGCGAAAAAAAAACCGAATGTTTATTTCTAAGTGGGGTCGTGATGCGTGAAATTTTTTGAGAACCTCTGAAGTAAGGCATGGAGGGGCGGGGGGGCCAGGCTCGGTGGCTAAAGACAACAAATAAGATCAAGCGAAGCGTGCACAAATATCTGGTGCATGGGGGGCCCGCTTCAGCGTGGGCTGAGAGGAGGGGCTACGAGTTGTCATAGCAACAGAAAGAGCTGAACTGTTAAATTCCTGTTAACAGGTCTGTTTTGTGTTCGTCGGGGGGAACGGGGGGGGGTGAGGGCTAGTCGGTAGGGGGAACAGTGGCGTAGCGAGCTTAAACTTGCGCCCGGGGCACAATAGTTTTTTTAGTGCCCCATTCGAATACCATATAATATTATATGTAAAATACACCATTAGGCGCCCCTTTGTGAGTAACACCCGGAGCACGATGCCCCCTTATCCCCCTATCTACGCCACTGGGGGGGGAATAGTCACTTTGCATTTAAATTGAGATGGGGGGGGTGCAGCGACAGAGATCGATTCTAATAGGAAATATGATTTTTTAGATGTTCGTGGTGAGGAATGGAAGGCCCTGCGAACAATGAATACTGTGCCAATAGGATAAGACGGTCCTGCCCGTAACAAAAACTCAGTCCATCAATTGGCATTTCCGTTGTCTACAAGGTTTTAACTTAATTGACGCAAAACGTTTTAAAAATTGTGCCCTGTCATCAAAAATATACACAAGTGCTGAAAATGTCAAATTAATTGAACCGCGAGAAGCTGGCGATAAATTGATATCCGACCCCTCCCCCCCCTTCCCCCACGACATGCCGTCAACTAGAACCGACAGACAGAGTGAAATTGAATAAAAGCGCACAACAAAACAAACACACCACTAGAACAGTGGAGTAGCGAGCTTAACTCGCCCCCGGGGCACAATACCTTTTTTGACGCCCCCCCCTCCATTCAAAAACCATATGTAAAATTATACCATTTGGCGCCCCTTTGTGAGTAGCGCCCGGGGCATGATGACCCCCCACCCTTGCCCACCCCTCGATACGCCACTGCACTAGAACCACCAGACAGAGTGAATTAAATTAAAGCGCACAACAAAACAAACTGGGTTTATGTATAGTACATAAATGATTCAACATACCTGTCTTGTTTGTTAGATTTTTGTTTATATTCCATAAACTATTGACATACCACAGAATTATATTATGTTCATCATTATATACCTCTCACCATGTACTGTAAGTACGAAAACACCGAGCCTTTATATACGCATGCGCTTTTCATGTTGTCCAATCGTATTAATTCCTATCATTTTTTTTTCTTTAAATGACGTCATTAGCCTCAAGTTTTATTATTACAAATTATAGGTCACTTTTTGCTTTGTTAATGCGGTAAAATTGAATAGGAAAAAAACTGGGTAAGTAATTGTGTTAGATGGGGAGTGGGCGTGGGGGGGCGGGGCGAGCGGGAGGGGGCTTGTTTTTCTCCGGTTGGCATTTTGGTTTTTTTTTCTCCGATAAGACATTTGTCTGTGTGTGTGTGGGGGGGGGGGATGGAGGTACGCGATATGGATTAGTCACTTTCATGATGAACTTTACCAAAACATACAATTCAAAATACAATACATAATAAGGTTTAATAATTATGATAAACACACAGTTTTGGTATGATGGCGAATATTCACCATGTGTGTGTGTGTGTGTGTGTGAGAGAGAGAGAGAGAGAGAGAGAGAGAGAGAGAGTCCACTCCTGAGTACCCCTCCCGCCGCTGGCCACGCACCTCATAAAAACCACTGACCAATATAACTTTAGGTCAGCTGCTATCAAATCTTCGGCTCTGAAAGGGCCCATTAAAACCGTTATCCCTTTCGACAAGAGCCCTAAATTGACCCCTCCCTCCCCCCAAAGAATCAGGCGCCCTAACACGTTAATAAAACAAAATGACATATTTTTTGTTCAGTGTCGTTGCCAATTGAGTATTAGGAGATGCTCGTAAACAATGATTTCGGCAATTTATTACAATACATTGAGATCATAAACAACAAATATGGCGGCTTTCGGAGATAAGGATTGTAACGTTGGAGGGGCGTTATGTATAGTTTATGATCTATTTTCTAACCTAGGATATATATATATATATATATATATATATATATATATATATATATATATATATATATCAAACGTGAGTGGAAATTTTTTTTAGAAGACATTCAATTCAAAAAGTAATAAGGTTTGAAGCATTAACGTTCATTTGCAGAGACTACAGTGATATTTTGGGGCCCAAGTCAAGATGGATAGATAGATAGATAGATTGATAGATAGATAGATAGATAGATAGATAGATAGATAGATAGATAGATAGATAGATAGATAGATAGATAGATAGATAGATAGATAGATAGATAGATAGATCGACAGACAGACAGACAGATAGATAGATAGATAGATAGATAGATAGATAGATAGATAGATAGATAGATAGATAGATAGATAGATAGATAGATAGATAGATAGATAGAGAGACAGACAGACAGACAGACAGACAGACAGATAGATAGATAGATAGATAGATAGATAGATAGATAGATAGATAGATAGATAGATAGATAGATAGATAGATAGATAGATAGATAGATAGATAGATAGATAGATAGATAGATAGATAGATAGATAGATAGATAGATAGATAGATAGATACCTCAACACGTGCCTCAAATTTCCAAACTTTCAAGACGTAATCCACTTTTAAAAAAAAACATTTCACTTTATCAGCAATTTTCAAACCTCTCTAAGCTGTTGGTTACAATTATCCTTAAAAATACTTTGATTGACGTTCATTTCAGAGCAGTCGCCGCTTCTGCAGCAGTTCTGGGTGTAAACACGTGCTATGAATCTGCTTGTGGTTTTAAAGACATCGACTTAAGGTAGTTCTGCCTCAGTTAAGCTATCAGTCTAATGTTGCTTTTAACTACTTCGGTTTAGAAATTGGGGGGGGGGGACAGTTGGCTAATGTAAAGACTGGTTAAATTAACAGATTAATCAGAAACAGGTTTAAAAGAGAGCTCACCAGACGAGCGCTTTGAGCCCCGATTACGGACGTCAGGGCTTCTCAAAAAGAAGGGGCCCGAAACTTTTCACTGCTGCAGGAATCTAAAAACAGCATAAAAATGAAGTCAAGTTCCCTTCAGCCTCTAGTGGCCCATCTGCTTCAGTAACCTCGATATATAAAGGAGTGGTGTGGTTATAGCACAACGCCCAGCCACCTTTACTCACCACCACCATCCCAACTTAAAGTAGGGTACCCATTTAAAGCTTGGGTGGACTTTGGGTGGGGACTTTCACCAGGATCTGAACTAATCCCAAGGTTCTCATTGGACACCCCCCCCCCTTCGGTCGATTGTCGAGTGCTCTACACCGCACACGACCACTCGTCTCCTAAGGCATAAATCAGCCTGTAATTTAAAATTTAAGAAGGTATAAGATTATCTGACGAATTATCCGGTGACAGACATAGATTGATGCTCTGTAACCGTTGCAATCTGGAAAACTTTTCTTAATGCAGGCATCAGCAGTTCAGGTTGTTGTTTATTGTCATGTTTTGTGTTTTTGAAATAATTCTCTGAAAAATTTTACAGATTTCAACAATCAATAAAAATCAGTATTTAACATTCTTGTTTGTGGCTCAAACCGTTGTGTTTGACAGGTTTTATTATTTTTTTCATAATTATTTTTTCTTTGGGATTAGGGCAAGTGATGATTGATGGGTGTGTCTTCACAACACCGTGATCTGTTGATTGTTTTGATTGTTCTAATAGTCTGGGGGGTGTCCACAGCAGGGTGTCTTCATAAACAACATATCGTCTCGTCAAGCGAGAAACACACAAAAAAATGGGGAGAGAATCAAAGATAGCGTCGGTTATCTCCCCCTTGAAACACATTCATCACTTTCTCAATGAAGATGGCGGTATATATCGAGATTAGGTATGTTTTATTTTTTTAACAATTTCCAAAAAAAAAAGTGACTTGCAGAAGCGATGTTTCGACCAAAATCCACAGCATTCCAATCGTCATGTTTGGAATTTCTCCATGATCATCGACGCCAATCACCGTACAACAACAAAACCCACCCCTACCTATCCCCCAGGAGAATCCAGGCTTGTCCACACACACACAAAAAAATGTGGCGTAAGAAATTAAGTTCAACAAAGTTGAACAACTCATAATCTGGATTTGCAATTATCTCCCCTACCTAGTATCTATACACTACTGTGTATTTTTTTCCTCTTCCCTTTGGGTTAATGGTAACGACAGGTGTGTCTGTCTGCCTGTCACGTAGAAATCTCTAACTCAAAGGTTCTCACAATTATTTTTTTGTTTTAAATCCAAGCGGTAGGGACGTGCTGGCTCATAAAAGCCCATGACGAGCAGTGTTAGAAAAGCCCCCCCCCCCCCCAAAAAAAAAGTGTAGCCGAATTGGCCCTTTTTTTCCCGGCCAGTTTTTTTTTTTGGTTGTTTTAATTTTATGTCGGCTGCTTGAAAGTTTAGTTAAGCTATAGTTTTAAAAATGTAAAAAAAAAATAAAACTAAAATAGTGACGTCAGCAAACTCCGGCCCTCTGTCCTGTTTGAGCCGCTCACAAAATGACGTTTATATTCAATTGGTATTATTTTATATAAAAACTCCATCCAGTTAAGAACCCAATGCGGCCCGCGTTTCGAAAAGTTTGCCAACCCATGTTCTAGGCCATCAAGTCCCTCGAACTCGGAACTTCAATCAAATCATTTAGGAATGCATTATGCCTATAGCAATGGCGTGCGCTCGAATTTCCAATAGTGAGGGGGGGGAGAGGGTTGGGGAGTATTCAGACATTTTGTTTAGGCATGGGCCCCGTTCTAGTTGATAACGACGCCACCGGTCTTCAGAAGAGAGTTTCCTATGCAGTGGCGTAGCGAGCTTAACTTGCGCCCGGGGCACAATACCTTTTAGCGCCGCCCCCCTCCAATTCGAAAACCATATAATATGTAAAATATACCATTTGGCGCCCCTTTGTGAGTAGCGCCCGGGGCATGATGCCCTCCTTCCCCCCCCCCCCCGCTACGCCACTGTTCTTATGCTAATTTCCTTTGAATGGCATCGAAGACACAGCCATGGTTTGAGATTCATGTCCAAAAGCTGTACAGACAGCTCACAACCAATTTACGGACAGATAGATTTTAAATTGGCGTAACTGCATACTTAAAACAACAATCATCTTTTTTTGCATGGAAGCATTTAGAGGGTTAACTTTTTACATGGAGGCATTTAGAGGGTTCACTTTTTACATGGAAGCATTCAGAGGGTTAACTTTTTACATGGAGGCATTTAGAGGGTTAACTTTTTACATGGAAGCATTCAGAGGGTTAACTTTTTACATGGAGGCATTTAGAGGTTTAACTTTTTCTAACCTCTAGAACAGTATCCTTAAAGATTTGCAGAGAAAGCTTTTCATGTTAATGTTTTTTTTTATGTTTTAATTCATTTCTTTGAAATAACAAAGAGTGGAATTTTCTTTTTAAAATTTTTAAAGAATTGTGTGTGTTTAATCGAATGTCATAGTCATGCCACAAATGTCAAATTAGTGTAAAGTATATTATAACAATATAAATTATCTATCAATCACAACTCATACGTCACAAGGTCACATGGGACAATTCGATTATTTCAGTAGAGAGGAAGGGATTTGAAAGTGAGCCCGCATAGAGTTGTATAGGTTACAAATGGGGCACAAAGAGTTTCAGAAAATTTCATGTAGGGCATATCGGGGCATATCAGGGCATATCACGGCATATCAGGGCGTATCGCAGAAAAAAAAAGTTTAGAATCATTGCTTAAACCTCTGGTGAACCCAGGGGCGAACCCAGGGGCGGAATCAACCGCGGGAGCATATGGCGCGCCAAGGGACCTCAAATTCAAAATGGACACCCCCCCCGCCACCCCAGAGCTCACATTTACACCTTTATTGATGTATTTATTTTTTTTAATATTTTTTTTTATTTCCTTCTGCGCCTGGCGCATTAGATCGATGGGTTAGCCCCCTTTCTGAAAAAACTGCGTGCCCCTCCCCCGCCTTCCCCCTTTCCCCCAATGTCGTCTTATAAGCTGATCAAAGAATAGCAACTGGGTACCAAAGTTTTCAAGTTGCCCCACCTCCCTCCCTCCCCCCCCCCCTTCACCTTCATCGATATTTTTTGTGGGTCTGTTTTAAATACATCAACACCAAGACATGCAAAACTTGCACCTTGTAATATACATGCCTGGTGGTGCCAATATTTATGTTTGATAGTTTCAATAAACATAGGTTCTCAAAGCTATTTATTCATTTATTTTTACCTCAGGTTAGGGCGTATGCCTCTCACCTTAAAGGAAAGTTTTTGTATTCAAATCTCATCAATGTGTTCACGTGTCGTAAACAAGGTGAGTACCATCTTGCTCTGAATTGCGGAGTTGTTCTAATCAATGGAATGCATCGTTATTGTGGTCGCAATACGGTCTATGGATCACTCCGCATACAAAAAAAATAGTTCTGTAAAAATAACGCTTTTTTTTTTTTAGAAACATGCTCTTGTATTAACCACTGGTCCGTGATTGAAATATTTTAATACATGTGTTTTCTTCTCTTTATCGGAAGGGGGGGGTGGGGGTAGAGGGTGTTGGAGAGAGATTCCCGGCAGTATCTCTTTATTTACTTAACATTACCTTAAAGTAAATATATTTGTTCTCAATGAATTCGTTGCAGTGTTCTATTCTATTTATTTTTTTTAAACTGCTGGCATCTACCTTAAAACATTCGCTGGTAAAAATAACATTAGAACTGGGTGGAGGGGGGGGGGTGGCGACAACATTACAATCACTGCGTGAACCGAGTTCTAACCGCACTCATGTTTCATTGAATAGCTACCATTCTTGTGGGCGGTTGTTGCAAGGTTTCCTGCACACGGGTTATAGCCCCCCCCCCAGTGTCTCATTTTCTTGTTAAGGTCGCTAGGGGCAGCCGGACATGAATTCTGGGGGGCATCTGACGATCTATGACAACTGTGACGCCTCTGGTCTTAAAACAGCCCGTACCGTGAAAATTCTACAGCACGGGGCCAGGCATTCTACAGCAGGGGCCAGGTCGATAGCGGGGGGGGGGGGCAGGAAATAAATGTTACTAAGTAGAGATAACAAGCAGAGGGGGGGGGCAGACAAAACGCAGAGGGGGCCGACCCCAGCCGCCCGCACGCTACGGGCCTGGCTTTAAATCTCCCCAAATTAATATATATATAATTCTAAAGGCATGGACCCCTAATGGATGGGGCCCCCTGATAAGCGCTGAGGCGGCACCCTTTACAGCGGCCCAGTGGTGGCTCTGGGTTTGTGATCTTTACACGTTTAACTTTCTCTTTATCCTTCTCTCTTTCTCTATCTATCTATCTATCTATCTATCTATCTATCTATCTATCTATCTATCTATCTATCTATCTATCTATCTATCTATCTATCTATCTATCTATCTATCTATCTATCTATCTATCTATCTATCTATCTATCTATCTGTCTGTCAATCTATCTATCTTTCTATATATTTATCTATATATCCTATCTATCCTATATATCATATCCATCCTATCTATCCTATCTATCCGAGCTATCCTAGCTATCCAAGCTATCCTATCTATACTGTCTATCCTGTCTATACTATCTATCTATATTATCTATATATCTATCTATCTATCTCTATATAGATAGATAGATATCCTGTCTATCCATCTATCCTCTCTATTATATTAATCCTATATACATATCTATCCTATCTATCCTATCTATTTGTCGGTTTAACGCTGGCTGTCTGGATCTATCTTTAAATCGGTCTATCTAGTCCGGGGGGGGGGTCAATCAATCTGTTCATGATAGATTTGCCAAATCTTATATGTAAAGAATTGGCATTAAAATCTGTTGATCTATCATATCAAAACTCTCAACAAAACATTTTGAGTATTTGTTTCTCTGCCAGGAACCCACCTTATATAACTTAAATCGAGTTCACCATTAGCCTTCAGGAATGTCCACCAAATTGTCCATGTCTGCGAAATGTCTATAGCCCTGGCCTCGTGTAGCGCGATAGATTGGGTCAGCCCGTTGCTGCCGGGTGACTCATCAGCCAGTGGAATGGAGTATGACCTCCGACCCCTCCCACCCCCACCATTCACACCCTTGGCCAGATTTACAGTTAGTACTCTGCCCCCAACCCCCCACCCCTTTCTCAACCCCCTCCCCTTCCGCTAAAAACACTCCCCCCCCCTACAATCTACGACCAAAATGCCCTTTTCATGCCTTGACTCATTACACTGAGAATGCCGTAAAAAAAATGTTTAGGCTCCATCTCCCCCCAGCTCACCTTCCCCCCTCACATGCCCCACCCCCATTCCGTATTAAGGCGTTGGACGCTTGAGGGAGGGGGTGGTGGGGGTGGTGGATAGGGAGGACTGTCATTTACTGGAATGAAACATTTAAACTTTCCCATGAATCATAGGTCATTTTCTTTTTTTTTTTACCGATGCTTTGTGACATGAAGATGTGGGGGGCGGGAAGGTGGGGGGGGGGAGGGAGGGGGGGTGAATATCTAAATATAAGACAATGGGCGAGACCTGCAACAATAGGTGGCTGTCCATGTCCACCTTTGTGACCTAACGCCCTCTTTAGTTGATTCACTGAATTCAATAGGAAATTTCCGTTTCTGGGAATGGACATAGAAGCACGCATGCGCAACGTCTCTCACGCGCGCAGACGACAATTTATGAAAGTGAGTTCGTGACCATTTTCTCATCTAAATTAGATCTAACCCTAGCGACTGTTATGTATACAATTGATAAAAATCCTAAATTATAATCATTATTGGTTTTGTATTGTGGTGTATCTTTTACATTTTTAAATTTAAAATCAGAATGTTAAGTGGTACAGTGTTATAGCTTTCTAACATCTATTACGACAAGGGTGTAGTTCCAAGATGGCGGTCATTTTACGCCAGTTTTTTTTTTTTGTTTTACCTGAACGCGCACTGCAGTTAAAATAAAGTTGCTCGGCGGTGTTGACCTGTGCAGTTGGGCACGTTGCTACTCGTGCGCATGTCTGTGCACGGTTTGACCCTAACCACTCCACTGGAATAAAAACTTCAAAACTTTGTGTAGTGTTGTTTTCGTTGACGAAAACTAAAACTAAAACCTTCGTTGACGAAAATGTTGAATTTTCGTCAACAAGAACTAAAACTAAAATTAGCAGCAAGACTAAAACTAGACGAAAACTGAAATTATTACAGAAAAAACGAAATAAAAACTGAAACTAAATATAGTGTTGCTTTCTTTCACGAAAACTAAAACTAAAACCTTCGTTAACGAAAATGTTGACTTTTCGTCAACGAGAACTAAAACTAAAACTAAAATTAGAAGCAAGACTAAAACTTGACGAAAACTAAAATTATTACAGAAAAAACGAAATAAAAACTGAAACTAAAATATGACCTGGGACTAAAACAACACTAAATTTGTGGTAGTGTGTGCGGGGGGGGGGAGGGGGAAGGAGGGGGGAAGGGTATTTATAGAATAAATCACCTACCTACGCCAACACACGCATCCACGCAAACACTCTCGCAGACGTTTCTGAAATCTCGAAACCAAATTTCAAAATCTCGTTATCTCTTCGTCATCAGCGTTCAACAAAACTCACTTTATCTATTAATAACAAAACCAGAGACTTCGGCAGAGGCGTACCCAGGGGGTGGGGAGGGGGGGTCCAAATTCGAAAGTCTCCCCCCCCCCCCACGGACTAAAAAAATTTTTTTTACATTAAATATTAAGTAAATTATATCATGTCATGGTGTCAAAAATGCAGGGGGTCCGAAATAGGTCAAGCCCCCCCTAGTCCCTAGGTTCGGCACCGGACTTCGGTTTAGAGACACGTGCAGTGGCGATGAGATTGAGACTTGGCTTGTAATGGTCCCGGCCACGAGCTCTCGCTATTTATGACTATATAGATCGTTGTACATGACTACATAGATCGTTTTACGTGACTACATAGATCGTTGTACGTGACTACATAGATCGTCGTACGTGACTACATAGATCGTTGCACGTGACTATATAGATCGTTTTACGTGACTACATAGATCGTTGTACGTGACTACATAGATCGTTGCACGTGGCCACATAGATCGTTGTACATGACTACATAGATCTTTGTACGTGACTACATAGATCGATGTACGTGATTACATAGATCGTTGTACGTGACCACATAGATCGTTGTACATGACTACATAGATCGTTGTACATGACTACATAGATCGTTGTACTTGACTACATAGATCGTTGTGCATGACTACATAGATCGTTGTACTTGACTATATAGATCGTTGTACATGACTACATAGATCGTTGTACATGACTACATAGATCGTTGTACTTGGCTATATAGATCGTTGTACGTGACCACATAGATCGTTGTACGTGACAACATAGATCGTTGTACATGACTACATAAATCGTTGTACATGACTACATAGATCTTTGTACGTGACTATATAGATCATGGATTTTTAGTAGAGCTGCTGTTCGATTAAAAAAATTGATCGAAATTAATGCATGATTAAAAATTTTAATCGCAAATTAACGCACATTTTAATCGACACATAATAATACAATTGTTTGTATTCAAACTAATATGTCATAATATCAAAGCATAACATTGGCATAATAAACAATTTATTTTAATTTACGAAAGAGGTTTAATGAATTATAACATATTTATTAAGCATTAGCTTATATGTCTGTTGAATTAGTTATTGAGACCAGTTTATGGACATGTATCAATCACGTCAATGATGCAAATTGTTTTCTTTTTATTTAGCAACAAAGTCTAACCATTTTTTCGTACCATAGTTTCCGAACTAATGACGTATGTCAACCCCTTTTCCCTCCCCACTGTCATATTTTGCTTCACTTCGCCCACAAGTAAGTCTGTTTACCCTACCATCCATTTCCCATTCCAAAAAAAAAAATACACACGTCATTTATATCTCAAATGTAACTTTTCTTTCATAAAATAATAGTATAGCCAGAAAGTTGAAGCTCACTTTTTATTAACGCGTTTTTTTTTCTTTATTCTCCTCCCCCCCCTTTCCCCACCAAGTCACATTTTTAACACACTCTCTCTCCACTTAAAGATGTCCCAAAAACAAGTTGACACCGCTTCCATTGTTTCAAACTAGAAGCATGCGTCAGAAATGACAACCACAGTGGCCGAGTTGAAAGACAAATTTACTTTTAATCTTCTTTTGAAGTTTTTGCTTTGCGTTTCAATGTCCATAAATGTTACTCTTATATTCTTTCATACTATAAACTATTTGTTCAATGTTTTAGTGAACAACAGAAAAGAAAATTTTATTTGTTTTATCTGTCTGTCAGTTAAATTAATAAAAAAAAAGTATCTTGTAAAATGACACTCTTTAATGTTACCGTTTCAAACGTTCAAAGCAAAATTTTGATAGGTCGGCTTTCATTTTTGATCTTCTGTTGTTCTTTCGTGTGTCAAAATTAAAAATTCTTTATTTCGTTTCATTTTGGTTATAGCAACAGTTGTATCAGAGTGTTTTCCGGTCTAACTCTTAGAGAAAAATCTATTTATGTTTTTATTGCTATATACAAAGCACAAACGAAAATATGCCTTTCTTTCCATCATATCGACACCGCTAGTTTCAGAACGTTAATTAATATAAAATATTAAATTTAGCTCAGTATCACAATAATTCTGAAAAATACATACACTGTCTCGTGTATTGATGTTTGCATAGCATAGTCTAGACCAGTGATGCTAAAATACTGGCCCGCGGGCCAAATTTGGCCTTTTATGATAATTTTTTGGCCCCCACAAGTTTAAAAAAAAAAACATCTCATTATATACATACATATATAAAAATTATATTTTTGGCCCTCCAAATGTTTTTGGCAGACAATAATGGCCCACGGTAAAAAAAAGGTTTAGCATTACTGGTCTAGACCATGTCTTGACATTGATTTCAAGTGTCATGAAACTGTTAGTGCAGCTGATGCAAGACGCTGTATTTTCAAATGCGATAAAAAATTGGGCGTAAAAAAATGGTGATACAAAATTTCTAACATCTCGTTATTTTGACCTAATTATAAGAGAGTTCACCAAACACTTGTCGTTCTTTTACCTCCACCAGTACACTACAGTACCTCCACCAATACACTACAGTACCTCGACCAATACACTACAGTATATAATGTAAACTAGTGAATGAAACTATTTTCTTGTTATATCGACCGGGAAGGGAGCAGGAGGTTCACTTGTCGAAGGGCTATATAACAAAACATCTTCATTTTATATTATAATTGGGGCTTTTGTCGACGTACCTAGAGGTGAGGTTGTGTGGAAATTATGACAGGGTGGGGGTGGTAGATCTACTTAATAAGTGAACGGACTTTAACTTCAAATTGTTGCGTGAAATTCCGTTATTTATCGATTTGGTGAACTTTCAGCATTTTGGTCAAATTAACGCATTTAGGTGTTGCGTTAAAAATTTTAATCGCAAATTTTTTTGACGCGTTAATCGCAAATTAACGCAGTTTAATCAGGAGCCCTAATGTTTAGGTACACAGTACTTTGTACACAAGCCATAGCTCATTAGAGCCACCCCCCACCCCCCACCCCCGTCCAGCCCCATCGAGCCTAATTTCCGTTCCAGTAATGCACACCCCCCCCCCCCCACTCGTCTCGGTGTTAGTTTACCGAGTGACAGATGTTTGAAAAGTGATCTGTCAATCATCTGTCAGGTATCTATCTGTCAAAGAATACAGATTTTAGATTAAACAACACATATGTCAATCAGCCTCAATGAAAACAGAATTTCATGACCTCATTATAAACAAATTAGCAGAAGAAATCGAATGTAGATTTGGCCTATATTTAATATTTAAAAAAAAACAGATTGTTTTTTTATGAACAGGCGATTAAATATATCGACTTTAATGTGTGTTTTATTTTAAAAATATTCAAGTGTTTATAGGAATGCCCAGTTTGATGTAAAATATTTTTTTTTTAAAATACGTATTTCATTTAATTACATGCTCATATCACGATCCATAACTCTGTAGTGTTTACAGTCAAGCAAGGGGGAGGCCACCAAAGTTGTAAAGATTCTTGTCTCCCCTTTACAGCAGGCGCTCAAGCGATACTCTCACCTGACTCATAAAAATCAACTTTTTTTTTCCTATTTTTTTTCGCTCTTTTTTTTATTTATTTATTTATTTTAACTCTCTCTAAATCGAAAAGACTGGCAAGCCATATTGTCTGTTTGGCGTTATGGATAGACTGCTAAAAATACATCCACACAAAATATCGCAAAAAAATGTGAAGAGCCACTTGGGATACATCAGCTCGAGATTGGGGGAGGAAGGGGGGGGGGGGGAAGAGAGAGCGAGAGAGAGAGATACATAGCATGCTGGCAAAGGTTTAAAACTTCTTATTCCAGAAGTTTCTGTTAGCGGGGTTTGGGGAATGGGGGGGGTATGGTAAAGAGAGGGGAGGGGTGAATAAGTGCATTATCAATGATGACTAAATATAACATATCTCTCCCTCCTTCAGTCCCGCGTCTCACCCCCCCCCACACACACATTCCCCTCCGTTTTAAGTCTTTTTACTAAACGGTTCGTTGTTGTATTTCACCGGCACGGGGCCTATGTCTCCCATTTGTTGAGTGAAATATAGAATTCTACGATGCATATAGGGCCGGATGAGGCCCTTGGCTATTTGAGAAATAAGGTGCCCTTTTTAAGCCCAGATATTGGTCAGTGTCAAATATTTAAGTATGTATTATAATCGGACCAGCTATACCTTGTGTAGCGTATATGTAAACCATGCACTGGATACGGGGTGGCGCTCGACCGCTGATTGGAAGGTACCGCGTTCAAGCCACGATTCCCATAAAAAAAAAATGGGCGCCTGACAATTCGGGAAAGTAAAGGGGGAAGGGGTTGCTGCAGCCTTAGACAACCTTGTGATGTTTCTAGTGGTTTCATTTCTTTAAGTTTACGTCTCTGGTGTCCGAGTGGACGGTTACTTTCTATCTTGGCCGAGTGACTAATGCATTTAGTAGCCCAAACGTCTAGATACCATTATCAACAACGGACATCAGATAACATCTGGACGTGGGGCACCTCCTCTGTCCAGACCTGCAGGTCAAACAGGGGTCAGCGATGACCTGCGTTGGTTATTTACATGCGCCTCAGGGCTTGGTGGATGGACAGGAAGTGTTTGTCGTGTACTAATTTTTTATTTTTTTAAAAATAGCCAAACAAGTGTAAAGTCGGTGATTTTCGGGGGGGGGGGTCTCCAAAAGCGGGGTGCCCACCGCCCTCATTGCTCCCACAGTTAAATCCGTCTCTGCGCGTAGGGGCCCTTTGTACACCCTTCCCCTTCCCGTTACCCTCAAAGCTACAATCAACGAGCGTCGCCGCTGGTACTATAGCTGGTAATATAGCTCGGTTGATTCAGTTGACGCTTTGGTAGTGAGAACTGATCACCGTGACGTGGATTATGTGTTCCGACCCTGGTGACACCCCCGCCCTCCCCCCCACACACACAAACGTAGTGACCCGGGCTGGTTGTTGGATGACACCACCACCCCCCCCCACTTGATCCAGTCAACCTGTGACATCCGCCCCTGAGAAAGTTGAACGACTGAGATCAAATGATTCCAATATCTTTAGCCTTTGGATCCATATATTGACATCTCATCCTTACTAGGGAGGGGGGGGGGCTAATAGGGGCGCCATATCTCAGGGCGCAGCCAAGAATTTATTGGGCCCCCTGCAAAACAAAGTAGTGTGGGTGGCCGAGTGGTGTAGAGCGCTAGGCTGCCAACCTGAGAGTCCAGGTTTCGATCCTCGGTAAGAGCTACAGTATGAGAATTTTTTCTAGGCCCTGTTGAAAGTAGGTTCGAATTCCTCCCCCCCCCCAGTCCACCCAGCCTTAAAAGGGCCCCTGACATTAGTTGGGGCGCTGTGGTAACCACACGATCTCTTTATGTGACGATGTTACAGAGACAGGTGAATTCTACACTTTATATCTGCCCCGATGGGCTCTTTAGGGCTTTGGGAACTTTACTTTCCTGACAAACTTAGATAAAGGTGAGTCTCTCTCTCACTGACCCTCACCCACGGGCAACAAAAATAAATAGATACAAATATTTTTCGTAAGCATTCAAGTCCCAATTCCTTAGAGGAGGGGGGAGGGGGGGTTCTGTTAAGTTTTCGGGTTGCCGTTATTTTTCGCAACGCTCCTGAATCGTTGTCGATATGATTTAAAGTCGTATTTTGTTGTTTCGCACTGATCAGACACACAGCCTCGTTTCCAACTAGTAAACAACACATGAAAACAGATTCTTCGTCACAACTCACCAACCTATATAACACAATTATATATATATATATATATATATATATATATATTGTTTTAAATTAATATAAATGTAAAATCAAAACTTACCATAATATTGCAGGATAATCTTTTAAAAAGGCGCAATAAAACGATTTACATTTAAATAATTTACGAAATAGAGTCACAGAGAATCGGGTACTTCACATTAATTATAAATCAGACACATCACAAAGGAATTATTAGTGCGCCGAGAAGAAGAAAAAAAATCAACTAAATATTTCAATATTTGGTTCACTTCCAATGGAATTCGAAGGTTTCGAGCGACACAAAAATCAGCCCAATCTGGCAGCAAGTTGTAAACAAGTTGTGTCGGTTGAATGACTTGGAAAGAAAGTAAAGAAAGACAAATCCACCAGAATTTTCATTTATTATTTTTTTAAATTTATTTTTGGAGATGAGCATTGGAATCTACCAGTCATGCTATTTCCCCCCCCCCCTCACCCCTTCCCCCTTACCCCTGACCCTCTAAAACACACACACACACACATACAGATAAACACACACACACACTGAATCAAGCGAAACACATTCGCACGCATGCGCGAACTCGGGCACGCGCATTTAGACCACTCCTTCAAGGTGTACATGTAAGTAATGGGAGATAATGACATGGTGCGTCTGATAAGAACAAGAAGTCGGGAGAACTTGACTCTATTTATCGCCCTTTGATAAATCGAGATTTTTTTTTTTTAAATATATATTTTGATAGAAAGAAAGAGGGAAGGGGAGGGGGGGGGAAGACAGAGACCTTTTTAATCTTAATGAAGAGGACCCCAGTTGATGATAGGAACAAACCAGTGTCAAGGTCGCAGGCAGTGATGTTTCTTCATTATTTATTTATTTATTTATCGAATATTCAAACACCTAAATACGATTTTATTATATTATTGGTTAAGAAGGGGGGGGGGAGGATATTATTTAGATGTCTTAACAAATACAGCTCTTCGTTAAAATGATAATGTAAATAGAGGGGGGGGGGGAGGACACTGACGAAAATTAGATTTTTATTTTTGCTGCGAGAATTGGGGAGATGGGGTGTGGCAAGGCAATTGGGGGGGGGCGTCAATGCGATAGTTGGTCAGACCTGGTGAATTCAGTGGTCAGCAGTTGTATGTACATGAAAATGACATGGACGTTGATGACCTGGCGATTTGTCGGGCCGATGGTTTAACGGGGCATATATAAAAATCACAGGGAAACACCATTCATTACAAAACAAAAAACAAACCGGCAAACTTGAGTTTTTTTTTTTACACCTGTGGCTTGCATCGTGTACAGCGCGTACTGTACCCACCCGTCCGTCCCCCCCCCCCCCCAACAAAACTCTTCGTGTACCTACCTCCCCCCCCCTCCGGGGGGGTGTCACGCGTTCCACACTTTGAGAAACACTGCCCTATGTGTGAAAGCAATGTGTACTATTTTGACTTGTATCTTCCCCCCCCCCCCTTCTATTTTGTCTTTATATATTAAGTAATATTTTTTTCTTGGTAAATATTGTTTGTTGTTTTTGTTTTTTAAATCCAGGTAAGTTTAGAAGTTAAACAGGTCTGAGGGGAGTGAGGTGTGGGGGAGGAAGGGGGTTTACGATCAAAGGTCCAGATGTGCGTCAATGCAAAGTAGGGAAATATAAAAAAAAAAAATATGTATGTAAAAGGTCAAGATGTCAGGGGTCGTTAAGGAGGTAAATAACTGAAAGTAAACATTGATAAAACGAGGGGGGAGGGGGGGAGGGAATGTGGGGAAATGGGTCAGTATAAATTTTGTTTTCTAAACTTCTCAATTCAAAATAGGCTGACATTATTTTTTGTTTAATTATTTATAAAATTAAAATCGTCGCCATTTATCGATTTACTTTTTTTAAATGATTTAATAAATATAGTTTTACTATTTAATAAATAAAAAAAAATAATCTAGAGTTTGTTCCCCTTCCCCCACTTTTCCCCCCCCCCCCATACTTCCATACTTGTTATATGTTGGCCAGATTTAGTGTACGGTCCATCTGTTTTGGTCGCCATTGTATTTTGAGAGACTGTGAGGGCTAAGCGAAACGGTCAGCTGCCTTTCCTTCCCCTTGACTAATGTCAGGTACCCAATCTGAAAGATCTGTAAATGATGCACCACTTATTTAATAGGATCGATGCATTAGGAATTCATATCAACATGTCTGACATGGTCAGCATGTCTGGAGACCGTAGTCTACATTAAGATCGTTCTTCTGTCATTGTACTGCTGCTTTATTCAGGGGCCATTCACTTATTACGCAAAGTTTTTTTTTCTTAATTTTTGAATCCCATATCTCCATTTTACGCATTTTGTTTACCATTCCTTATCATTGCGTGCCACACTTCCGCCCCCCTTTTTCCCCCCTCTCCTAAGGCAATACGTAATAAGATGGTGTTTAGACAAATACAAAATTTCATTTATGTAAATTTTTGTTTGTTTACAATATACTTTAAAAACTTTATTTCTTTTATTTTTCATTCAGATAATTTTTTTTTTTTTTTAAACAAGCAAGATTTTTTTTTTTAAATCATTCAAAGGCGATTTTTGTTTAGCCACGAGCTGACGAGATATATCTTCTGCGTGTTTGTCCCCTTTTTAATTGGCGCAGAAGTTAGTTAATTAAAATTTTGACCTGGATGTATGGCGAATAAGCTGGGTATAGCAAGAATATGATGGTTGGCCGCTATCTCCAAGGTTTACACCGTCCTCATTTCATATCCACTTATCAGAGAGCTGTGCCCATATCGCTGCGAGGCCAAAATTTATTGCCGTGTTTTGGCTTCCCGCTGCTGCCAGATTGCCAAATGTATGATGCTTGCCAAAATGGCCAAGAAGCCAGACTGTTCATGTCTGGGTTGGCTGTGATAATTGTCTAAATTTTGGAAGAAATAATAATAATAAACTTTCATTATTTTTAAAAAAAATTAATTATACTTCTAAACTTTTAGAATCGAACGTTGAAGAATGTCGTCTGCTTCAAGAAATTCGGTGAAAGTTTAGTTGGTATCTTCGCTGGCCATAATGGGTGATATATAGGTCTGATGATCTTACTGATAAGGCGTCTACACTGGAGGCCGGGAGTGGCCAGGGGTGGGTGTGAAGGTAGGATTTATCAGTTGGAATGAGTCGTTTAGTAAGCACAGGCTGGTGCACATAACACGGAGGTATGGAAAGAATTTTTTTTTGGTCTACAGGTGCCAGGTGCAAACAAGGTGTGTAGGACCAATTTTCAAAATAATATATATATATATATATATATATATATATATATATGTGTGTGTGTGTTTGTGTGTTACCGGCAAAGTGTGAAATCCGGCATTCTATAGAATGCCTAGGCAATATATAGAATGTCTGAATTTTGCAGGCAAAGTACGCCGAGTTCCCGTTCGGCAAAGTATGTAATTGGCCTTGTTAGGAACTAGAGTAGATTTTGATACAGACAATCCCCTTCGACGTTATAGGATAAGAAGATATATCAGAAGTAGGAGTAATCAGAGGCGCCGAGAGCCAACTAGGGCCCCAGGGCAGGATATAATTGCTGGCCCCTATTTAAACAATGAGTCGTGAAAAAATTGACATGGTCGGGGCGGCCGGGCCCCCTTACAGATGCGGGCCCCCTGTCAATGACCCCTTTACCCCCCTCTCGGCTTGCCTGGGAGTAATGCAAATAATGGTTGACAAGGTGACAGACGCAGGCCCGTAGCGTGCGGGGGGCAGGGGGGCCGTTTTGTCTGCCCCCCCTGCTTATTTGTTCTACTTAGTAAAATGTATTACCTGGCCCCCTGCCATTGTCTGGCCCCTGCTGTAGAATGCCTGGCCCCTCCTGTAGAATTTTCACGCAAAGGGGCTGGTCATGTGTATATGCACGACAAAATGCCAAATTATGAGGTGTCTTTGTGTGAAAAAGAAAATTAAATGCAATTCAAAATGCCATTCTAGTCTTCCCTGCTGCAACAATTAGCTCATTCCAGTTGTGTTCTGCTTGTTTTCACCAGAAACAACTTCTTTTTATTATTTACCAATTCTTCACTAATTCGTGAAATATGAACAACATGACAGATCAAAGTACCAAAATACAAAGTGTTTTGTGTGAAAGAAGAAAATTAAGTACAGTACAATTCTAAGTGTGAATCCTGTCTTACCTGCTGAAGCAAATACTTCAATCTCAGCTCTGCTGTCGTTGTTTTTTTCCGGTATGAACATCATATGCTTTATTTTGCATTCACTTCATATTTAAATACGTTTTTATCAATAAAAGCTTTTGTTGGTCTTTTCTGATACTTTGCCTAAACAATACTAGTCATTCTATACATTGCCTAGGCATTGTATAGAATGCCTAGGAAAAGTATGCACAATTTAAAAATTTTATACTTTGCCTAAAACCACCAGGCATTCTATACATTGCCTAGGCATTCTATAGAATGCCGGCATTTCACACTTTTCCGGTAACATATATATATATGTTATAGGCAAAGTGTAAAATCCGGCATTCTATAGAATGCCTAGGCAATGTATAGAATGCCTAAATTTTTCAGGCAAAGTATGAAATGAATTGCTATTTCATACATTGCCTAGGCATTCTATAGAATGCCGAGTACCCGTTCGGCAAAGTATGTAACTGGCCTTGTTAGGAACTAGAGTAGATTTAGAGACAGACAATCCCCTTCGACGTTGTAAGATAAGAAGATATATCAGAAGTAGGAGTAATGCAAATAATGGTTGACAAGGTGACAGACGACTTAGGACAAGGTGGTCAGAAAACAATAGAGTAGTAAACAGCAAAGGAGTGACGTTTCTTGAAGTAGACCAGGAGGCGACGACGGACAGTTTAGGTACCATGACGACCAGGGGGCGCTCCTTTGGTGAGAACTATTATGAAGGAGACTGTGACGTAATTAGGGAAATTATGGTGGCGATTCCCGATGTTGACAAAGGGCGGGGAGACTCACGAAATCTGTTGGCAGTTGTTATGAGCATGACAGGAGATGGCTTTTACCGCCTTGGAACTGCACATGGAATCTTGAAGCAGCTATATGCCAGATCAGAATTCACCGTATGTCCAAAAGATTTAATAAAAGCGGAAGACGTTCCTGACCTTGAAATAGCTCTCCGATCTGCTGCTACTTCTCAGTCTACAGGAAGCGGCCAAGGATTCGTCAGATGTAAATGCAAGACGAAATGCCAAACTATGAGGTGTCTTTGTGTGAAAAAGAAAATTAAATGCAATTCAAAATGCCATTCTAGTCTTCCCTGCTGCAACAAGTAGCTCATTCCAGTTGTGTTCTGCTTGTTTTTACCAGAAACAACATCTTTTCATTATTTATCAATTTTTCACTAATTCGTGAAATATGAACATGACAGATCAAAATACCAAAATATGAAGTGTTTTGTCAGAAAGAAGAAAATTAAGTACAGTACAATTCTAAGTGTTAATCCAGTCTTACCTGCTGAAGCAAATACTTCAATCTGATGTCGTTGATTTTTACGGTTTGAACATCATATGCTTTATTTTGCATTCATTCCATATTAAAATACGTTTTTATCAATAAAGGCTTTTGTTGTTCTTTTCTGATATTTTGCCTAAACGACACTAGTCATTGTATACAATGCCTAGGCATTGTATAGAATGCCTAGGAAAAGTATGCACAATTTTGAAATTTTATACTTTGCCAAAACGACACTAGTCATTCTATACAATGCCTAGGCATTGTATAGAATGCCTAGGAAAAGTATGCACAATTTAAAAATTTTATACTTTGCCTAAAATCACCAGGCATTCTATACAATGCCTAGGCATTCTATAGAATGCCGGCATTTCACACTTTGCCTATAACATATACAACGATAATTATTAAGTTACCATGCAGATGTTTGACATAAACCAACAAGAGCATTCCCTTCATATTGGAATAATAAAGCTCAGTTTACCTAACCATTTAAACAATAAATCGAAACTTTATTTAGGCAATCGTGTAATACGAAGCTGATCCACCCATCATTAAAAGAAGCTAGACTGCATTCTATTGTTGGTTTTGAATTCATTTTAACATTTATATAAATAAAATAAAAAATGAGAGAGAGAGAGACAGAAAGCTCACATCTACGTTCGCCGCCTTGGTATAAAATGTTTCTTCTACCTGGCATGTTTTCTGTAGCAATGCTTCAACATGAAGACATTGATATAAGCCAGTGACAGCCCAGCATTAGCACAAATCACGCGAGAATTAATGTGATGGGAGAGAGATTTGGGATGGAAAGGAAGGACCGGCGGTGGGTGGGGGGGGGGGGGGGTTGGGGGAAATGGGGTGGGAGGCGTGAAATCCGTGAAGACATCGATACTATATTTTCACACACTGACGTAATAAATAATGTTAAGTCCTGTTCGACTTTTCATCTCATTGGACGTTGTTCTAGTTATTCTTTGTTTGTTTCAACTTACGAGTTTTACTGCTGCCATATCAATGTGGCGTGTGTGTGTGTGTTTTTTTTTTTTTTGGAAAGCTTCCAGCAATGATGGATCTATCTGTCCAGCCTTCAAAGGTCGAGGATTCTGATCTTAAAGTACGCCCAAAACATTTGTCTGGTCAGCAGAAATCATGGCATGAGAATCACGTGACTTAACATGGGTCATCTTTGCAGATTAGTTCCTTAAGTTTTTTGGGGGATCTTATGTTGAGACTCTTAATAGCTATGTGGAGGCGTTGAGGCTTGGACACAGATATGTGGAGGCGTTGGAGCTTAGACAGAGATATATGGAGGCGTTGAGGCTTGGACAGAGATATATTGAGGCGTTGAGGCTTGGACACAGATATATGGAGGCGTTGAGGCTTGGACAGAGATATATGGAGGCGTTGAGGCTTGGACAGAAATATGTGGAGGCGTTGAGGCTTAGACAGAAATATATGGAGGCGTTAAGGCTCAGACAGAGATATATGGAGGCGTTGAGGCTTGGACAGAGATATATTGAGGCGTTAAGGCTTAGACAGAAATATGTGGAGGCGTTGAGGCTTAGACAGAAATATATGGAGGCGTTAAGGCTCAGACAGAGATTTGTGGAGGCCTTAAGGCTTAGACAGAAAAATATGGAGACTACCCTAGGCCGAGAAAGAGATATATGGAGGCCTCTATGCTGAGAGAGATATATACGGAGGCTTGAGGCTTAGAAAAAATATATGGAGGCCATAGGCTGAGAAAGATGATGTGTGAACGCCTCTAGGCAGTGATATATGGAGGCCTCTATACGGGTCAAATGTGTCCTCATTCCTGAATCTGTTTAAAAATTGTATTCACCCTACACTGTCCGGTTCCTTCTGCTAATCCCCCCGCACTCCCCCCCCCCCCCGCCCCCAGCAGCAAAAACACAACTTGCTCCGTTGACATTTATAAGCCAGTAAAAGTTTTCAACAACCCATTGCGCTAAATGGACAATTTTAATCAAAGACATGACAGAATCTATTTATAGCTTCTATTTGACGATGTTACCAATAACATTATATTTAACTGTCACCATACCACGACAATCATTATATTCAGTGCTTTGTTGTTTTTTTTTTTTTGTAAAAAAATTAGGTGCCAGTATTCAGTGATGGATTGCCTAACTTTTAACTACAAGTTCTCACATCGATGCAAGCTAAATCACAACTGCAAATATACTAAATGTCTAAAACAATTTTAATTTATAATTCATCATCATTGCCCGTCACTCCTATCGGGGTATGGGCCACCAACTAAAGTTCTCCAGCGACTTCTATCCTGAGCCATTCTCTCCAGCTGCTTCCAGCTGAACCCCATCCTGGTGATGTCCACTTCAAATTCTCGCCTCCAGGTGTTTCTAGGCCAACCTCTCTTTCTTTTTCCTTGAGGATTCCAACTCAATGCTTGCCTAGTGATGTTGCTTGCCGGCTTTCGTAATGTGTGGCCTATCCATCCCCACCTTCTCTTCCTGATCTCCTCTTCTATTGAAGCTTGGCCGGTTCGTTCTAAGAGGCTGGCATTGGTGATGGTGTCAGGCCATCGTATTTGGAGAACTTTCCTAAGGCAGCTGTTGATAAAGGCCTGGACTCTCTTAGTGGTAATTTATAATTAACCAACTTAAATCCTCTTAAAATACAAGAAAAGTAATAATATTTCCCCACATTGAAAAAGGTGCCGGTACGCCGTACCAGTGCGTACTGGCACAAAAAGAGCACTGATTATATTAATATTAATAACACAGCCCAACAAAAAAAAATTTTTTGTGAATTGCCAAGAATGTTTGAATGAATTTATAGCAATTCATGGGTGCTGATTTCAAAACTGCCACTGCTTTGCTGAATTGGCTCTAGTTTCTGAGATATTGGACACCCTTGAAAATATGATTATACCCTTTGTGTAAAACAAATGCAATAATTAAACTATACCAAGTTATAACTTGGTTTTTTTTCTATTTTGTCTCTGCTTTCTAAAGACATCATGAGTTCCTCACGAAGATGCTGCAAAAATAATCAGAATGTATTCTGTTACATCTCTGGACAATACATGATTGAAAAGCAAAGAAGAAATATAACCGACTTTGTGCAGCAGGCATATTTGGCTTTTTTCGGTGTGAAGCTGGGAGACCAAGACATATCTTGGGTTCCCCATAAGGTCTGCAATAACTGTGTGGAGAGCCTACGGCAGTGGACAAATGGTGAGAAGAAAAAGTCTACGTTTCGTTGTACCAATGGTATGGCGAGAGCCGAAAGACCATTTTGGTGATTGTTATTTTTGTATTGTGAATGTTAAAGGCATCAATCGCCACAAGAAATCTAAGTGGGATTATCCTGATCTTGAATCTGCAAGGAGACCAATTCCACGTAACAGTGAAGTTCCTATACCAGTGTTTACTGGATTATTAGAGCTTTCACCATCAGACTCCGACAAGGGGCAAGATCTGGAGTTTTTGGCAGGTGAAAACAGTGGAAGCGATTATGAAGTAAGTTCTTCAACACCTCAACCATTCAGCCAAGAAGAATTCAATGACCTAATACAAGACCTAAATCTGTCCAAGCAAGCATCTGAGCTTTTAGCGTCCAGACTCAATGAAAGAAATTTTATCAAACCAGAAGTTAAAATAACATTTTATCTGAAAAGAGAAGAGTTTCTTCCATATTTCAGCCAAGAGGAAGATCTTGTTTACTGTAATGACATCCCTGGACTTCTGCTCCAAATGGGACTACAAGACTACCATTCCGAAGACTGGCGTCTTTTTATAGAAAGTTCCATCAGAAGCTTGAAATGCGTTCTGTTACACAATGGTAACCGTTATGCATCTCTTCCCATTACTCACTCAACAACACTTAAAGAAGAGTATGGGAATATCAAAACAGTATTGCAGAAAGTCCGTTATTATGAGCATCAGTGGTCAATTTGTGTCGATCTAAAAATGGTAAACTTCTTGCTAGGGTAGCAGTCAGGATACACAAAATACGCATGCTTCATGTGCCTTTGGGATAGCTGGGCAAGGCAAGATCATTGGACAAGAGTGGCATGGCCTGCAAAGGAAACCATGACTGTAGGTAAAGAAAATATCATCAACAAGCCACTGGTTGACAAAAATAAGATCATTCTCCCACCGCTTCATATCAAATTAGGTTTAATGAAACAATTTGTCAAGGCTTTGGACAAATCTGGCAATTGCTTCAAGTATATTTGCAGATCATTCCCCGGATTGAGCATGGAGAAGCTGAAAGTTGGGATTTTTGACGGTCCTCTGATTCGGAAACTCATCAACGATCGAAATCACATTGAAGCTTCTTCATGGAACAGTTTTGTTTCAGTTGTCAGGAACTTCTTAGGTAATAAAAGAGCAGAGAATTACGAAGAACGGGTGCAAGATACAGAAACAGTGGAACAAATATGAGCATCAAGGTACATTACCTGCACTGTCATTTCCAGGTAACCTTGGGGACTTCAGTGAGGAACAAGGCGAGAGGTTCCATCAGGATATGAGGGTGATGGAGGAGAGATATCAAGGAAGATGGGACATACATATGATGGCTGACTACTGTTGGAGCCTCCAGCGCAATTGCACCAACGACACGTACAAAAGGAAGTCGAGCAAACAGCGATTTGCTAATGCATTACCATAGACAATTAACATATTAATTAATTAATTAATTAGACATAATTAGTTTTTCAAATGAAAATGTTTTCTTCTATAACACTTTTACACATATTTTTGAACAAATTTCTGCATGACTATTAACAGTTTCACTACTATTTGTTAGTATACTATTATACTTCATGCAATTCTTGACAAATTCCAAACACGGTGCATATATTATTTAATTAATTTTAATTATCTCGTAAAATAGAGCCAATCTAGCAAAAGCACTTACATATTCTAAATCAGCATAGTTGACTTTGTATAAAATGATTCAAATATCACTGGCAATGAATTCACTGTTTACCAGTGTAATGATTAGTCTAAAGCGTTAGAATGCTGAAGAATGGAGTTTTATACTTCTATTTAAGTTTGACTAACCTATTGATATAGAAGAATCTAACAAATAGAGTAGTTGTTCCAAATATAATTTTTTATAATAATTTATTGAATTAAATAAATACATTTGAAATATGATTGAATAAATAATTAGCGAAAATTTCGTCCAATGCTGTTGCCATTGGATACTGGTTACTTGGGACTTCTTCAATTTAGAAAAATGAGAAGTATAACAGGAAGTGAAAAGTACAATAAAGACCTGTTTTCGGCATTCTCATGTCGTGTACACAAACTTTAGTAGTAAATGCATAAGTAATTCTGTTTGATGTTAGTGAAGTAGAAATAAAGCATGAGTGATTCTGCGTCAAATATAATAATTAGACGCACATTTTGTAAGTGCTTAGAAAATATTTTCCGTTGATTAAATTTTCATATCCTATTTTGTGGGCGTCAACACTCACTCATCCGTCATCGTATCGTTGAAACGATTGATGTTGAAAAAAATTAGTTGGTTTTTGTGTTCTTAGTTATTAAATAATTAAACCTGTAATTATAAGAAAAGTGTTGCTGGATGAGTACAATTTATTTCTGTAGTATTCCATTATTTGAAAGAGTTTTAATTTGAAGCACGGCTGTGGGCTTGAGTATGACATCAGTTAAACTAACAAATAATAAAATAAACTGTTAGTGTTTGACAACCACTTCAAACAGTTTGATAATGGCGTATTTTAGCCTACTTTTATAAAATTAAATTATTGATTATCTTTTTTTTAAGTACAACTACTTTTGTTTGATTGAAGTTTAAAATATATTTTGTTTACTGTCACAGCAACACAATAACCATGTCAATGATGAACTGAATGGTTCAATTGGAACAACTATAATATTTGACCAAAGCAAACCACCAAATAAACCTCTAACACAACACATACTGACATAGCCTGTTTTATCTAAGAAAATGTCATCACAGGCTCAGTTATCTTTAAAAGTAGGACAAGTTAAAATTCCAGAGGATGCAGATTTTCGTCTTTTTAAATCTATGTGTGAAGACCATGATGGTTGGAAGATTGAGGTGAATAAGAATCAAACCATGGTGTGGACAAAAGCCAACGATCTTTCAGATTTTAAGATGGTCAAGGTAACATGTCCTTATTATTTTAGTCTGATATGATTTCATCAAGTAATGTTATTCTTATAATACTAGGTTGACTAGAAAAAAATCACTTATCATAAGGTTTTAAGTCAGGTAAAGTTCCCTTAGCCCTAAAGGGGTTAAAATCTGTAGGGTGAATGGGGGCGATTCTTCCTCTTACACTATAATGTCTAAATCCGATTACCAGCCATCTTGAATCATTCGCTAACCTCTCATTCTCTAGTAGACCATTGATATTGAGTATAGGCTAAGTTTCACTTTTCCGATGGGACACTCTAACTGACAGCAGTAACAAAAGCACACATTTTAAAAATTTTCAGAATTCTATATATTGGTCGGTAACTGCATTTTTTTTTATTATTTTGGAACACAGGTGCGGAGCACCTTTGATATTGATGCTGCTACATTATATGATGTTTTACATGACCCACATTTTCGTAAAACCTGGGATCATTCAATGATAGAAGGAGCTGAAATATGTGCCATTAATCCTAACAACGATATTGGCTACTATGCAAGTAAGTGGAGTCTTTTTTTTTTTTTTTTGCTAAATTTCAAATTTGTTCATTTATTAAATAGATGTTGGTCTATGTAAGAAATATTGCTGTATTCATCTAATTAGATTTCATACTACTAGAATTCCAGTAAGACTCTTTCAATAAATGTATTTTTTTTTTATTCATTCTCCATATTAATGGGCAAATGTATCAACTAAATTTTATAATTTAAGATTCTGTTTGCTTTAATAATGTTTTTGCATTACATCCTAAAATACTGTAGACTATTTAAAAATTGCGTCACTTGACATCATTATCTCTTGTTTTTTTACAATGACCCTGCTGGCGTAAATAAAATTATTGCTTAGAAACAATGTGTATGTTAAAACCTTTTCATTGAAATGTTACATCATTGACACTTAACATAAACTATTTTACAGTTCGCTGCCCGCCACCTCTGAAAAATAGAGATTTTGTTACACAGCGGTCCTGGTTAGATTGTGGCTATGAAAAAATAATTTTCAATCATTCTGTAAATCACTCAGTAAGTGAACTTTAGTATGTTTTTCTATTTGATTTGTCTTTTTTAAAAAATTAGAATATATGCAGTACTAGATATATGACCTGGTTTAAAATATAAATAAATTTATTAATATAGTGTGTGGATTTCCTGTAAGGATGAGATAAAATCTCTCAGATCCTATAAACCACTAATGGGACAGTTTTTATGGTGCCCTTCTTTCATTCATATAGCGGGGACTCAAACCATGACCTGAAATATCCATTGGCCCTCACTGGAGATTAAACCAGGGACCCTCAGGTTGACAGTTGGGCGCTTTACTGCACGGCCATCTGCCCCCTTGAAACAATTGAAATAAATATTGTAGATCTTATCTTTTTTTTTATAAAAGATGGAGTCATGATTGTGTGGTTGGCATAATGCCAAGCCATCCCTTTATTTTTTTATATGATGATCAGCTTTATTTTCAAAATCGTCACAATCTTTAGTCCAAAATAAGTATCAGTTTAATCAGCTGTTCATTTGTTAAGGGTGTCATAAGGCCCAGTATGAAAATAAACAAAAAATTCGTAAAAAAAAAAATTGCTATGATTAATGAGCATTTCATTTTCCTAGGATATGACTGCCAGTTGAATGGAATGATCTGCTGTTACTAAAAATAAAAAAAAAGCAGCCATATTTTAATGAACTGTAATCAATGATATGCCTTTTTGATTTATAAATTGTCATCATTTGCTCTGGTAATTAAACTCTAAACTCTGAGCAATGCTTTTGCCAGAGTCATTCTTATCATTTGCAATTTTCAAAGTCTTCTGTACCTGTTCCCTTAAGCCCCAAACGGCTCATCGGGGCAGATGAAAAGTAAAAGTCATCTGTTTCAGTAACCTTGGCATATAAAGTGATTGTGTGTTTAACACAATGCCCAGCCGCCTTTACTTCCCCAACTTAAAGTCAGATACCCATTGAAAGCTGGGTGGACTTGGTGACTTTCACCGGGACTAGAAAAGATAGATAGAAAGCAATATTTCTATTAAAAGTGAATGTGAAAAGGACATTGGTAGAAAATAGTAGGACCACATTTTCACTTTTTTTTGTCATGCGTAATTTTTTTTTATCTCCTAAAGGCGAGGCCGCTAAAGAAAGGTTTTATCAGAGGAACATCTTTTTTAACTGGTTACTACATTGTTAAACTGGAAGCTGATAAGACACAACTGACCTATGTCTCTCAATCTGACCCTAAAGGTCTTGTATCTAGATTATGTGTTTCAACCAAAATAGCTACGCCTATGAAGTAAATTTTTTATATAAAAAATGTTTTGCTTTTTTTCCCCAGGTAACCTACCAGCTTGGGCCATAAATAAGTTGACCAGGATATTTGCCCCTAAGGTTTGAATATTTTTTATTTTTAAAAAGATGTTGTAGCGTTTAGAATTTACCCCCACCTTCTCCGCCCCTCTCTACAGCGACAGGTGAAACTTTCCCCTCCCAAACGAGTGACCCATCTTAGTTGACCATGTTACGTAACCCAAAGTCATGGTCAAGCCAAGCTCCCAACTTATATTGTGTCCGTAATGACACATGCATAGAGAGCATGATCACCCCCGACCTTTATAAAGTTAAGTTAGAATAAGTTGGTAGACAGTAGATGAGAGAAAGATGTTGTAGAGGATAGTGCTGACAGGCTTTTAGTAGACATAGGTAGATCTAAGTAGTTTGTTATAGTAGAAGTAGTTAGGAGGTCTTTATATAAGCAAAGTTGTATTATAGTTGTATTAAAGTATTTGTTATATTGTGTACTGCACTGAGTTCTGTAATATATATATTAGTTCTATAAATTATTACGTCACAGATGCCATCAAGTTAAATAAAGATTGCTTGAACCAAAGTCATGGAATGTAATTTAGAAGTTCATGCTTTCTATGTTAAGCCACACAATAAATGAAAATAAAAAATGAAGGTTGTAGACTTTGAACTGTAAGTAAAAAAAAATTTTTATATTCTTCCAGGTAATACATAGAATCTACAAAGCGGCCAAGAACTACCATAGTTGGAAGAGCAAGAATAACCCAGATCTTAAGCCATGGCTCAACCCAGAACAAATGATGACCACTCTGCCAAGGTACAATCCTGCTGACATCATATCCGATGACAAGATGACAGGCTCCAGGGAATCGCTGGAGGAAGAAGGACTCAATGAGGCAGACTTCCAGGATGAGGACTATTAATTGTGATGTATATTTATTACTTTTATTTTGCTGGTCTCCAAATTGTAGATAGAGGGTTCTAGGTAGTTTAAAGTCATTGATATATTTTTAGGATGGTTGTAACTGACAAGGCGGACAAGGTGTTTGAACCATGACAGATGAATTGTGTTATTTTATGTTTTCACCTGTTTAATGAGCAGTTTAAATTGAACTGTGTGTATGTAAATCTAAAATGCTTACAACATACAACTTGGTTGTAGTATTATCTCTAATTTTTTAAATTTTGTTCATATATATTTTTAGTAAAGAAAAACAAAGTGTTGTGCAGCATTAGGTTTTATCAAGTGCTCTGTAGTAATTTTTTTTTATACAGTAATACCTCCTGATTCATTATTTATGGGGTTGATTGCAAAATCTTTTGATGAAAAACCTGTCTTGTTCTCCTTACTTTTTTTTTGCAGTATCTATCCCACATTCTGAATTAGAAGCAACTGGGATTAAAGAAAAAAATTGTTTGAATATATTACACTCTTTTTATTTATCATCCCTTTTTATTTTTAGCACTTTCTGTGAACTATTTATAATGTTTTTAAGTTTTATCAATTAAGGCAGTGGTTCTTAAACTTTTCACCCTTTGTAACCCGCTGTGACAACTGTTTTGGATTTTGGCCCCCTCCATTAAAAAAAGACTGTTTTGTTCCCGCGACCAGCCTGCAAAAGAGAGAGACTGCGATAAAAGATTTTCCCCTTTTATATTGCAGATTAACGAACTTTAAGTTTTAGAAGAGATATAGAGATGTAATTTTGTATAGATTCCCGATCCCGTTATAATTTTCAATTTTGTTGGGACCCACCTTAAATACATCGGTGACTTACACTTACACTTTGAGAACTTCCGAATTAAGGTTGTCCTATATATTTTTTTTAACTGTATTTAGACATATCTTTGGATTGATAGGCTTTATTATTAATTTAATTAATATTTCTCAGGCATCAGGCATTGATTTGAATTCTTCATATATGGTCCCCCTTATTGTTTGCCTGTGTGATAGTAAAAAAAAAATTGATCTAGTTAATCAAAATAATGGCTTCCAGAGTCCAGGATTATCTCGCAAGCATCTGGGTTTGTTGTTTTTTCAATCATAAGGCGTGGAAGTGGTTCGTTCCATTTATCTGGTTTACCCACTATAATTAATCTGGTGGTTTAATTTAATTTTTTTTTTATTCCTTCAATAATGAAATAATTTCTCAACATTACCCACAGAATATAATCAAGTCAGATTCAGCATTATTATTTTGAATCCATTTCTCCTACCCCTAATCCGTATTTTTCAAATTTTATCTTTGCTCTGTGCTCAGGTTGTTTTGAAGTTGTTGTTGGTTTTTTTTTTTTAAATAATTTTTTTGTGGCTTATTATTTATAGCATAACAAGATTTAAATGGGACAATATGGTGAACTGGAAAGGTGTCATTTGTTCCTATCATCATCATCATTTATTTTGATCTATCTGAAATTCAGGGAAAGTAATGCATAATAGGAGTTAATTTTGGCTCATCAACCTTCTCTAAACTTTGGTGCTCTTCACACTAACCCGGGGTGGATTCAAAAAAAAAAATATATATATATATATGCACCACTTTTTAGTACAAAAATTGTTTCATAAACATGCACCATTTTCAAGATTAAAAAAAAATTTTCTGTTGTGTGATAATTTTTTCCGACTTCATGAGTTTTTACTATTTTGTTTAGGTTGTATTACTTGTCAACCTATATGACATCGTAAGCAAATCTAAACATAGGGAATTTCCCTGACCAAGGCACGCTATTACAAAATTAGTGCATTTTACTGTGACAAAAATGCTTTTAACGAGCGCAAATCTTACAAAGTTTTATAAAAGTTCTACATTTGCTCTTAAAGTATGGTGTGTATATTTTCGAAAAATTTTCTGAATCCATCCCTTGCTAACCTTTGTTTGGATTGTCAAGCTTCTGTCTATATTTCAAATGTCTGCTTATTTCTAAGTTTTTTTCAAATGGAATTTTTTTTTTCAACCTTCTTATTTGACTTGAATTTAGTTTAAACTGGGACTAGTTCAGTAGGTTTTTTTTTTTTTTGGTTTATCTTGAGCTTACTTGTTAATCTAAAATCAATAGAGTAGCTTCTTCATATTTCATTGTTGAATTCTATTGATAGAATCATACGAGGCTGGTTTTGACTTCACACCTTATTTTTTTTGTGTATGAAACAAGAAAAGTCGATAAAATATTTGAGTCACTCTGCATCAATTCATTTTATGTACATGACGGAGTTACAAATTATTTTTTTTTATATAAAATCATATTATTTAAAATAAAAAGGTTGTTTTTTGGTTTTTTTTAAATATTGTCATTGATTATAAAAAAAGCTTGACTTTAAATAGGTTGCCACATTACTATTTGTATTCACGGCTGGTGTGGAGGAGGGGGGGTAGACATCGAAACAAATGAGCTGAGGCTGCAGTTTTTTTATTATTAGTGTGAGCCTTTCATCACTGTTTAGTGAGAACTAAAATCTGCTGTTCAACACATTCTTAATGCATGTTCACAACTGATGTTTGCCGGATATATCTCCCGGTGTGAAATATCAACATCCACAAAGACTGAAACCTGTGGGTCCTGATTGAAATCTATTTTTATATGAGCAGAAAAAAATTTTTTTTATATGAAATTTAAATCTTGTTGACTTTAAAAGAATGTCGAGACAGAATGTTTTCGTTAAGGCTATATTCAAATAATATAGTACCCAACTGAGCACCTTCTACACATTTTTAACATTATATTCAGCTCCGGGTTAAAGAAGGAAAGAATCAGTTACATATTGCAAAAGACAAAAATAAATCATAATACATGTAGTGTGTAATATGTTTTATATTATAATTCTTCAGACCATCACGATTTTTACTTTTAGACTAACAATGGCCAAAAGCAGCTCCGAGAGGTGCATGGAACTATCCATTTAGTTTAGCGCAATCTTATATTCGCCAAAAATTTTTTTAGATTAATGCAGCTCTTTATAGTACCTTATACTATATCACCACATGCTAGAAACCAATTCATTACCTTAAACAGAATAACACAGTTCTGTCATAGCTCTTTGAGACACGTGCAACAGTTTTCAGTTTTATTTCTTGTTTGTTTTTTTATTAATTTGGTAAATCTTGACATTTTTTTTTTACTTTCTAAACCCTATATATATAGGTCTGTGTGTAACTGTGCTTATTTTATTTATTTATTTTTTTTTAAAATCTAGATAGACGTAAAATGTACAAATACTCTGACCTACAAGCAACACCGATATTATGTGTGATCACACTTTGTCCCATGACATTGTTTTCAAATAGTTGGTTTATACTTGTCTCACGTTGTGACAATAAGGTATACTTATGTATTTTTTTTTTTTTTTTAAATACGGCCCTCTGCATTGTTCAAGTCGCGATTGCATTTTCCTATCTTCCAATGATGATCGTAGATGTTAAATATTTTCACCATCTGCTGTTAAAAAAATTAATCTGCAGTTATAAATTTAAACTTGTATCGTGTTAGTATTTTTCTAAAACCAGGTTCCTAGCTAGTCTTTTATAGAATTTATTTGTTTATCATATTAAAAAAAAATGTTACTTAAAAATTTGTATCAACGACCTTTTCCATAACAAGTGGATAATTGTGAGGCTTATTCTTATTTTTATTTACATTCCTGTGACACATTTATATTTTACTCTCCATTGCAAAACTCATTTATCAACCACAGAGATGAACAAAAAAGTCAGTTGACTGGCACTTTCATAACTAAATTGTAAATGATTTTTTTCAAATCTGAAATTCAAGGCTTGTTTTTGATTGGCTAGTTTAACTATGTTATTTTTTTTCTACTGATGGTTGTCCTTGCTCTGTTTTAAGCTTTTCTGTTGTTGTTGTTTTTTTTTTTACATGTTGTCGAAGAAAATTTTTGCAGTGCTAGAATAATGTTGTTTTTTTTTTCTATCTTTATTGACATTATTGATCCTTTGATTGTCATTTTTTTTAAAGACAAGTTCATGATATTGTGTTTATTTTTTGTTTCATTAGTTTTACCTGTGATGTTTTTTGGTTTTTTTTTTTTTGCTGTTTACTTATTAGTGTTTTGAATTAACCAATGTAAAAAAAAAAAATAATTATTGAACGAGTAAATGTTTTTACACTTCTTTTTTTTTTTTTTACCGTCATTTATTAAAATTTTTACTTTGTGTGAACTATAAAATGATGCATGGAAATATATGTTTAAAAAAAAATCAGTTTTATGGTTTGAATATCTTTTTTTCCCCAACTGAGGACTTTTTGCGAGTCATTTCATACATTTCTTTCTGCATGACCTGCCTTTGGAATCCCTCTGGCTTTCTCCTAAACTAACATTTTTTCCAATCGTGGTTCAATTATTTGCTCAAACACATTGTTGATTTTTTTTTTTTAAAGTATTATAATTTTTTTTTTCCTGATGGTTGAAACTTGCGGGTTTTTGTTTTATTCTTGTGTGATTCTTTCTAATCTTAGATTCAAGTGGTGATTTATTTTTTTCTCTTCCGACTTAAGCTTTTTATAGTTTGTGCTATTTCATTCTATTTTATAATCAGTTCTTTAACTTGTTTAAAGGGCTGTGCTACTTCATGCTACTGTATAATTATATTCAAGTTTTAGACTTTCTTGAAAATATTTCATACAAACAGTTTTCCTGGTAATTTTGGTTATTTAAAATACATAGTTAAGGGGTGACTGCTTTTTGTTTGTATATCATAAAACCATTTTTTCGTGCGTGACGCATTGCTAAGAATGTTCATGATCTTTTAACTTGTCTTTAGATACTTTAAATAGGTAATAATTTATCACTAGAAAAGAAACTGCTTGCAACTATGCTTGTAAGTAGTACATGTAATTAGTTTGCAGCAACACTGTACCTTGACTGAAGTTTAACATAAATTTTTTTTTTACTAATGAAGTTTACGTTTATTAAAGGAGATATCAAGAGATGATCAATTTTC
Source organism: Bulinus truncatus (assembly GCA_021962125.1). Taxonomy (NCBI): domain Eukaryota; kingdom Metazoa; phylum Mollusca; class Gastropoda; family Planorbidae; genus Bulinus; species Bulinus truncatus. Next base: position 8,993,900 of record JAGDYQ010000008.1, read on the forward strand.
CTGCAGACATGTACTTTAAGTTCTGAAATTTAAATACTATTTTTATTGTAAATTAAAATGTATTCAGTATTACTCATACATTTTACTTATATGTTCTATTTATACTATTAATTTAGCGAATAAAAATTGTTGTATTTGAATGACACTTGGCGCTGTTTCAGTTGTTTCGTTTTGTTTTTTTTTCAAATAGATTTATTCTTGTAATGACTTCATTTCACGATCACATACCTAGCCTCTAACTTATGCTCGTGATAGTCTTATAACACTATTTCTTCATTAGTCTAGTATAAATATATAAATTAAATTCCCTATTTGAAATGTACATTGTCAGTAAAAAAAAAAAATAACAACTTTTTCTTCTGACATGTTTGTTTGAATTCTCTCCAAGAAAATATATTGTTGATGTATCCCATATTCTACACAGGTTTTTTGTTCTTGACAAGAAGATGAAATATTCTATCAGTGCCTTATAAATATATATATATATGTGTGTGCACTATTTAAACAAAAATTGTTTCTTTGACCAGAATGGTGTTCTCTTTAAGCAACCAGAGTTAGATTTTTTTTACCGTACCGTTGTTTCGTTTTTCGTACGATCCGTTGAGCAGAATATTGTTACGAAAATAATTGATCAAGTATCTTTTTTTATTTTTTTATTAGCTGTCACTTAAACATCTGGCTGTTCCACTATAATCTCTGTCCTGACCCTAAATTCACAGCTGTTACTATGTTGAGGAATTTCTTTGTCATTTCATGTGTTGCTTGAGTTTTTTGATTTCCTTTTATATTTCACTCAAACTGTCGTGTTAATTTCTATATTTTGTTATAGAAGAGGATATGTTGCAAGTCTGCCATTGTTTTTTTTTTTTTTTGGTGTATCTCAGATACTGGCTGTAAACAAAATTTTGTTGGAAATATGTACACTTTCCTTTCATCAAGCCCTATCAGGTCCCTGTAAGGAAACGATATTATGCTTTGATGATAAATTGAACACTAACCATTAACAGAACATTTTTTTCATAACTCCTTTTCTATATCCCCATGAATACCCAGATAGGAGGCAGCTGAGACTCGAAATTGTAACCTGCTCTGTGCTGATCTGGTCTTTACAAAATTTAGCTGATTTAAACAGTGAAAGGGAATGTGAAAAAGTAGAGCGTATGGCCGCTAAATTGATGTTTCCAGGTTCAAGACCACTCCTTAGGGTGCTAGGGCTGCTCTCAATTCTTTAAAAGAGGTCGTTGTTAGTGGAAGTAAAGGGATGGTACTAGTCATACAGTTCCACGGTATTGAATGACTACACAGTCATTAAATGACTGAACTTAATGGCATTGATAGGGAATGCTTACACTTTTATTTTATTCATTTTAGTAGTTTGACACGGCTGCCACCATGACACAACAGCTGCCACCACATCACCACAGTAACAATTTCATCGTAAGCCAGACCCCTTAATTTACAAGTCTTTGTTCTGATAGATATCACATGGGCTTAGATTAGATAAACATTCAAACTGTTTTTACTCATCTCTCTGAACTACAAAAAAAAGGCTTTACCTGCAATATCTATCCTATGTTTCAAGCTTTTTTTCCCCTTTATTCACCGTGGTTATGTATTGTTTATCATAAAACTTAAAAAAATTTTTAACGTAAAACGACATTTGGATTTAATTTCACCTGGTGTTACAAAAGAAAAGAAAAAACGTAAGAAAAAAAAATGTGTATTAAAACTTTCCATCCTTGTTAGAAATAATTATGAAATTATTTGTCATGATAACAACCATCAGAACTACGACTACAGAATAAATGTCTGAAATATTTGTTCATTTAACTCTTTTTTTTTTGATAAACAATAAATGATACCTTTTTGGTTATAAACAATAAATGATACCTTTTGGTTATAAATGATACCTTTTGGTTATAAACAATAAATGATACCTTTTGGTTATAACTTTTTTTTAATACTCAGACATGCGTTTAACTTTTTGATGTCTTATAATGTACATTATAACTGCTTCTAACAAAGTTGTAATTTTCTTGAAGATCTATTTCTTTACATTCAGAATATTTTTTTAAACTATAGAAATCCAAGAATAATTTATTTAAAAGAAGCCCACTTTAAGAGTTGGCATTAATAATCAGGACACTTGTTCAAAGATAAATATGAGTTCCTCGCTATAAATTGTATAAAGCACTACACATGAGAAAAAGTTAAATTCAGATGACCATGAAATGTTTCCCTCATAAGTGTACATTGAAGATGAATGTTAAATGTCACCATTTTTAGTCATTATTTTGTTATCATTGAAGTTTTTCTAGTTTATGGCTTCTTATTTTTAAGTGCTTTGTTTTTTTAAAGGGACTGTATCGTATCATATGCCTCCACCTAAAACTGCTGCTCTGGTGGATCATCGACTTTTAAATATTGAAACCTGTAAATATAATTACTTTTTCTTTTTAAATTTTAATGCATGCACACACAGATTTGGGACCTTTTTCTATGTGAAGACTATTCTGGAACACCCCCCACCTACCCAAAAACTTCAGACAATGAGCGATACTTGTCGTTATGTTTTTCACCCCCTGTCACAGCTACTGTGACATATAAGTGCTGCATCTTTGAGACTTGACATCAATCATTCCTGTCTTGAAATTTGTTAATTGTTAAAAATATTTTTTATTTTATTATCGTCTCCATTCATTAATTAATTAGAGTATTTTTTTTTTAATTCCGTTTTTTTGTCCATCACTGAAAAAATCAACGGGAATGGGGGGGGGGGGATCTTTTTCCTTTCTTTTCAGATTTAACTTTTTATTAATAATGTGTCTTAATGTTATTTGTTTGTAATTTAATTTGTCAGATTTACACGCCACGTTATTATTCCCTATTTAGAATTTAGATTCCTGGTCTTTTTTTTTTTAAACTAATAAACATCTTTAATATCAGTTCTTTGTTTAGTTTCTTTGATTAATATATTTTTGAACTTTATGTGGCCAATATAAAACAAACAGCAGGGGCTCATGGCTAAGTAAGGTAGCGACGTTGATTTATTTTCTTGAAGGTGATTTTTTTTTCTTCACTCTGTGAAGGCATAGGCAGTGCGTCATTTTACGTTATGCGCTGACGGTTTTAATCATTACAAGCTTAAGCCTTAATCTTTTTTTTTCCCCCATCTTCGGAAACTGAAAACTTGATAATTTTTTTTTCAATTTTATTAGACCCAACAAAAAAATCCTTGGTCATCAATCAATGACCTGAACACATTTAAAAAAAAAAAATTTTTTTTCATTTTATATGGAATAATACCGCTTTGAAAAGTTGCATTATGATATCTTTATAGCTCACGGGCTGATAAATGTTGGTATTTTTTATTATCATGATTTGTCACTTGTTGAAATTATCTGGCATGTTTTCATTTTAAAAAACTATGGTAAAATACATCATGTGATGAATGAACATTTTTATTCATTTTTTAATTGACTAGTCACATAGATTTATTCTTACCAGTTTTATTTATTTGTTGTAACACAAGACCACATCACTGTAAATTTAGCTTGTAATAAAAACAAATGATTTAACGATTTATCAGTTGTTGTTTTTTTTTTTAAATAGTCTGCGTCTGGCCATTAAAAACTTGGCTAGGTTGATTATGTAAAAAAGGGGCACTACAATAACTTTACTGTTATTAGTTAACAAGATCAAGGGTTATTTCCACACTACAATAACTGTTGAGGAATGTACGATTAGTACTTTGGTTAAAATAATATTTTTTTTTTACTGTATAATGGTCAAAATAAAATTTGCTGCAGCGTTTGTGCACCTTTAAGCAAATATGGCTCTTTTGGAAATATCAGTTTTTATTGCGTTTAATTCATATTCTGTGATGTTTGCCAAAATCTAAGACCTTGACTAAGGTTATGAAAAGTTTTTAAAAGTGATGCAGGCTGAATCATGTAACTTATTTTTTTATGTGCCACAACATTAAAAGATAAAAAATAATTTTTTTTTTCATTTTTCTTTATTAACACAAACTGAAATACCATACAAGAACAATTCTCTATTGATCAAATTGTGCAATCTTATCTGTGAGTCATCCACAGGTTAGCACTACATTATTCCAGAAGAAATAAATTACATAATTATATAATAATGATAATTGTCTTGCTTTTTTTTGGTCAGAAAGCAAAGAGTAATATATTGATTTCTTGATTAGCTAATGAGACAAGGGAGACAACATTGGAAACCGTTACTAGGCAACTGAAAGGGGGGGACCACTAAGTAATTGCAGGTTTAATAGCACAAGAGAATTTGCTAGAGAAATGTTTTATGTGCCAATGAGCACACTGGAAAAATAAATCAATAATTGTACAGGACAAGTAAACAAAAAGGATATATTCTAGGATAAAACAAAATGATTTTTAAATCTGTCTTAGATTCACATACATAAAAAGCTTTTTTTTTCCCCCCACTTTATATGTAAGGCAAGGAGAACAACTTTTTATCACAGCCTATAATTACTTTAAAACATTCACAGAATAAGTTTTTTTAATCACTTGCTAAAAAAACCAAATCACTTTGGAAATAAGTGCAATCGAAATGACATAAAAAAAATTAAATGCATTACAATTAAAAGTTTTTGTTTTTAAACAACGATATACAGTGATTAATTTGATAAATTTAAAAAGTAGTATAAATATCACTTAAAAAAATTAAAATAGTATACAAAACAATATAAATGATCTGAAAATTTTTGTAAAGTACTGGTAAATGAAAATTTAAAAAGTATGACATTAAGGCCTTGTAAGAAAAAAAGACAAGAAATTGATCCGCAGTAGAAAGCCTTGCATTTAACGGCCATCACGGAGAGAGTTTAGTTGCTGAGTGGCCTTGGCTTTGATGGCATCAAGGGTTGCTCCGATGTCACCTTTGTGTTCAATTAGAAGGTCAGACAGCCAGTTGTCATTGTTGGTGAACCCCATGGCAACCATTTGATCCAAACTTTGCTGAATTTTAATGTCCAGGGTTAAATCTGTTGAGTTTTAAAAAAAAAAAACAGAATGAAATGTATTTTAATGTTTTTATGTTTCTGGTTTTTATCTTCTTTACCCAAAGAAACCAAAAAAAAAAAAAAAAAAAAAGCGGCATAATGGGGAAAGAAGTAATTGTAAATACATAATAACTAAAATTTACAGCAAAGTTATTTTTTATGTTAAAACAGGATAACTGGTGAGTTTTTGATGCAAAGAGAAATTTTTTTTAATTACAATACACAAATCGTTACGATTTAATTATCAGCAGTAAAGTAAAATATGTATTGGCCGTTATTACTTTTTGAGCTTCCCTACACACAGCTAAACAATTTTGGGTATACAGAATAAAATTACCCCATTTATAAATTTAGTTTAATCAGATGTATTCTTAGTCAGCTACTACATCTTTGCTGTATTAACATCAGCAATATATTTTTTTTTTATTTTTAATCAGAAAACATAAAAAAAAAAAAATTAGCATTGTATCTGGATAATTCATAGCGTCTTAAATCTAAGAGCTATATCCTCACATGTCTTGTGAAAATTTTAAACACTATTTCCATGGTCCATTAAATAACTTACTGGGATAAATACTGGTGCCAGATGCTGCAGCAGTTGATGGAGCAGATGGAGCAATGGTTGCTGGGGCAGGCATGGGAATGGGGACAGTGCCTGGAATGACATAAGGAGCAGACCTCTCTCTGATTTCATCAGGGACAACGTGGGTCCAGTCATCATCTGATTTGTCACTATCAGCCTGGAAAGAAAATGGATATATTTAAACAATTTTTAAAAACATATTTTGATAAAGGAGAGATTATAATTTTGCATTATGAAAAATAAGTAATTACCCTGCTGACATCAGGCATAGGGATAGGTTGATTTGGATCCCTCATGATGCTCTCCCCTGAATCAGTTTCCATTCGCTGCTGACCAGTGGCAGCACTCTGCTCCTGATCCTTGGGCACATCCTGCTGAGCCTTCTGCTTCATGCCATCCCAAGCTGGGCAGGTTCTTCTACCCCATCCAGCATGGCAGCCTCCACGAAAGTCATGATGAAATGGTCTGTCACCATCATGGTGAACATCATAGGTCACATCAATACCTAGAATAAGTTAAAATTTATTTTTAGCAAAAAGAAGCAATTGTTGTTTTTAGTAAGAATAAACCTAAAAAGACTTAAACATATTATATTTCAAATTTACTCACCTAATGGATCTAAAAAGGCAGCAATGTTGGCACCAACATTGTTCAGCCACTCCTCATAGTTGGCTCTGCTCTTCTCCTTGTCTTCTGGGTTGCTTTCTGCACTGGCACCACAAGGCGGTGGTGTAAAACTGGGAGCTCCTGCACCAGGAGCCATGTTTCTCATACATCTCTGGATGTAACGACCAAGGTGTGGAGGGAAAAAACCTCCCTGTCAGACAAAAAAAAAATTTTTCTATCGATAATGAAAAGAAGAGCTTAAAAACTATGTTCATATTTTCACATTCTGGTAGGGATGGAGATTGGCAAGCTGCACCCGGTATTTCATTACTATAATTAACGTTCTCACCATTTGTGGATTTCTTGGTGTGGTAATTTTATACATGTCATGCTCTACATGCATTCCTTTTCCCTCGCAAGCCTGACACAAATCGTAGTCTGGGCACACACAGCATTTGAAGCGAATGCCAATCACTGGTCCCTCGCAGCCATCGCAGGTGACTCCATAATGGATAGGCCCTTCTGGCTGACCTGGTGTGTGACTTGATTTACAGCCAGAAGCCCTGGGTTCTTGTGCCTTATCACCTGAAGAGGTTTCCTGGGGAGTTTTTGGTTGTTCAGGTTGTTTAGGGGGCACAGCAGCAGTTGGATGGGACTGATCCATGGGTTCTTAACGTAGAAATAAACAAATTTGTTACATAAGCATTTTCTGGTATCAATGCTTGATAAAATCTTATGCATATTTATTAAGTTAGAATAAAGCTTGTGTGAATTGGGTTTTTTTTTTCTTTAAACAGCAACTGACTCACCTGGGATATAAATGCGCAAAATGCCATCTTTGGCATTGCTCACAGCTTCTCTCATCTCCTCTGTGCTTGAGAAAATAATTCTTTCACCGTCTGAGTCTGAAATAACATTTTTATATGGTCACATTTAAACATTTGTCAGTTAAGAACATTACAAACCCTAACATAGCTTTCAGTTGTTTATTTTTTAAACTCAATATTCACTAACCTGTCCAGAACATCGAAAAATTTCCATGAGCCAAAGATGGGTACAGTTGTCTCACCTTTTCTTTGGTCATGGTGAAAAAGTCTGAATCCCTTGAGGTATCCACAGGAAACCTGCGAATCTCAGCAGGTCCATTGGCCCGTTCAAAGTACACTTTCACAGTGAGTGACATTTTTTCTGATAAAAATTTTAATAAAATTGTTCAAAGCTGGGTAAGGTAGATCATCTGATTTACATTTTAAAATATTGTATGCCAGAAAGTCTGACAGTGTGATTTTTATCCAAACTACTGAAAGGAAGCATTTTGTTTAAAGATGTTAGACTATTTAGGCATTCAATATTATGATATGAATTATGTATAGAATAAACATATTGAGTATATAAAGTATTGAGTTAGTATTGAATTTATGTTTGCTATTCTTAAGTTTATTAAGTTTAATTAAGGCTGGAAGCTAAAGCATTAATGAGAAAAGAGGGTCCCCAGATGACAGATAAAAATACTAAAATAGTTATTAAAAAAATTCTTCCTTTTAACTTGTTAAACTGCCTAAACTGGGGACATCGCATTCTAAAGGTCTATACTTGAAAATATTACAATGACTTCAATTTAAATAAAAAAAAGGAAAATTCATTTATTTTCAAAGTTTTTGTACTGCCATGTTTGTTTACAAAAATGTATGTAAACATTAACATAAAGTTTCATCTGTTTTGTTGTTTGACCTATTTCTGTATAATTAACAATAATTCTATTATTAAAAAAATATGCATTTAAATTATATAACATAACAATCCTAAGACAGTTAATGTTTAAATGTCATCAATAAGCTTTGAGTTCTACTTACATTTAATAAGATACAGTTACTCGAAAGCTACAGTTTGGTTTCTGTCCTTTAGATTCGTTTCGTCGTCTTGATCTACTGCCCTGCCCAGAAAGTCAATATTTATACCTGCGTAGCCGTCTCTAGATGATTCCAACCAATGGCTGCGTTTAGACTGCTGAATCATAATGAAAGGTCTTTTATGAGAGTAATTTTCTAAAAATAACTTTCCCCCTTTCGTGCCAGATAAAAAAAATAATAATATTTTCAATGTCCACAACTAGAAATAACTCTTTATAAAATTTACAAAATAAACAAATAGTAATATACAACGTACAAATGAGAAACTGAAATATCTAAAAATAATAAACTTTATTGAAAGTATTTTTCGTTGTCGAAATAATATTTTTTTTTCAGTGTATTTGTTTACCATCTTTAAAAAATCTGGCAAGTAAAGTTCAAATTTGTAGGGTAATAGAAGGGGAAATAATAATGATGCAATAAATAAGACTATCAATCAAATTTGTTGTATCATTGGGGAAAAAAGAATTAAAACCCTTTGATATATTTATATACTATGAAATTGTCCGTTGTTACTGGAAAAAACGACTTAAAAATCATTTTTTAACTATTGTTAGAGGACGAATCGATTCACCACGTAATTTAAAGATCAATAAAATGAAACGGTTATTGGCAAGTATACAAAAATGTAAATAAGATAATTAAGGTATCCTCAAACCATATAGTCACAAACGATTGCATTCGTTGTCTTCAATATATTAGACGACAGATGTGATAAATACAGAAACAATGAACGTTAAAATTATACCATTCACGTATTTTGTAATAAGAAAATAATTAAAAAATAATAGCCGATTGGCACAGCCGTTGTTATTTTTTTTTTTTATAGATACGGTAATTAGGTGACAGCTGGGCCTACAGTGTCAACGACACCACCACCACCCTTTTACAAAATAGTATCTGACCAATAAGATGCTGTATGTACCCCAACAGTTTTTGGCCACGCTGAAAAAGTATGATGGTCCTTGAAATCTATAGGCTGCTCTGGTTTGTTATTAAAATGATAAAGACACCCCCCCCACACACACACACACTTTTCCGGCCTCAATAGTGAGTAACGTAGCTCATTAAATTTTAATTCCTTAATCTTTACTGGCTTGTCTTGTGTACAATGAGCTGATCCAGGGCTGCCCCATAAAACAATACCCCTCCCCCCCATGAAAATCTCTTACAGCTGGGGGGGGGGGTTCTGACTGGCCCTCTAAATGAACTGCAGTCATTAAATCTAGGGCCCCAGTGCCGAACCTAGGGATTTGGGGGCCCCTGCATTTTGACATTCGACACCATGACATGAAATAATGTACTTAATATTCAATGTGAACAAAAAAATTGGGCCCCCCTCAAACTGAGGTCCGGGGGGACTTTCGAATTTGGACCCCCCACCCTAGGTATGCTTCTGTAGGGCCCCCTGACTAGCTGTGACTGATTGGGCGCCCGGCTTTGTTGAAGAAATAAAAAAAAATTGAAAATGACAAAGCTCGAGGCCTTGACGAGTGTTGGAGTTGCCCCCCCCCCCTGCTGTCCTGCCTCCCATCTGCCAAGTCATCTAAGCCTGGGGTCCCATCTTCGTGGCAGGCACAGTCCAATAACATTTTGCAAGTGTTAAGTCTGACATTGAAAGGCTAGCAATGTTTAAATACAACTTTTCGCTTCTAATTTATAATGAAAAATTGTTTATGGTATTATTGTATATGAATTTGATTGTTGTACATATTTTGTCTTTTATGATAAAAAGTTATAAATATATAGGACAAGATAAATTTGCATTTTTACTTTTTATCAAATTAAAAAAAAATTATTCCAGAAAAAAGGTATGTTTTTTTAGTACGTTTATCATCTAAATAACACTTTTTTAATGGCATGATTTTATTTCGTTAATCATCTTTAGATGAAACTATCCAATAACCGTTAAATTAATGGGGGGAAATCTACTGTTCTATATTACTGAGGGGTACAATTAATGGGGGAAAATCTACTGTTCTATATTACTGAAGGGTACAATTAATCGGGGAAAAGCTACTGTTCTATATTACTGAAGGGTACAATTAATGGGGGAAAAGCTACTGTTCTATATTACTGAAGGGTACAATTAATGGGGGAAAATCTACTGTTCTTTATTACTGGAGGGTACAATCAATTAATGGGGGAAAAGCTACTGTTCTATATTACTGAAGGGTACTATTAATGGGGGAAAAGCTACTGTTCTATATTACTGAAGGGTAAAATTAATGGGGGGGGGGAATATACTGTTCTATATTACTGAAGGGTGCAATTAATGGGGAAAAATCTACTGTTCTTTATTACTGGGGGGTACAATCAATTAATGGGGGAAAAGCTACTGTTCTATATTACTGAAGGGTACAATTAATGGGGGAAAATCTACTGTTCTTTATTACTGGAGGGTACAATCAATTAATGGGGGAAAAGCTACTGTTCTATATTACTGAAGGGTACAATTAATGGGGAAAATCTACTGTTCTATATTACTGAAGGGTACAATTAATGGGGGGGGGGGGGGGAATATACTGTTCTATATTACTGAAGGGTACAATTAATGGGGAAAAATCTACTGTTCTATATTACTAAAGGGTATAATTTGGACCTTTTGTTACATAGAGCCTTTTTTTAACTATAACAATGCAGCTGACTATGAGTCATACGAGTCGAAACTGCGTCGTTGATTTAAAGTTACTATAGTGCGCATGCGTAGCTGAAATGAATAAGCAAAATTGGCAACGCAGTATCCGTGACCTTCAGCTCCGCAGCCTGGAAAATTCTAATTTTACCATCTGTGTAATGCGACCGCTGCACACGAAATATCGATATTTTGCACACGGCAAGACCAACGCAGGCGCTGTGTATAAAAGGGGATCGCGCAGCTCCGCAGGCAGACCTGCAACCAACAGCTTCAATCGAAATCTTCAAGCTACCGAAAGAAATCATATCAACGCTGAGCTGACGTAACAGAATCGAAGACTTAGCTTTATTTTGACGAATGTGAGTATAATTTTTTTTTAAAAACTTTCCTGTAGATTTTTTTAGCTAAATTTTCTTTGATAGAGGATTGACTTTATGTTTGTTTATAGTTTCGAATATTTTTGTTTACTTTTTTTTTTCAGCGAAAAAGTAATTTTATATATTTATTTGTCTAAGTCTACTAAGACTCTTAAGTGTAGCGAAACGCAACAAAGTGATTTGAGTATAGATAGTACAATTATTTTCGCTGTCAAATTTCACCAAGATACTAGTGAACTTGTCTTAAGATTAAGACTTAATTAATTAATGAGGATTAATGTTTTTCTTTATTTTTAATGTCAATTTATATTATTTTATTTATCACTAGACCTTTTGAATTTTGTCAGTAATGACTTAGTTAAATAGGCTAGCTATCAAAACAGTAAAATCTCAAATAAGTCAACCAAATTATAACGTGAATGATTTACTCAGTCCGTCAAAGTCAGTTACGAGATGTAGCGGATATGGCCGTCAACATGTTTACCACCGGCGTTCTTTACATTTTAATTCTATTTTTAGAAGTGGGTAAGTGGATTGAATGTTAGGCTCCCGGCCGGTGATTCCCCATTTTCAATGAATCAATTTTATTTGGGACAGGTCACAGCATAGAATGTACATACTTTTATGTCACATTTTAAACTACACATCGAAAAAAATAAATAAACGATAGAGTTTACTAGTTCTCCTTGTTCTTGAACTATATGTGTAAAAAAAATATAGATTAAAGTGGTTAGTTTTTTTTCTTTTAAGAGACGGTAGATGGAGAACAAAAGGTATGCCCCATTGTGTTTGGTGTGGCCACATGTGGTGCGGTGTGATCATCTAGCTAGACAGTCACCAACTGCCACCCCGCATCACTTTAATGCTAATAAACGAACACAGGCTCAATTCAATTGACACAGCTATTTTCCACCCCCCCCCCCCCCCAAACCACGGACGGCTGAAGCCTCTGTCAGGCTATGGTGAGGATTCAGAAAGGGCACTTGAAGGATTAAATATATCCATCCAAATAGTGATCAGGAAGGGCTTCTGCGTGGGTGAGGCAATCAGACTCGTGTCAGGGGCATCAGGAGTTACAGGCCTTCGGGGGGGGGGGGGGTGGATGGGAACACAGCTTTAAAAAAAAAATTAAAATATATTTTTCTGCGAAATTGGGGGGGGGGGGGGATCGAAGGGGCATCGGTTGGCAAATTTTTTTTTTGTGGTGGGGGTGGGGGGGGGGGGTCATGAATATTTTTTTTTTTTAATTTTTTTTTTTTAAATTTATCTTAAATGACTCACATTTTTTTTAAAGCCTGGGCCCATGTCAAGTACCCGGATTGCATTTCCTTTGTAGCTGGCTAAAAAGGGCCCAAATAGTGGGGCCCCTACAGCCAGAGGTGTAACTAGGGGGAGGGGGTCTGAATTCTGAAGTATCCCCCCCCCCCCCGGGTCCCAGCTTGAAGGTGGCCCCCCCAAAGGAGTGTCAAAACATTTTTTTACATCATGTCATAATGTCAAATGCCAAACTATAGGGGCCCCCAAATGCCTGGGTTCGGAACTGCCTACAGCTTGGGTGGGCCACCTAATTTTCCTGTCTATTATAAGTTTTGACTTGTAATGAGTTACACCATGTTTACCAAGAGAAATAGATGATAATCATTCAACCAAATATATATATGTGTGTGTGTGTGAATATATATATATATATATATATATATATACATGATGTATTATTTTTTTTTACAGAAACTTAGATCAGACAGACAAGTCATTTTAAAAAGAGACATAAGAGACATGGAGTTCTCTGTAAAAGCCTACCTTCAAAAAGAAGACTCCTCTGTGGAGGTTAGGAGGATACCAGTTACATTGGAAGGCCAGGCTAATATCTATGACCAGCTGCTCAATAAAGTAGCAGTTTCATTCCCTGGACTGAGAGAGAAATGCTTGACTCTGAAATGGAGAGGTATGACTTATTTGGATAAATGTAAAGAATTTTTCAAAAGGTTTATCTCCATGTTCTTATTTACATTACGTTGTTATTACATGCAGTTACTAAATGTAAAACTGATTTGACTGGGCTGCATTAGCGCATGGGCCTGACAGCAGGGCCGGCTTATGCAGATTTGACCGATTGCTCCAAATTGGGTAGAGACGTACCTAGGGTACGGGGGGGGGGGTCCAAATTCAAAAGTCTCCAGCTTGAGGGGGGCCCCCAAACATTTTTTTTACATTAAATATTTAGTACATTATCTCATGTCATGGTGTTGAGTGTCAAAATGCAGGGGCCCCCAAATCCCTAGGTTCAGCACTGAAATTGGGCCCAGTGCCTGGCAGGGGCCCTGCAATTTACATTTAGCATTAATAGTAATAGTTGTTATTGTAAAAATAAATGAAAAGAGGGGCCTCACAAGCATCCGTTTAATTGGTCCCCGCAATTAATAAGGCCGGGCCATACCTGACAGGCATTAATATTGGGGGGCCCTTACAAGAATAGGGGTCTTATTTTAATCTTTCATTGCATTGAATTCTTCAGAGATTTTGTTGAGCCTTGAATGACCAAATTTCATTAACTCACAGACAACATGCGCCGACTGTTATTTAAATCTTGCATCGTTAGTGTCCGCTTTGTCTAAACTTGGTTAATATTGAATTTAGCGCGTTTCAGATATTTTTTATGTTTTTTAAATTTTGGATGATGTATTCTTTTATATATTTTAAAAATATTTTGTTATTTTCTAGACTCTGATGGTGACTACGTGCTGATGTCTTCTGATGAGGAAGTCATGGAAGCGCTATCCCAGGCCTCTGGTTCACCGCTCAAGATTTACATTGCCGGTATAGAAGTTCATATTTTTTTTCAAGTCAATATACCATTACTGCACCTTTTTAGAAATGTCATAGTCTGCTACTATTAGATTTCTATGTGCATGCACATTCAATAGAAAAATAACCGATAGATTTAGATATTTATGTTACTTTATATTTAATAGGTTGGATACATTTTTTTCCTTTTTCTAATTCTTTTAGTTGATGCAGATAGAAGAGACATGCCTATTAATGAAGAAACCGAAAATCACTTCAAACAACCAGACAATGACAACAAAGAATATTCTGAAAGAGGCAGAGATGAGTTTAGTTTTACTTTCATACCTCCTACAACAATGCCACCTTTTAGCGGACAAGAATCCCAATCTGGAAAAAGATGTCACCAAGAACCCCTTGTACAGCACTTTGTTATTCCATTGGGAGGTCAAGGAAGCTTTAGCTGTGGGCCTATCGAGGGTCATCTTTCCTTTGGCAGTAATTCTTCTGACAAGCCTGCTGGACCTTCTGGTGGACCTGGACATTTCGGTGGACATGGACCGTTTGGGGGACATGGACCATTTGACGTACCTGGACATTTCAGTGGACCAGGGCCTTTTGGTAGGCACAGCATTCCATTCGGGAAACATGGCCATTTTAGTCATGGGCATTTCAGAGCTTTTGGCCATGGTCCCTTTGGAAATTACTTTCACCACGAGCAAGATCATGGTTTCGGACACGGTCATAGAAAAAGAGATCATGATGAAAACAGCTGGAAACAACAGCTCAGGGTAAAAGTTTTACTGATACAATTTTTTTTGAAATAGTCATGGATTAAGATGGCAGTGTGAGCTTCTTAAAAAAAACAAAAACTGCATAGAAATTATTTTTTTTTTTTACTGACAATTAGGCTAGCATCATTATCACTTGCAAACTTTTTGATTTTTATTTTTGTGTGTTGATTTTCGCTTTCAGGATGCAGTTCCAGTTTCCCATCGCCGTTGGGCAAAAAATTACATTCGTAACTGGCGTGTGGCCAATTTGAAAAATGCTACAACAACTAGCAGTGACAGTGAGCAGGAACAAGTTAGAATGGAGACTGCCAGTGTTCCAGAAGCTTATGCCAAATGGTTGGACCACTTTCTGCCAAAGTGGCATAGACAATGGGATCAAGAGAATTCTCAGGGAGGAACCAAATCTGATGACGAACAGGACAAGAAAGAAGAAAATAAAAAACTTAAGGTAAATTTTTAAGCCTTTTACGAAATAATATTTACTTATGTGAAGGTTTAATCAATTAGCATAAATTAGTAAAAGCAGATTTCTTGAGCTATTTGATCTATTTGTTGCGAAAATAGGATTCAGTTCCCCTTGAGTTTCGGAAATGGACCAAGTGGTACCTTGCTCGTCACTTTGGCAAAAAAGAGGCCCCAAAGTTTTTTTTCAATCAAGGGCAAGGACACTGTCATGGAAAGGGCCGAAAGCATGGAGGAGGGGGTGGAAAGAAGATGTGGAAAAAAGCTTACAAAATGCATTTTTTACATGTAAGTTGAAAAATTTAAATAAAATTTGAATAAATATTTTCTTAAATGAAATTTGTATTGAGTGGAATTTTTAAAATATATGTTTGATAACCAAGAACAGAACTGTCATTTTATAATTTTTCCATCGCAGAGCTCTGTACCTTTGAAGTACAGGATTTGGGCGAGAGAATTCATCAGTGATTGGCGCCAGCAGAACAAAATTCCTGATACAGCTGGTGTTTCTTCATCATCTGAAAGTGATGATGCTCAGAGAGAAACCTCTCAAGTAAAGATAACTGTACCAAATGATTACTCCAAATGGCTAACTTTGTTCCTGAACCAGTGGCACATCAAAAGAGGCCTGCTGTCCGGTCAGAAATTTAACAAAGCAGAGTTGGGTGCGCTAAAGGTATGTTATATTTTTATAGTAGACAACAATTGATTTTTTTTAAGAATTAATATTAGAAGATTTATCATTTAAATAACCTTAGTATACTTTTAACATCTATAATAAAGATGAGATGTTACAAATGTACTTAAAACTAATTTGTATTTAATTTTCATTACAATTACTTTTTATAAATCAGCCAGATTAGAAATTAATAAACATATTTACATCAACCTTCAGGAGGTAGTTCCATGGGATTTCAGAAAATGGGTCAAATGTTACCTTTGCCGTCGCCACTGGAATGCCAGTGATGATGCAAGCACAGCCTCCCAGTATCAGCAATGGTTGGCTGCTTTCCAGAAAAAATGGTTGAATGAAAATTCGGACAGTGAAGGAGTCAACTTGGTCAGCAGCGATGAAGAGAACACCTCTGCACCATCAGGCAAAACACCTGGTAAGTTTTATACGTTTTAGATACGTTTATTTATGCTTTAATAGCAATAAAAAATTTTAAAGAAGTTAAACATAAATGTACCAATTTAGTTTTTCTAAAAAAAAAAAAGTATTAAATGAATATAATTTCTTTTTTTTGCTTCATATATTAAATGTAGGATGTTGTCATTACTTTTTTCATGATGCAAAATATTAAATCAACAATTTTTTTTTTTTTTTGACAGATAAAGAAGTAGAGAAGTCTTTCAAAAGACTTCGTCTGGAAGAACAGAATGCGGCACAAAAAAATGTTACATTTGCTGAAGGAGATCATAGAAACGATTCACCTGTAGGTGTTGATGGTATGAGAGGCTCCGACTGGGAACAGAAAAGAAAGGTAAGCATCTTTTTTTTTTCCAATAATAAGATGATTAAGATGATGCGACTACTTTAGGTTGACAGTAGCAGGGGGGGTATTCAGTTAAGTAGTCAAAGGTTATGCAAGTTAATGGTTAGAGCAGATAGTTAATGAAACAAATCTAGGTATATGAATACAGTAAAATAAAATAAAGGTTCATGATCTTCAAACTAATTACAAATTAATATGATTTATACATTGTTAAAATGAATTATGTATGCAATCAAATCAACAGTTTCATTGAATATTTTTTTTTTACAATTAAATTATTGAGAATAAACAACAAGAAATTACCTCACCAATAATGGCTAAATACTCCATGAAATGATTTATTGTGTTTTCTTTACTAAATAAAAGTCTATGGTTTTCTGAAATTATTTTTTTTTCCTGCTTTGATAAACAGCTGAACCCAGGTTTCAGAAATTGGGCCAAAGAGGCGATATACCAGTGGGACGGCAGGACAGTCAGCTCTGGTAGTGCAGCGTTAGACGAGGACATCCCTCCCTACGTGTACCACATGCTGTCTAAGTTTATGATGAAATTGCAGAAGAAGAAGATGAAAAAAGAGATGAAAGATGCCCATAAAGAGATGAAAGCTGCAACCAAGGCCCACAGATATTTTAAAATGTGAATTAAAGGGGGGACATTTTTTTCTTAGTATCTTAGTTAACCTCGTTCTCCTCAGAATATTGTATTCTTTGTCAGTTTTTTTCTGAGTAATTTTTTTCATACTTTCTTATATCCAGGTACATTTTTACAGACACACTGTATTAGCTTAGCACCTTGTGCTTTACATTAGATTTTAGTCAATGATGGGAAGCTACCAAAATTTTTTGATTCCAATACTTTTCCTCATACTTTCATTCTCCTCTAAACTTCAGATTTCAATATAATTCCAAAATTTGATGCATAGAAAATCCAGGCTTAATTGAGAGTTCAATAAATGAGTAGAAACTGAAAGAAGCCATACATAAAATACATGAATAAATGAAATTCAAACTAAATGGCATATTTATGTGCTTTTTTAGAAATATAGACTTCAGTTTAACACATTTCTAATAAATTCTAATAAATTCAATATTTATAGATTAAATTCTTAAACAAAAAAAAAAAAAGCTCTCATATTTCTAATAAATCATCCCATCAATAGATTCAATGTATTTATAATAGATTACACTGACAATCAGATGAAATGTAACGAGACTATTAATAGGTTGTGTTGGTCGGGGGGGGGGCCACATAGCCTCTATTAACCCAGTTTTTGCTGGTCAACAAAAAGCAGCTCTGTTTATGTTCTTTGATATTTTGATAATCTTTTCTGACAGCCTATAGTTTATAGTGCAAATTTTGTATTAATTTTCATCTATGTTTAAACCATGCAAAAAGTTTGGGAGTCGGATCCTTTTGTAAGGATAACTTATAGTTTACATTGCAAATTTTGTTTGTATTGAATTTTTTAACGTGGTTTGGGAATCAGTGTTGTTGGACCTTTTTTCAAGTCTTGTAGCCACTGGTCAATCTGTTTTCAGTTATTGCTTAGACTAAGAACTTTTTCTATATACTTGTTGAGTCCTCTGCAATAAACGGTATTTATAATGAATTTTTTTTACCATCTAATTTTTATTTTTTCTTATTGTAGCCTATCTTGATTACAATGTTGATGTTTTTTTTATAATGCCACACCTATTGGAACAATTGTAAACTGATCAACTGTATTTCAACTTCATATGGAAAAGTTTTGGAATAAGGTTTTCCTCAGTTTACTTTAACCTCACCTTGATTGCGACTTTCACATAGTGAAAAACTTTATCCTACAAATTTTGTATTCAGCTGTTTTTATCTCAATTTTTAATACTGGTACTGTTTTGTTATTTTTTTTAATTTTCAATTTCCTATCATTGTTGTGAATAAAGCATTTTTTTAGAAATTTTTTTTTTTGTCTTTATATTATGTTTAGTGTAAGGCTGAACTGGGTGAACGAACCATTATTATGTTTAGTGTAAGGCTGAACTGGGTGAACGAACCATTGGTTAGTAATAATTTTGATCCATGTATTTCAAAACTATATTAATTGTGTACTTTAAACTTAAAACACCCGAAGATCATCAACAAGGGGAGGGGTTTGGATATTAGAACATATAGTTTGTAAAGAGCATGCACTGTTAACCACTAACTATAGTCTGTTAGAGTAAATCCGGTTAAAATAAAATAAATCTGGTTAAAATAAAATAAATCCGGATGAAATATTTAAATCTCTGTCTTGTGTTGGTGCGTGCTGAACCGCAGTGGCTGCTCTGGATGTGGTGACTATGGCAACCACAATAGGAGTAGTGTGTTACAGTATATAAGCTAACAATTACTGCTCTCAGACCTGTTTTTATGACCCTCACCTTTACAAATCAGAGAGCTATCCTGACTTTTTCTGATTGTAAATTTTGTATAAAATACCGAAAATAGTGGACCAAACTGAAAAAAAAAAATAATTGTGAAATGTGCAAGATTGGCCTTGAACTTGACAACATAATGTCTGAAGGAAATGTTGAAAGAGATTAACATGTTATACTAAAAAAAAAAAAAAAAAGGTATTTTGTTTCGTAAGTTTCCAAGATGTTAGTTAAATGACTTGAAATTATATAAATAGTGTTGAAGTAAAGAATTCATTAGTGTTGAAAATTTCAGCTTCATTGGATATCAATAAACACCCAATAGACAGAGCAAATTAAATAAAAAGGTATAAAAACATGTTTTTTGTAAACTGTTTTTAAAGAAGAAAAAAACTAAAAAACATGAAATAGTTTGAAAATATTTTTTACACACTTCAAATAGATTACAATTCATAAATTTTTTTTAAAATGTGAACAAATTATCACTACATTTAAAAAAAACTGTAAAGATATAAAGTTACATTGAAGGCTACGTTTGATATAATAACTTTGTCAAAATCATGTTAATTGTGGATTCCAAAGTTTAAAAAAAAAAAAAAAGAAAAAGAAACAGCTGCAAACTCATCTTTTGTTTTAAGCAAGCAGAAGTGACCTAAATAAAAAACATGGTTAATAATAAAAATAACAGTTGTTTATATGTTTACACAAATATCACATGATATTACTTTAAAAAACCATCGGTGATCATCAATTTACAGCTTAAAAAAAAAATATATATATGACCCTTGAAGCGGAGGAGTTAATTTTACACCCATTACCCCCCTTTTAACATAGCACCGTCGTTATTCCCTTTTTTTTTCTCTCGGTTTTTTACATTTTCTGAGTACATGTACTTATTACCACCAAGAATTTTATTTCAGGGTAATTTACCCCAATAGGCAATTATGGAGAAATATTTCTGCTGAAATTTCCCCAACGGGCCACATCGGGTAAGGTGGTGATGCCAATCAGCATACCCCCCCCCCCCCTAATTAAGTACATTAACCTTTTTGAGTTTTAATTTAAAACGTGAGAGATAATTCAATAAAAAAAAATTAAAACAAACCAAAAAAAAAAACAACTGTACAATTTTAAAAAAAAAAATAAAAAATTTTTTAAAAATAAATAAAGAGTGTAAGATCACCAAACAGAACATCCTTAATATGTATGTGGATTAAGCCACCAATGAACAAAACGGTAATACCATGATAAAGAGACAAACAAAGCTTTTCATTTGGATCTGGAAACAGGCACATCACTTGTAAATATTTGCGCAAATTAAAAAAAGATGAATAATAAAATGTTGGATCAAAGCCATTAGATATTTTTAACTTAATAAATTCACAACAGAAGTCAAAATCGTTTAGAATGCTGAACCCCCATATAAGAGGTAGGAATTTTCGACCGGCAAGAGCCGCTTTTCATTAATATGCAGCTTTATAAATGTCTCCTCGAGTTCTCATTATCACTAAAAGTTAATCAACCCAATCAACCCTAACAGATGCACAAGTTTACTAATCTGAACAGATTTTTAAATGCAAAGTTCTTAAAAGCAAATGTATTGAAAGTTTAGTTCTCACTCAGGTAACATATAAAAATTAAACATGTTTAATTGTAAAAAAAAAAGATAGACAACTCACTAAATAACTGATAATAATTTTCCTTTTTTAAAAAGACACTAAACAAATCTCTCTCAGAAGAAAGGGGAGATCAATAAAGCATCACATTTTTCGTGAGGAGTGATGCTGTGAGCAACACAGACTTATGCATAACTTAAATTGGCAAGCCAATGAACAAGCCAATGAATAAATAAATAAATGCTTTATCATACAGTATTGCATCAGAGACGTCATCACAAACAACTTCGTTTAATCTACCGACATCCCTTCATCATCATTTTAACAAAATGATAAAAAAAAAAAAAAAAAAAAAGGATAATGGTAGAACCATAGCTAGATTACGTCGCTGAACTAATCGCTCCATTATCACTTGGAACATCTTCATTTAAGAAGTAAATCTAAACTTATCTTAGCTCTTCAGCAATAAAATTACTTTTGTTTGGCGAATGCTAGAATTTTACACATTTAAAAAAAATCGAATCGTCAGAGAAATAAATGCAATATTAAAATAGAAAAAAATAAGGACCAAAAAAAAAAACCCACTAGAAAACCGGCAGACTACACTTAGTCGATGGCAGGAGAAATAATAAATTGGCGCTTAATGTTATGAATTCTTACAGATTCATTTAAATACAAAATTAAATGAGCCAAGATACTAATTAAATAAAAAATAAATGTTTGGCTACAATGAACAAAAAAAAACAAAAAACCCAATAATGATGGCAAACATGTCAAAATATAACCCCACTCCAATAATTAACTTGATATGCATGAAATCAAATAATTTATTGATGAATAATTTTCAGATTAATCGTTTTGTAATAATTGTACATGTATAAAATTCCTAATGGTATTGCATCTACTATAGAAACATAATGAAAATGCTCTGAATATATAACTTGTATGACATGCATCAAAAAAGTTTGCAAGGGAAATTCAGGGCAAATTTTCTAAATCACTGAACACAAATAGATCACATGTTATAAAAAACACTTTCAACTCAGATAAACAATAGCCATTTGCTTCTTTCATATGCAAACTATACAAAGAAATTAAGCATGTAGAATAAAATATGAAAAAAATGCTATGATAGTGAAAAATTAATAAACATAGCGTTGCGAAAAATCTAAATGTAAACATATCACATCGTGTTGAGAAAATCTACATGTAAAAATCTCACATAGCATTGAGAAAAATCTAAATGTTAACATCTCCAAATCAAGTTTCAATATATAGTTAATAAACTAAGCACAGTGTATTTTTAAATTCATTTTGCTACAAATTAACTAAAAGATAACAGCTTGCATGTACCCTGCTTAAATTGAATATGCTTGTCACTTTTTTGTCAGCACCTCAAACATTACACCTTTTATGTATGTGCTTATAACTTAGTGCAATTTTTCAGCCTCGCAAAGACACACACTAGATGTAACAGAAAGAGGCTAATCCTTCTAGTTTAAAGAAAATTTTTATTCTGTGAGAAAACTTTCAGAAATGAGAAGCATAACTCACAAAAGAAATAGAAAATAAATAGCGAGATAGGAAATAAAATTAAAAGGCTTACAGGTGACTGGACTAAGCCACACTTTAAATAAAAAATTTTAACTAATCATTCAGATTTCTTATTTTTAGTAAAAAAATTCAAACAAAAAACATACACCCTCTTGATGTTAATATATAAATAAAAAAAAATGATTTTCTTTACATCAAACAATATTTCAACAGTAATAAAAAACGTGTGTTAAACTTTTTCACTTGAAGCCAATGTTATCGGCTGCAATACAATTTAGTCAGAGGTTAACACAGAAATTTCAAATAATTTTTTCTATATAAAAAAAAAAAAAAAAAACAAATTTCAAAAAGTCAAAAAATAAATGTTATCACCTAGTTTCCTCACTTTGCTGTATAACTGATTCCTGAGTGGAGGCCATCACAGGATCTGCCGTATCCTGGATGGGATGTAACTGTTGTTTACTAACATCGCCTTCTGTGTGGACCATAAGATCCTCCGGCAACAGAACTGGCTTCAGGTTAGAAAACTGGACAGTGTCTATACAAAAATCTTGTTGTGGATCAGGGGCATCCACTGAGGATTCCGAGACTGAAGTTTCAGGGGGAGGTGTCTTTTTGGACAGAGAGGCGGACAGCGAAGAAGCCGACAATTTTATCTCGTTAATAAGTCGTTTCACGCCCACCATCCACTGGCTTACCTGAAATAACAAGGATGAAAAAAAATTAATTAATGCACTAAAACATCCTTACCATCAAATAATATGCACCAATGTGTGAATATTTCATATAAATTACCTAGGCAGTAAACATTTAACTTATTGACTATTTCAAACTGATTTTGTCAGTAGTAAAATATTTAGTCACTGAAAAGCTTTTAAAATTTATTTATTTCATTTCATCTGCACAATTACATTACACATTGAGATTTATTGTAAAATGTAAGAAAAGATGTGCATTTCGCAAAATAAAAAAAAAAATCTTATATAATATTTAAAACATATAAAATATACAAACAAAAAAGGCCAAAAAAGTTTATGAATTCTTAATGTGGCCGTAATCAAACGATGTAAAGAAAACTTTTAGAGAAAAATCTGGCTCACCTCTGTAATGTGATCTACCATCAGGGCAAGGTGAAGGCTGTCTGCCTGCTTTAGATCTTTTTGCTGCAGTGCTGAAAATCAAATAATGCATACATTAATGCACTGTAGAAAACATTCCACATTAAATATGGGTAGAAAATATTTGCAAATTTCACTCCTTCTTTGCACATAAAAGTTATCAATTTTAAACAGGGCAGTAAAGGTTTTGCTACTACTCACCGCAAGCCAAACAGCCCAACTTTATCTTGGCACCTTCAGAAAGTTTGTCATCTCTCCACTGGTCATCTAATATACCCAGCCTGGCCTGGACATCATCCCTGGAACGACCCTTTTAAGTGACACAATAAGCCAACAGTAAGAAGAAGAAAATTTGTTTAAAGTCTTAATTTGTTTAGTGGCAGCCGTAACATCAACAGATCAATTAATGAGAATCTTTTAGATCAGCATCTAATATAATTATAGGGTTCTGCGTTAAAGTGGAATGCTAGAATTCAAAATGGAGTCTTGCCCGCATCTCGATTTGATGAATGTTTTTAAAATATCTACAGTTTTGAATAGTTTCTGTGGTTTTTAAACGTGAAACCCATAGACCAAAATGTGAAATAATTCCATTTAAATATTATTATTTTTTTTTGTATTTCCACAACATATTTCATCTTTAAATTGTAATAATATCATGAAAAAATCTGATCTCTCAGAAACCAAAAATAACCTAGTCTACTAATCAAACCGAAGGGAATATAACTCTATGCAAAAGTTTTACATGGTACAGCTAGTAACAAATTATTTTTGCCCATAACTCAAAATAAGCAGCTGAGAAAAAAAGGTGAGACCTTAATCAGACAGGGTTTAAATTGATTTATATTAAAAAAATTGTTTTAAAGTTTGCTTAAAAAGTAAAACTAAATCAAACCCGTCCCTCAATAAGGAGAAGAGGGTACATAATAAAGAGAAGAATCATAGACCGCACAAAATATGAAAGTCAATCTGATCAAATCTGATTAAAATTATCCAAAATTAATTGAAAAACGTCAGGACAGCTTCTGGGCCGAAGTGTAGAACAGGGGAAAGACAACTCTTTTAATGGAGTGCCACAGTGGGTTCTTCAATTAGAAAGAAAGGCTGGATGTAGAACAGATAGATGACTTTTTATATGAAAAAATATAAATTGAAAGTGAACGGCTCAGGCCTGGTCTAGACAATGCACATTCAAGTGAAGCTTATTAACGGTACCTGTATACTGTCTTGACACAGATCCACCATTTCATGTAAGACTCTCTTTGTATACTTTCTCAATGCATCCCCAGAGTCCAGTTCCAGCCTCTCCAAAAGCTCTGGTAAAGTTTCTGACCTCTGAGGGTCGCGGACAGCCGAGATGAACGACGGCGGCAGCCCACTGTGGTCAATGGGTGGACTTAAAGGGACCAGAAGAGGCACAGGTGGGTTGACAGAGGTGGAGGCACTTGGAGGAAGGATTTGAACCGGGGGTAACTTCAGTGGCCCACTTTTAGGACTCAGCAGCATACCTATTTTTAATTAAAAAACAAATTCTGGGGTTAAATCAATTATAAAAAAAAAGACATTTACCTAATTAGAATGTCAATAGAAAACAAACATTCCCTCATCCACCCGGTGTCCTGGCACGTGAGATTGTGGTCCTGGTATGTGAGATTATGGTCCTGGCACGTGAGGTTATGGTCCTGGTACGTGAGATTGTGGTCCTGGCATGTGAGATTGTGGCACTGGCATGTGAGATGATGGCAAAGGATCTCAGCCTCTCCCCAAGGACAACATTATGAATTAATAATACATCCCCTAATTTTTCTTACTGCTTTTAATTTTTAAGTCTTCATTGATCTGCAAACAAATTTCATAATAATGTGGTCCAAAAGTTAAAGCTGTGATGGGCAGGGAGATGGATGATACACGTATTTTACTAATCTCAAATGGTGAGTTTGGGTCCCCTCTTGAATTTCAAAAATATTGTTCAATTTCAGAAGTCTTCTTTAAAAAATTATTGTTTTTGATGTTGACAGGGAAATGCCCCATTAAACAACTTCAAATTTCCCTTTATCCTATTCTCAGCAATACAAGAGCACTGTGAATTCTATAAAAATAACAACAATAAAACAATGCCTTCTTCATTTTCAGCTTTTAAAAAAAAATGGAAAACCGTTTTCAAACTGGACAGCACAGTTTGATTGAAGACAATTAGTTTTTTTTTTTTTGGTCATTCACCCAACGCCTCTAGCACTTGCCATGAGGGGGCCAGGAGGTTATAACCTCGACTGTCAACCTGAGAGTTTCCGGATTGATCTTCTGTGAGAACCAAGAGGAATTTTTCCGGTCATGGTTCAAGCTCCCTCCATGTCTCCTGTGGTGCCTCCGTGGTCATTGAACTATGGTGGAGATGAAAGAAGGGTAATGCCAGAAAAACATTCCTTAGTGGTTTATAGGATCTAAGAGATAACTACCTCATCCTTTCATGGACATCACAGATCACTCCCCATCAATCTTAATGCATAGATTTTTGCCTGTTGGGTCAGCTAGATAATTATGTAATCCAATGGGCTAAAAGCAAATTTCAACTAATCTGTAATCAGTGAATAATTTATTACAGCTCAGCGCTAGTGAATGAATGCTGTACGTTACCTGCAGAATCAGGATCTTGTGGGCAAACAGGGGTCTGATTAGTCGTTGGAGAATTCAAGGGAAAGCTGACCCGTTTGTTTAGCTGTAGCCGAGGTGCTCGAGACGATACGGGCAAAGGAGTGGAATTGAAGTTTAACACTGGTGGATCATTCCACCCATCAGGCTGTCCACTGCCTACATAGGGAATAGGTTTAATTAATTACAGATGCAAATGACAAGATTACTAATTTTAAAGTAGTGAGTAATCTATTAAAAAAAACTGATGCGTAAAATACATAAAACAGAACAAAATAATATACTGTAAATTAAAATAAAGTTTCTTATAAGTTTTAAAAATTAGTTATCAAACAGCTGAATTCTCATATTTTCTATTCACTACTTGACAATAATAATATATATATATGTTGTATATACACGTTTTATATACACTCGCAAACATGTTATACTGTATTAAGAATGGAAACGGTTTGTTCTAGTAAAAGTCCATGAAAAATGAACTAAGAGGAAGAGAGGGGTCCGATGATGACTACAAACCAGTAAAGCAGAAATTATTTCGTCACTAACAGTGATGGTGATGTCCACTGATCATAAGACATAATGATGTGTTTACCACAATTCACAAATATGCATTCATTAATCGCAGTTGCTGCGGGTACGTAAAAACGTACTCCGTATTTGTTTTGGTCCGGGGTACGTAAATAGATGTCGCTCGACGGCGGAAGTTGTTTGTTGTTTTTTTTTGTCATTTTGTGTGCACAATCACAAGGATTTTCGCGGGAAGGATGAAAGTCGGCGATCGATTTAATACTTTAAAAGAGTTGGAGGAGAAAATAGCAGCTTATGAAGCTGAATCATGCATCTCCTTATATAAGCGAGATAGCAGAACAATTGTTGCAGCACAAAAAGGTGGCATAAAAAAATATTTAAAATCTGATTTAATGTACTACATTCATTATGCATGCTATCATGGTGGAAAAAGATTTAAGAGTCGTTCTACAGGAAAGAGGCCAAATCAAAGGTTAATACAATTTTAACTAATTAATAACTAACTATAAGAAAATAATTAAAAACACATTTTACTTAAAATTAAACATTTACACTTAAATTCTATTCAAGTACTTTCCAGATGGATTCTCCTTTTGAATTGTGGTTAAAAGTAGCAGAAAATGGAAGTCAATTCCAGGTTGACAAAATAGTTGAAGGACATATCATAGACAAGGTAAATATATTTTTAAGTGCTGGATTAACCAACAATCTAACAATTATTTTTTTAATCGTATGCATATTTACAACTCTATATCTATAATCGCATTTAGATGATTTTTGAACATCTACCAAAGAGAAGAAAACTAAATGAGGATGAAAAGAAAGATGTTTCTCGAATGCTAAGCATACATGGAAACAAATGGTTGATAAAAGAACATATTTTAAAGGCAACAGGTAGGCAGTGTAAAAAATATTAAGACCACAACTATGTAATATTCGTATAGTATGTATACCTGGTTTATTTTTAACTCAGTTATCATTAATGGAAGCACTGTGTGAAAATAAACTGGATATATTATTTTGATTATATAAATTGTTTTTTTCTATTTAGGCAAGAAGATAACCTAAAAGATTTTCACAATTTGGCAGCAAAGCAAAAAGAACCTGTAGATGTGGAGTTTCTTTTAACTGTTTTCAGTGACTGCAATGGTTAGTTTAGTTGGTAATTTTTATACATTGGCACTGTTCGTTATTATTGGTTATTAGCGTATTATATTTTTATCTTGGTGAATGTAGAGCACAACATCTATTACTCAAATGATTTTACCATTTCTTAAAACTGTGTCACACTCCCACTACCCCTTATAAGTGAACGAGTTCCTAAAAATATATTGTTCTGCAACATGTTTTGAAGTTTTTTTCTAGATAAACGCTAAATCAAAACCACTTATTAAATTGTTTATTCTTCAAAACTCGTTCATAAAACTGCAGTGTTATGAATAATAATTAAATAAGCTTTTTAATAGCATATGAATTAAAAGCGATGAAATACAAAATTTACAGTTCAGTTAGAAGTATTAAAAACAATTTTTTTTTCAAACAGGACCTGATCTAGAACTGAGAACAAATGAAAATGGAATAATAACTGGAATTTTTTACCAAGAAGACAGTTCAGCAAAAAGTTAATTGTAAGTGGATTTTAAAATAATAAAATTGTATAGACCTACATTTCTATGATAATGTTTGAAAGTGGGATTTTAATAACTATAACAAGTTCGATTATAATGCGAAGTATACATTTCATTCTGCATCAATCAAAATGTTGTATGCCGCCTCTTGAACTAATTCACCTTTATATTTTTTTCTTTTTGTATTTTTAGTGGGTCATTTACTTGTAGGAGGAAGAACTGAAGATATATCGCCAACAAGGCCTATAGATGTGGAGGAACTCAAACTTAGCTCTACTGATTTCCCATCATCGTTGATAAATGAACTTGTCATAAAAGATATTCTGAAACCTTTCCTTTCAGATCAAGCATGGAAAATGTTAGGGTCATCAATAAGAAAAAGGAAGAACATGGCTGTTTGGCAGTGCCCAATTAGTCACACAAATAGCACTGAACACTGTATTGAATGTGACAGCTGTCTTGAATGGTACCATTTTAAGTGTGCTAGAATTTCTAATAAGCCAAAAAAAGAATGGTTTTGTGATAAATGTATAAATGATGTTTAGAATATGATATGAACATTTTTTTATAAATGTACATATTTTTTAACATTTTTATTTTCATTTTATATTTGCATTAATTTTATATAAGTTTGCAAATATCCAACATTTTATGACATTGTTGTATCAGTGTTTTTTTTTTTGTATAAAGTTATTTTGTGCGAGTTTTTGAAGATAATTAGGAGATGTAACATATATGCTGTAATTCAATAATAGAAAAGTTTCTTAAGAATTTTTTTTTGCATTTTTTTGTTACCCTTTTTTTATAATTTGGGATTGTTATGAAAGTTTTTTTATAAGTTTTATACTCATTAATGTATACATGTGCTCTTCAATTTATCACATTAAGTTTCCACTTTTAATAGTTCAGGCTACGATGTACTTATAAATTATTTTTAAAGCAATTTTCAAGTTAATTTTTTTTAAATATCATATTTAATGTGACTGACACAGTTTTCCTTTGTCTCATGTAACATAAGTCGTTCTTATAAAGTAGGATAACTTTTTTTAATTGTTGACCTACTGCTAAGAAGTTTATATCAATGGAAAGCTTATTTAAAGCTCTTTCCAATGGTACATAAAAAATTTATATCTATATATATTTAAATAAATTTTCATGTCACATACCTAATATTAGAGGTTAATGTTTGTATTAATGTGTTCATGTCTATGTTTTTATAACAATGACAACCTAAACATTTTCTATAAACATGAATAAATAAAAACAAATAAACACTTTAACAATATAGTTTAAAATAATTCCTTTATGTATGCAATAGCTGAAATTTTCGGGATTCCATCCAAATAAAATTGTGGAAAAATTCACTTGTTATACAAGTCATAAAACAAGCAGCAGGAAAGTGTTGTTTTTGCATCTATGTTGATTACAGTGTTTAAAGTCTGCCCAAAGTCTGTCTTCCTGAACCCCGTCCATTACCATTTAAATTCGAGGTAATTCGTCTCCAAAATAACAATTAAAATTTCACCTTATAAATAATTATAAAAAACCTTGTATTCCTATCAGTGTGTTGGGGGGGGGGCTATCATGCCCTGGGCACTACTCACAGAGGGGCGCCAAATGGTATAATTTACATATAATATTATATGGTTTTTTAATGGGGGAGAGGGGCCTAAAGTGGTATTGTGCCCCGGGTGCGAGCTTAGCCCGCTATGCCACTGATTCGTACTATTAATAAATCATCTTCCTTTTACTAATAAAAATGCCTGCGTAATGCTAACCTAAACAATTATAATCCTAAATATTACCTAACTTTTCCTTTGCGTCACACTTTAAAAAATTCAGAGTAGCCTACATATTTCAAATTTACTAAATAATACTAAGATTAAGAAACAAAAATAGAGGGGGTAAGGAAGCATTTATTATTCGAGCATTGCATGCAGTGCATGCACACATCTTTAGTCTTAGACATATATCCTGACAACTAAAAGGATACATTCTGAAAAAAAAAAACAATTAAAAAAATGTCTCTCATGTACTTTTGAAAAAAAAAATGTGTTTTCACTTTCCTCTGACCTAGTTTAGGCCTATATTCTTATTTTGTAATTTAAAATAATTCAAAGCTGTATTTCTTTTTAAAAAAATAGTATAAAAGCTGAGAACTTAATTTGTTTAGAAAATTGCGAAATTTCTTTTTTTTTTAACATTATATCACTAAAAATACGGAGTCCCGAAAGTCGCGCATGCGCACATCTATTTACGTGCCCCGGGCCAAAACAAATACGGAGTATGTTTTTACGTACCCGTAGCAACTGCCTTCATTAATTTAATGATTAATTAAATTTTTACTTAATAATTAGTATTGAACGTGTTAATTTTTTACAAGGACTATGATCACATATTGACTATTTACTACAGACCATGAATTTCGGCATTTAACTTTTCTCTAATAGTAATAGTATTAGACTATTACTACCTGAGTCGTCCTAGTTTTTCTGAGTAGTACTATAACTATTATATATAAGGCACTTGTTACTCGACCCGAGGTTGGGGTCGACTACTAGCATATGTACGGTCGACCACAAGTTTTTTTTTTTCTGCTTCCGGGGATTTTCGCGCTAATTGATATCTATCTCTATCCCTAACCCTAATCCTGAAAAAAAAAATTCTGAAAAAAAAAATTTATATATGTCATGTTCCTTATACCCTAATATAATTTATATATGTCAGTTCCTTATACCCTAATATAATGGTCACTTCGGGTCTTCTAACAAGTGCGTATTAGGGTGATAACAATTTTCATAATTTTTCGTAACCAACATGAAACCCCTTACATTCGAGGAACAATTGTATGTAGATGACAGTAGCAACATTATTTTTTTTTTAAATTGAAAAAAGTTCCCCCTCCTTTTCATTTTTTGTTTTCATATATCGCGCAGTTTGACTATCAGTTTCAATTTCACACTGAATTTTTACATGATTTTCTAGACTGATTTTAAGCACATTCCAGTCAGTTTTTCCATTTGTTTATAAACAAGGCATCTACCCTCATCTTCTAAACAGAATAGGGATCCAAGAATTCCATCTGTTGAAAAGCTAATCAAACTCACATGGATGCCCACAAACCGTCAAATTCTTGGAAATTTCACTTTTCTGTTCAATAGCCAGAAATGGCGACTGGATCGAATCAAAATTATTATTACGGATATAGAATAGCTCTTGAGTGAAATTCTAGACTTTCCACTATTATCCAGCGAACTAAGCAGAAAGAAAATCAATTGTCTGTTTGATTTATATGACAAAAACAAAAAGAAACCGTCTGATAAATTTACTCCAACACTTTCTAAGTTATTCGATGTCACCAACGTCAATGGGAAATGGAAAAGCAAGAAGGATAAAGAGCTCTACCAGAGGCAAGTTATGAGTGGAGGAAAGATTGGTTATTCAATGGCCAAACAAGCCCTTTATAATCAATCCACCCAAGAAAACGAATCTGAATATCCAAAACTCAATCTCAAGCCAGCTCTTCTCAATCGCAACCTACACAAACACATACAACTGTCTCACAGTCTACACAAACACATACAACTGTCTCACAACCTACACAAACACATAAAACTGTCTCAGAATCTTCGGATTCTGAAACCTCTGCTTCTTCACCCGACTCGACAACCTATTCTTCCACGTCATCTTCTGAATACAAACCGAAATAGCAAAGAGCAAGCACTACAACAGCGGGTTTGCTAGTACTGAAAAGCAACATTTCTACACATAAAGCATATGACGTTCTTGCAACCATTGCTGAACAGGATCATGATGTGCCGGTTCAAAGTAAGTCGGGTGTTTGGAAACGCGTAATCTCTGAAGAACGGAAAATGAAAACCAAAAATTTTCAAAAACTTCAAAGCAAAGAACCCTATTGTCTCCAGTTTGATGGTAAAAGAGTGCAAGGGGAAGAGTATCAAGTAGTTATGCTGAAAACATGACAACCGAAATAAAACCCGGTACACAAGGAACTACACCAGCTAATTAATGAATATGATGCTTGGGAAAATATTTGTGTGACAATATGCAACACGACCGCAGTAAATACTGGTTGTTTGCCAGGGATTGTAAAGCTCATACATGATGATGTCTTGAGCAAGGGCTTTCAGAAGCCAGAATGTATTGACTGTCAGCACCATATACTCGACTTCCTTCTGAAACTTGTCATGAATTTCTTATTCAAGAACCAACGAGCAAACAACAACTCAACTATTCCTTCATTGACAAATTAACACAAAATTATGCCACTCTTCAGGCTGATTAACGCCTCGTTGTGACAGATGATGTTAGCACATGCGAGAACCCTGGATGGTCAGATGATTTCAAGTTCTTTTTATGAATTATGTCAGGCATATCTTAATTACAAAACATTTTCACGTTGGTCTCGCATCAGCTGGAAGAAACTACCAAATTTACACTAGGCAAGATGGAACTCACATGCGATATATACTATTATAGCATTACTTCTGATACCAGAGTGGCGCAACATCCTCGTTCCTGCTTGCAACTTCATCTGATATGAATGGGCAAATGCTTGATTCCATTTGCAACACTACAATAAAGCGTCCTTCAATGAACTGTTTACCTCACTCATCAGGGTAAAATGCAAAAAACGTGCTGTAAAACTGATGGAGGAACTTCATGCGAAATCGAGAAAATTTGAATTTTTTAATCTGAAGTTCATATGAACAATATGTTTTAAACATTTCTTGTATATTCTGTTCATATTACTAACTGTTCTGTATCTTATTTGTTAATAAAAGTTGATTAGTTAATATTATTACTCTTTTGAATTAAGCTAAAAAAAAAACTTGTCCTTTTTTTTGAAAAAAAATATTTTTTCACTTTTTTCTTCCGAAAAATGGGGAGGTGGGGGAACTTTTTTTAAATAAATCAAAAATGCTATTGATATTCTTAAATTACACATAAAAGTTCCTCGATTGCAAGTGGTTTCATAAAAATATTTTTTTTGTTATCACCCTAGTGCGTATATATAAAACTATGTTTACTGATGAATAGTAATTAGGTCTATAGTATTATTACACACATCAAGGGGTTCATCGTTTATTTTATACAGAACGGGCAAAAAATGTCTCGAAAACGTAAGACAGACAAAGTAATATATATATTACACATTCTGTACAGTTTTAATAATTCAGATGCTTTTGTTTACTTCGCCAACTCACCAGGATTGGAAGCAGCCATTTTAATGCATGTGACATTTGGAACCAATGAAAACTAAAGTTGTCGTAAGTTTATCTTTTCCGGGATGAAATTTTGTGTGCCTGGTCTAGAAGTGTTTTTCTACGTGTAAGTTAAATATCTCATGATTTTAAAATAATTAAAAAAAAGTTTATACTTTTCTTATTTAATCAGATATGGTGAAAATTTTCCGGAAAACATAATAAATTATCACAATTTATTGTAATGTGAAAATTTGGAACGCTCCCCAACAGACGTGAAAATATATACAAATTCTCTACGAATGCCTATGTAGAACTAGAATTGCGGAAATCGAGCAGAAACGAAAGAAGTTATTACTACTACAAATGTAGATTTTGTAGC
Source organism: Bulinus truncatus (assembly GCA_021962125.1). Taxonomy (NCBI): domain Eukaryota; kingdom Metazoa; phylum Mollusca; class Gastropoda; family Planorbidae; genus Bulinus; species Bulinus truncatus. Next base: position 9,027,693 of record JAGDYQ010000008.1, read on the forward strand.
ACCGAGCAACATATTATAATCTGTGGCACCGAGCATCTAGGATGTGAACGATAAAATCATTTTTCGATTGGGATTTTCGTTTTCTTAGCCTTTATTTTTCTGAGGAATTGTGCTATCGACGTAACGTTGAAAAAAAATTGTGTTTAGTTTATAATTAAATATTATTAAATTATTGCCAATATTCGATTTAGGTTAAACACCGTTAAAATTACCTTTTAATAAATCATTCATTCAAGGATTAGCTAAGCTATCTTAAATAATTTTATTGAGAGCTAAATGTTTGGTTCATTTTCTTTGATCAGGATGTTTTTGCCTTAGTACGTAAAGTGTGATATTTCGTGCTATGATATGAAGCGTCCATCTGCTGTGAAGAAAACACTTAGTACTGCAATTATCATTGGCCTTTGGATTTATATTTTCTGTTTGGTCTCTTCTGTCTGTGCTCATGATGAAAAAACACATACAAGTGAACAGCTTTCTTCCAATGGTCCAAGTAAAAAAAAGAATGGAGCGGAACCACCACCACTTGGTATGTTCAATTTTGTTTTTTAAAATGATTCTTAATCTTACTTACTGAGTATTATCTTAGAAAATAAATTGCGTTTTTGTGTGCATGTTTAATCATGATTTTTCTGGATCGTTTGATTAATTGATTAGATTCCACAATGCAAGATATTTATTGTAAACACTACCTCTAATTTCGAAAAAAAAATGCAACATATTAATGTTGGAATTAGAATATAAGCCTAGTTATAAAGTTTTTTTTTAGATCACAGAATGTAAATTAAACAGAATGCACATACTCAATATAAATTGACATTTCCAAGAGCCATCATATTTGTGGTATTGTGTATCAATATTTAGGTGCTACTCCATTGAAAAGGAAAATTACACAACTTGTGTCATTTGTTTCAAGTCACTATTAGATTATTTTTTTTAAATAGTGAGACACTTTCTGTATATATATTCTGCGGGTCTCACACTGTCTGTGGACTTACTAAAAGCTCTGACCAGATCTTAAGTATGTCAATATTTACATATATATTGTATATATATATTTATATTATGATATTTATTACTGTTTTCATTTCCATCGCTTTTTTTGGGTGGGGGGGGGAGACTAAATCTTTTTTTTGAAACATATATTTATATCAATTTGACCTTCGTTCCTTTTGATGATTGCATTTAGATATATACTAATGTGACTGAGTGATAAACTAATTAATGTATAATTTTCATAATAAAATCGTTATTGAGAAAAAAAAAGATACCCGTCTTTATCTAAACACATCTGATTAGTTTTGAACAAAAATCCCTGGTTCTCAAGTTGGGACAATGGGTCGACGAGCAGAAACTATCAAATAGAGCAGGCTCTAATTGTTCCAGATGCATTCTGAGCATGTCCCAATCAGTGCGTACTTTTGGAGGTTGAGGCCCAATGTTGACCTTCTGTTCTACTACTGTAGGGAGGTTAAGGCAACCATTGAAGTGAGCCTGTTGGGCAGCTTCTACTTGCTGGGGGACACACCAAGTTTAATCTGACTGGCTCTAAGAGACTGGGTCTCAGCTCACATACAGACTGAGAGAGTTCAAAGATTTCCAATAATAAATTGTTAATGCTATTCAAGGAGATTGAGTAAAGCTGCCTTTTACTTTCCCGCAAGTGACATTAAGCTAGTTAGACTCTGGTACACTGCCTGTATCAAAGAAGTATCCCAGAGCTCAAAAGGGTTTTGTATCACACATTATCATGACACCCCCCCCTCCAACATAGCCTTACGAATGGGGCACAAGATTGGGCAATCTGTAATGATTCAACAGTTGTGGGTTGTCAGCAGGGGGGCTCAAGTTGTCAACTATTACAGGGCCCAATATTTGTTTGCCTCAACATCATTTTTACCCAGGGCTCTTAAATTTCCTTTAGCTATGGCCTCCCATTACACCTTTTGCTTTAGGGCCGCCATTAACACACACACACACTTGTAGGTTCAAACCGTCATTCGTTAAAGTCTTTGCTGTACAAAGTCTTGTAGAGTTCAAAGGTTACACGAATCAACATCACATTTTCATTTTATTTTCTATGCTAAATAAATTCTGATAAGACAACGCGAGGCCCTGTTTGTCCCAAGGCGCTCAATACGGGATCTCAAGCTTTAGGTCTGTGGCTCTCCGAGGTATCGAGATTTTGTCCGCTTGGTGGGGGGAATTATGTGACACTTATGATACCGAACTTTGACCCACACTGATTTGAAGTAAGGGCCGAATATGTACACACACAAAAAATGTTCGCTATTAATTTTAGCTTTTCACCACGTTGTTCTTTCTTTACGCAGTGGGTCGCAAAATGGATTACGTTTCTGTGTGTCGCGAATAGCAAAAAACGTGAGAACTACTGTTCTAGAAAATCCTTACATACTGGGTGTTATTTGTTTTGGATATTAGGGATTTTACTCTTTCAGATGACGGTGCTTACAAATCGCTTCGTGAATCTTGAATAAGTAGTTTTTTTCGGCCTACAGGCTCTGATGTCATTGGTACTCAAGAGACAAGCGAATTACAATGACTGACGCCTTTGGCACCCCTCTTACTACCTCTACCCCCTCACGCCCTTCCTCCATCAATACTTTCCCTAACCCCCCCCTCCACGCCAAACATGTTTACTCAATATCTAATAAACGGACCCCACCAGCTCCATGACAGATGCCATGAAGATGCGTCCCTATTATTATTATTATTATTTTTTCACTGTATCCTTCGCGCTGAACAAATTGTTTACTTAATCTGTTGGCACTGAGCGCATCTTCTGATGACGTCATATTAAGAATAAATGGGGACCCGTTTTTGGGAGGGTGTGGGCGCCTCTTTACTTGGACGCTCAGGGTGGGGTGGGGTGGGGGTGGGGCGGGGGTTGAATTAGGATGACACAAAGATAGATATTGCGACAGCTTGTCGCCGTCGGGGAGGAAAAGACATTTACATTAACGGCACTCAGTGTAAATGATGAATCATCAAATGTGTTGGTAATTACACCGTATGCTGCAAAGCTGTTAATGTTATTAATGTATTTCGTTATACCGCTAAAACAAGGAGTAATTTTTTTCATTTTTATTTTGTGTGTTTGTATTGCTTGTGTTTGGTCAGTCCCAGAGGAGTGTCAAGTAGTCAGTTAAAGCTTTTCTACTGGATGGTCAGACATATGGACGGACGTAGAGATAGATAGATGGGTGGAAAGACAGTTAAGATTGAAAGAATGAATCGACAGATAGGCGGGCGGGCTGACATACAGAACGATAGAAATATAGATTGGTAAATATAGATAAAGATAAAGATGTGTGTTTGGGTACGTGCGTGCGCATTGCCTCATTCAGAATATATATACATACAAGGGCACTCAGAGTTTTTTTTTTTTAATGTCTGTATCATGAGAGGCTCTCCCCTGATCTAATCAACAGAGCAAATTACATATTTAAATAAAACTTAAATACAGTATTTTTTTCATCACAAAGAAATTGTATAATTTTTTTTTTTCAAAAATAATGTGTTGTAATATTTTTGCTTCAGATATTACCATTTTAATTTTTATTTTCTAACTATAAATTTAATTAATTTGAAAAAAAAAATTAACTGATAGCATTTAAACTATTTATGACCATTTTAGGACACAAAATAATGTACACTTGTTTCAGAGCCAATGATGATATAGTGATTTGTTTAAACCTTGATTTTCATTGGTTGTTCATATTTTTTTTTTAAACGCCGCCATTGCCAGCATGGTAGGGTGTAGTGTGCCTCACCAGCACTGTTGGCGGCGCTGATGCACGACAATTAATAAAAAAAAAAAAAAAAAATTGGTTGTTCATATAATTCAATTGTCAAAAAATTTGTTACGGAGAGTATCACAGAATCTTTTGCCATGATATTTTGTGATCTCTCCTTCCTGGTCTGAGAGACATACCATGATCCACGGGGATGGATCATGGGGGTTCTCTAGTCAGGAAAAAAAACCCATTACTTGCGAGGTGGTACTGTGGTCAATGAGGACTATCCGAGACCGCAGTAATCACAGCTGGCGGTGGTGACGGATGCATGGTCGGCACTGCACCTTCCCACTCCGTCCCACTCAAGCACACCTGCGCAGCTTGCCATTTCCGGCTGAGGGTACAGGCACACTACACCCCTCCCCTCTGTCCAGTGGCAGGAAAAACCCCTTTCCTTGCCATTCTGGCCGACCGGCGAGTACACACCCTGCTGGTCTGGCCGGTTTGGGCAAGGATTAAAACCCATCTTTCTGCCATCCCTGCAGATGATATGAGCACACTCGCCCCGCCGCTCTGTAGGCATGGCAGACGTGCATCAGCGCCGCCAACAATGCTGGTGTGAAATAGGCCACTACACCCTACCATGCTGGCAATGGCGGCGTTAAAAAAAAAAACAAAAAAAAACAAAAAAAAAATGGTTGTTCAATTAATACACAACGGACGTATTCAAAAGTCACTATTATCATGTAATTTCTCCGCCCCCTTTACATGTTGACAAATATAGCTCGGCTTGGCGATTCCACGGTCACCACATACACAAAAGAAAGTCGGTGAGGCATGGTCATCGATTTTTTGCCAATTACATTCAGCAGTAATAATGCTAACGGTGCGACATCACGTCACTGGAATGAAAACGTCAAGTAAAAACAGAAGGAAACAGGTGATGAAGACCCGCGCGTACACACACAGTGGTGGGCTTTCATGTCATTTTTCGTGACGCGGGTCAGCTGGCTGCAGGGTAGACAAGTGGTGTGTGTGTGGGATGGAGGTTTACAGTGACGAATTCCCAGAACATTGTGAACTAGGGCTGTGAATTCCCTAAGATTGACTTGCTGGGAAAGATTTTCTTTTGATCTGTGGCACATTTCTACCTTAATCTCTTGTTGTTGTTGTTATTTTGTTTTTTCGCTATTGTATATGTTAAGACGATTTTTTTTATTTGTAACGTCTTCATTTTGTCTGATGCTTGTTATACTCTCAAAGTCCACTCCGCTTTAGTTGACCACCCTACCCTTTTGCTCGGGACAGATTCTTCAATTTTTTATTATGAACTTTAAATTGCATTTTGATTCGCTTAGAGCTGTGAGCATGATTAGGTCTTTTTTAGAGCTGTGAGCACGATATGGTGTCTTAGAGCTGTGAGCATGATTTGGTGTCATAGTTGCTCAGCACGATTGGGTACCGCTGGGGTTGGGATCACGTGTGGGTGCCATGCTAGTTACCTGTTTGAGTGGCAAGCTAATTATATCTCTACCATTTGTGTTCTGCGAGCACTCTCAGCTCGGCTGTGACCCCCGGGGAAAGGTCGATGAAAAGTGCACAGCCAAACTGGCCAGACATCGTTAATCGAACCTGGGGTGGTCGGTGAGGCCGGATAGCGAAAAAAAATCGTTATGTTAATACGTCAGTTAAGTGTTATTGCTCCAGATCTTTTCTTAAAGGAGTGAGTGTTGAACAAGAAATAAGGTGATGGTGGTGAAGATGGAGTAAAAAAATGATGGAGACTTGATATTATCAGGATGGGGGTGAAGATGGTGTCGGACAACGTGCAGTTGTCATGTGACGCTAAGCACTGCGATGTGTGACCTCTGAACCCTCCCTGATCTATTAATAACCTCAAGATATTTACAGCTTAGACAAAATGTAGAACATTTTCATTTCTTTGTCGACGCTACCGGCCCCATTGCAAACCACCCGCATACAAACATCCACCCACTCATACAAACACACGCCCACACCAAGCCGCCAGTTTCTCTCTCATATTTGTTCAAAGAAGACATTAATGTCCTTAGTCATGACGTCCAAGGTGTCAACAACAACAAACAAATTTAATGAGTAATTCTAAACAAAAAAGGTGTGTGTGTGCGTGTGTGAAGGAGGGGGATCTCATATCCAGTCCAGGCCCCGACTCCTTCGTCTGGCAGTGACGTCATGTCATGATGCAACGTGACTCAAGGCGGAAAGGACAGGCGTCACGTGGCCGGAATCGGAAATGATGGAGTCGGATGCCCCTTTCTTTTCTATTGCTTTTTCAGAACACTCACCATTCGCCCAGATACAGTGGCACGACCTAGGTACCTTGGGTGACGAACTTTATTCGTTCCGGATCTCCGTTCGTAAGCCAGGTATCACTGTCTTCAGCCTCTCTGGTTTATATAACGAACCGATGCACATAGACATTGTGAGTTTTGTTATCTGTTGTTTTTAGGGCGTGGGGAGTTTGTTTTTTGTTGTTTTTTTGGAATGGGGGAGGGGGGGGGCAAAAATAGCTTTCGGCACCCTGACAAAGAATAGCAATTTGGCGCGGTCTCCTGAAGCTATCCCACTAAGAGAAGCCCCGCACATAAGAGAAGATCCGCACATAAAGAAGATCCGCACATAAGAAGATCCGCGCACCGAAGATCACCACACTTAAGAGAAGATCCGCACCTAAGAGAAACCCCGCGTAAGAAGTGTTGTGATACATTTACGCCTTAACGTCCGTGTATTATACACTCGCCGTAGGCCCCGCGCATTAGACCTAATGCCATGACCGCCTCTGCTGGTAATCAACCCAACGAACACATGATGCTCGTTATATTGCTATGAACTCCGCTATGTTGATTTGATCTTTATGACCGCCTGGTAGCGTGTAATGTAATAGCTCATCACGATATGAGATGATCAGTTTTACTTTTTAAATTCACTATTACAAAGAATTAAAACTTTCTTTTTTCTCGGTTATTAATAATATTAAATGACTGGCCGATTAGGGGGAGGGGGCGGGGGCGCTTTCTGTTGAGGCCCTATGCCTTGCCGACTCTGCACTCCTTTCCACCCAACCCCCCCTTTTAATCGGACGTCTATCCCAATCGCGACATAGGACAGAGTATAACATTGACTTGGCCATTACAAAAATGCATTCTATCTCTAAAGCTTGCCAATGGGAGCACACCATAGAAAATATGAATCTATTCAGTGTTTCACTAAATAATGATAAACTTGAAAAAAAACTATTTACATTATAAATTCTAACATAAGGAAATTAACGGTAATGTCATGGTTTAGAAAGAAATCATTTTCAATTCGCTTAAACTTTACCACTTTTATCTAATCTAATTTCCCCTGCCCGCTCCATGGCTACTGTTTAGAGACATTCTTGAGTAAGTTTCCCGGCATCCATCAGGTCTCATAGACTTCGCCCCCCCCAAATAATATTACAGCTTAACTTAATATGGAACGGTTTTTATTCACTCAGTGCTACAATGTGGATAAAGTCATAAAAGAGCGGTCTCAACGACACTTTGATGGCAAATTCTGATGACGTCATAACCAATTTATTCATACCTTAGATAAGACGCACATGTTTCGTCAAATTTGCTCCGTGTAGTAGCTTCTAACCGTTTTTTCTAATTATGACGATAGATACGAAAATTGATATTAAAGCAATCAGCGGCATTGTTTTCATAGAAGAGACAACATCTCCCCCTCAGGTAATCTATGTCATTATTATTAGAATCTTTTCATGCTCCCAGTAACGCACGTTAACTCATTAGTCTTTATAATTGGAGTTTCGCTCTAAATCCAACGAACAATAGGAAAAGAAGACACAAATATCCGTTCACGTTATTAAGTGCATAATGTGAAGGCCGTCTGGCATTGTCTCTAATTCTGTTGAAGGAAATGTTCGGCAAGGCCTAAAATCTTATTTATACCTACAATATAGTGTACAAGAGTAATAATAGACTATTATAATCATGATGGAGTCTTATTAGGGCTGCCGGTTTCAAATATCGAATACATGTACTAAATACCGCTATCTATGAAGCTCTTCCAATTTAGAGCCCGCTGTATCACTTTCTCACCCCCCCGGCCCGGGTCAAAAAGTAGTCGGTGCAAGGCCCAAAGAATGAACCCAAGCCGCATCCCCCAGAGGAAACAGAAAACTCTCTTGAAGTTTTTTAATTTTCCCTTTACATCTAAGTTAAATATTGCTAAGGTATATTCCAATGGGGGGGGGGTTGTCCGCTGTTTTTTTCTTCCTTTAAGGGTTTTGTCGGATTCCACACCTATAAACCATGACCGTCTTGAAAGTGGGCCATCTCTGTTACTTTCCCACACGTATTAGTGGATACCCAGGCTAGTCATTGTTATTATTATTATTTAAAATTGCTTAGGGGCGGAGCCGTAGCCAGCTATTGTGCCGCCCTGTGTACATTTTTGGCGCCCACATCCCAATCCGAAAAGTGCAGGAAGCAAATAACATCGTTCTTTTTGGAGACCCTGTCTGGTTCATCGGCACAGCCCCCGCACCCTTTGCACTACTGTTTAGGGGTTGAGTCATCCGGGAGGAGGGAGCATACGCTAATAATATACCCCAACCCCACCCCCTTGCCTTAAACATCAAACCCTACGTTTAATCAACAGCAGTATGATCAAAGTAAAGTAGTAGTTCCTTTAAGTCCCTAATGGCTCATCGGGGCAGATGAAGTGCCGAATTCATCATTTTTCTATAAACCTCGGCATATAAAGGGATTGTGTAGTTACGCCTATTCCAGCCGCATTTACTTTTGCTTTAAGTCAGGTACCTATTTAGAGCAGGGTGGACTTGTGGGCTGAACAAATCCAAGATTATCACTAAAGTTTGAAAGATCTCCTCCTCACCCCCCCCACCCCGGACTAAACATCAAACCATACGTTCAGTCAACAGCAGTATGATCAAATGTAAAAGAATGAAACCGTTAACACAATAAGAATGAAAAAAAAATAAATTAGTAAGTATAAAAGACAGCTAGACCCATGCCTCACTATTGTTTACATGTTGTAAGTACATATAATTTATGAGGTTGTACAAATAAATGTGGATATGAGTCAGCCTGTTTGAGCCCAGGGGTAACTTTGGGACCGGAAAGGGGGAGTTGTTGTATCCCCGACATGAGAGTTAACAATAGCTTTCACGCTGTAGTAATCATTATACTGTAATAATACAACTTATACTGCAATAAATACAACTTATACTGTAATAATACAACTTATACTGCAATAATACAACTTATACTGCAATAATACAACTTATACTGCTTAATGGCCAACTTATACTGTAATAATACAACTTATACTGCAATAATACAACTTATACTGCAATAATACAACTTATGTTGTTTACGTCCAGCTTTTGTAACCTCCCCTTCCACCCCCTCCCCATCAATTTCCCCCCCCCCACCTCCGCCCAATTAGTACGGTGCAATAAACAAAAATCGACAATTTGTGGAATGAATTAGTATTGTTTTGTAGAATGTCATGCGTTGTTGTTGTTTTTGTGAAGCTTTCTTTTTTGATGCTCGGGGTTAATTCACTATAGTCCCTGAAGTGACCAGATGGAACTTTGATCGGACGCATGCCTCGGGCAATATAAAAAATAAATGGGGGAGGGGGGAATACTTTTTACTAAAGACTGTGAGCTGTACTGTTTTTGTCTGTTGTCTGTATTTTTCCTGTGGTGTTTGGAGACCAATGCCGACTTGACGTGGGTAAATAACATTAAAAACAACAGCGGGCCAGAAGGCAGACTAATGCTTATTCCATTCAGAAAGGATAGCCACAGTATTGGTAAGCCTCCTCCCAATATCATGATGATATTGAGTATGGATACGGTAGTCTGCCATGGAGTCGTGCACATGCCGAGTACCACTCTCTTACTGTGGGTGCGGCCCGGCTGATAGGTAAGCCATATATATATATATACCTGCTTTTCATATATATATATAGACTAGACATGAACCGACTGGTGAATAGATAGATAGATAGATAGATAGATAGATAGATAGTGTAGGCGGGCGGGCAGGCAGACAGACAGATAGTGAGATAGATATATAGATAGATAGATAGATAGATAGGTGGACAGATTGGGGCCAGTATGAGAATACATTGAGAAGGATTTTCCTATCACTATAAACAAATACTTTTGATTGACATAATAAATGATCGATATCTCATTGAATTTACTCTGTCACGTGGACCTCATGGCTAGACTGATACAGCAATGGACCACATAATTCTTTTTTTTAATTTTATCTATTTCGTCCGTTTGTTGATTTGATGAGATTCAATTCAGACAAGTGTCGAAAACTTAGCTTTTTTTTCTTTTTTTTTTAAATTCCTAAAATATAAGGCGCCAATTAGTTTGACGTCTGTCTTGGAAGTACTCATGACGTACACTACGAATGAAGAGAGAAAGAGGAGGAGTAGATGAGAAAGTGAATTATTTCACTACTGTCTCCTGGTGTTAAAAAACACGAAGGTTTTCATTCGCACGAAGAGAAAATGGGGGTGTAACAAGGGATCAGGGGACAACGCCTTTTGAATAACAGATGATGGTTTATATATTTGAAGACCTACTTCTGCTGCCTGTTTCTTTGTTTTGTTTATTAACAAATGATTAGTTGAGGGGACATCATAATTAATGAACGTCACAGATCAAGGAAAATCAATCATTTCGTTGAACGATGGAAATGTAGGCCCATTTAATCTGTGTGACAGAACACATTGGTTGTAATTATTGCTGGGGTTAATATATATATATATATATATATATATATATATATATATATATATATATATATGTAGATGTATATATATATCATTTCTGTTTATATTAATAATTGCGAAACTTAAAATGATAGTAAAAATAAAGGTTGGCAAAGTTTTATGATTCTCGGGTCAAAACGGGCACTTAAGTCTGACAATATTCAGACGGAGGGACTGGTTTTTCTTTAACCAGTCTTTGTTTAATGTTGCAGATTAAATGCGTACCGGATCAAAAAGCCTAAAGGGCCGTACGTGGCACGTGGGGCTAAGTTTTCCCATGTCATCGGGGCCGGATTTAGACTTGAAAAAGGCCCTAAGCTATATGAGAGATGAGGATTACTTTTAAGTTATATATATATATATTGTTACGTTTAGAAGTTACCCCCCTTTTTGCACACGCACCTCCGCCAGTAGCGAGTGACTCATCAGTTGACCATGGAACATAACCCAGGGTCATGGTCAGAAATGTTACATCTAGAATTTCACCCTCCTCCCCGTTTTCCCCCTCCACTGCCAATTTAAATTTACCCCGCCAATACGGACCCTCTCGCTCCTCATCAGCCATGGATACTGTTACGTCAAAATTACCACCTCTCCTCCACCCCCCCCCATGTAACGGGTCAAAAAACTTAACCCCTTCCATACTAGTTAAAAGTTGTTTCTATCAGCTCCTCACTACCTTTTACCTTTGGACTTTCTACTACTGTCCCATTATCTACTATTCCCCGTACCCTAATGACTCATGCCTTCATCCCGCCCCCCTTTGCACACGGATTATCTACGGTCCCTCTCGCACCCCGCCAGCCTTTATAAAAGTGAACGCCCGAATGTATCTCGACAGAGGGCGTAATAGACTTAGGAAGTTTATAGAATATATTATACTTAGAGTAGACTTGGATTGTTAGACTTGTAAATATTTATATAGTACATTAAATCAGGAGTATTCATAAAAGTACACTCCTAAGAGTTGTGTTGTTATATACTAGTACCTATATAGTGAGTTAGAGTTAAGGATTTGATAATTAAGTTAAATTACCTGGCGAAACCTCACACCCATAGATACATAATAAATATAACTAACATATATATATATATATATATATATATATATATATATATATATATATATCCATCCGTGACCCAACTACGTGAGTGGATAGCAACAATCGCTCTCTCGGACAATTTTTTTCCGGGGGGCTAGCTTGTGTAGCTTAAAAGTAAATCTTGCACCGCATGTAATATGTAATGGTCTGTCTATATTATAGCGCGCACGGCGTGGTCGCCCTTGATAGAACTAGTTTGATGTGGGGGGGGAGGGGTAGGTCATATAATCCAAACAAAACAAACAAAAACAAAAATACTGTTTTAAAAGTATATTGTAGATACAGGGAGTAAATTACCCCAGTTATCACCATGGACTGCGACTGAGTTGTTGTTGTTGTTTTTTTTGTGACTTACGGCATGAAAATAGAAAAGTAACTTGGTTAAGAAATTATCAAGTACAAGACATTTTTATGGGGTGGAGGGTGTTTAAAGGTGTGAAATTAAAGTTATAATTCTCCCCTAGGGTTGAAAGTGTACAGTCCCGCAGAAATGTATGTGGAAATTAAAGCAGGAACAACTCTTTGGGAAATCGTTACTGCTGGTTGAAGCGAGGCGACGCGGAGAAGGCGAGACCAAAGGCTAGCTTACAGCTTTAACAAACATAAATAAATATGTAACTATAGAATTGAGAAAAAAAATAAGGTATGATCGTTAGAAGGAAATGAATCTCCTTCCTCGGTGTAAATAAAATGGGGGGGGGTAAATTTATTTTGTTTAAAGGTAGATAATAAATAACAGAACTGCTCCACATAGGAATTTCAAGGCGCGTTTAATGGCAGATAATGGAAAGCTGATCAAGGACGGTAACTCGAGCATTACTTGTGAACTCTGTAATAACATTGATTGGACGTGTCCCCCTTCCAGCCTCCACCTACCCTTTTCCCGAAACCGTGTTTTTCTTTTTAATTAGCTAGTTAGTAGATTAAATGAAAACACCAATACTAGCACCGCCTGAACGAAATAACATAAGAATTGTTGTCAAATTCCATTCTGTTTCAACGCATAATCTTGATACAAACTTTAATGATCAATCTCGACATTGGACAAACTAAAAATTGGAATCTCTACATGGAAATTCTCCATCTCTCATTAAAAACATGACAAATGCTTCTAATTCCGGAGTACATTTTCATTTTTCGTCTACACGATATGGTTTACATTTTTTTACAAAATTTTTAAACTAAACAAATATTTGATCTTTTTTTGATTGATCGGTAGTTTGCCTGGTTCAGTCAATTGTTAAATTAGGAAAGATAATATAATGTCAGATAATGGATGAAAGGAGATGAAAAAGTTGTACAACAGACGGAGATAGTGTTCTTCTAAATCTATACCAACAGGCCAGACTTGGGATGCACATACATTTTAACAAGTTTATAGATGGACAGATAGATACATACAGGCCCACCGACAGAAATTTTAGACCCTGGGCAGGGCTGTCTGGCCCTTCCGTGCTGATAATAATATTTTCAAAAGTTGATTGGCTCGCTTAGTCCGGGCCTAAACTCGCCGTGCCCCTGGGCATTTGCACCCCCATCGGCGGGTCTGGATACATAGACAGACAGATGGACAGATAGATACATAGACAGACAGAGGGGCAGAAAGATATAGACAAAGAGGGGCATATATATATATATATATATATATATATATATATATATATATATATATATATAATTTAAGGATACTGGGTGATCATAGACAATGTAACGGGTCGGTACCTAAGTTAAAGCTAATAAGTGCAGGTTAGTTTATCATGTGATTAGTCTGACCAATGAGCGGTTCTCATCAGGCTCGAACGGAAATCTGACGCAAATAATATCATTATGAGAAAAAAAACAAAGACACTTCTTATGTGCATTTACATAAGTGCTGCAGACGACATTTCTAAATTTATAAAAAAATAAAATTATGACAGTAAGTTCTATAAACAAGATGACAACAAGACGAACTATCCAATACTTTAAAAAACAACGTACTTTTCCAAACTGCTACTCCTAGTAAACATGTTGTTTTTTTCAATGGTCTGTTTTTTATTTTTCTTCTAACAAATGCACACGCCGTATGAAATATTAAAGCGATCTATTGTGTGAGATGTTGGTGCGCAATTCGTGACAGCTTGTGTTTTATTATTGTTCCCATAAACAATTATCTGATGTTGTTTTATGTTTTTTTTCATACACAATGTTATTGTATGTATTATTATTATTATTATCATTTTGAAGGGCTTGGCCCAGTCATATCTCACATCTTACAGAATAAAAAGGCGCATTGTAAAAAAATGTTGGTGAAAAAGAGAATTTATTGGCCTATGGCGTAGGGCGGTCGAGTTTTAGTTCAGGTAAAACTGGAAGTATATATATTATTAGGATTAGGACCCCACATTAGCAATTTTGCGGCATAGAGTTCCCCAAAATTATAATATATACATGGGGGGGGGGGGGGGAGGCGGCAAGACAAGGTTAATTTATGGAACTCTAGTCCGGCAACTGTAAATGCCGGGGGGGGTCCTAATAATAGCTCAAAACTGAGACTTCCTTCCTTTCTAAAAACATCAAAGTGTTAATCATTCTTCCTTGGGTCCCTGAAAAGTTGTCAGATCGCATGTGGGGGAGGGGGGGCGGTGGTGTGTGTGCTTGGAATGGCCCCCCCCTATGCAGATTACTAGTTTTTCTATCCATGAAAATAATTTTCGTTTTAGAGAGAGAAGCAAGACTCCATTTTCTGTTTGATGGTTCGCGTTATAGACACATGCTGATGGCGTGTAAAAGTGAGACAGATTGTGATAACACAGACAGAGAGCACACACGGCTGTTATATGTGTGTGTGGGTGGAGGGGGAGGACGAAGGATATTTATAGGATCAAGAGATACATCCCCATTCAGGGTCTCGTTAAAAGATCATGTGACATAATGGAGGTAGCGAGAGACACTACGGGGGGGGGGGGTTACACCATTTTAAATATACAGTGGATTCCGCTTAATTGGGACACCGCTTAATTGGGATAGCGCTTAATTGGGACAGCCCTTTATTTGGGACACATCTCAAAAACCAAACTTATATGTTTAATTGGGACCGCTTAATTGGGACAAAAAGCCTCCGGTCCCGATGTGAAATTCAGTGGAATCGACTGTATTTATTTATTTATATAAACGCGATTTGGGTCATCTTGTAAACAGTACAGAATCGGCGAGGGGTTTTTAGGGGTTCTTCTCTTCCTCCGAAACTTCCCATAAGCTCTCCTCTTAGCGATAGGATTGGTAAAGTAACTCAGTTTAAAAATTATCAAAGTACAATTTCAATTTAATTACTTCCTGCCCGTGACTTTTTTTTATCCCTAGTATGAGTTAATAAAATTAATGTTTAGTAGTATAAGTGGTAAATGCAGCAACTAGCAACAACAAATACATTCTATAAATAGAACAAGTGTAGTTCAGCAATGTAAGCCAATAACGAACGAGAAAGATATATTGAGGAAAAACACCAAATACTGTAATAACAAAGATATAAATCAGTGGTACTCAATTGTTTGATTTTAATAGACAGCTAAGAAAACTTAACGGTTTTGTGAACCCCAAGTAAAAGAAATAGATAAAAAAAAAAGGTTGATAGAATTGTAGATATTTTTCATCAAAAGGAAATAATATTTTCAAAAATATATACATACATACACAGATCATTTTATCAAAATTATAGTATGCCCCTCTATAATGAACCTGCATACACATAACAATACATTTGTTATTTCTATTTTACAAGATTTCAGGTACTGAAAAAACAGACACAACATGGAATTACAATAGATTGCTTGAAGAAGAAGAGATAACTCATGCATTTTTATTGCCGCTCTGTTGTCTGCCTGTTTGAATTTTTGTAATCCGTCTGTGTCTGCAGGCGATACTTGACAAGGGCGGTTACTGTGAGACGTGTTCATTTTACGTCATTCAACTACTGTTATATCGTCTATCGACTTCGCCCTAAAAGAAACTATGCGATAATTACTAGTGCCACGTGAGGGCGACAAGAAGTATGGCCGGGGGGGAGAGGAGGAAATGGAAAAAAAAATTGTGGAGAATTATCGCTTATGGTGTCTTGAAGAGAAAGTGGGGGTGTGGTGAGGGTTATTATTCCCATTATTCCGTATATATAAAAGAGAGAGAGATTTTCACTTTTAAAACAAAAGAGTAGTAGTGAATTATATTTATAAAGTTTGGAGACATGGCTGAGTCCTAGCTAGATATACTTTCTTGTTCAATTTGGGAATTATATTTTATGTTAAATAAAATAAGAAATATTTCAGCCATCAAGTGAAATTATTCCACATTTTTCTTGTGAAGGTTTTTGTAACGCTAGACAGAAACTTTCTTATAAAAATGGAACCCGAGGGAAAAAAACAACTGACTTCATAGGAATTTATGCTATAGGTAGTGGTCCCCGAACCCCCGGACGGCGGACCGTGAAAGCGGTTCGTGGATCAAATGGCTCTGGGCCGCAGGCCGCCAAAGCCTTTAATTAATTCCGTTTTATTGCAGTGTATTCTTTTCGGGATTGTGAAACTTTCCATGGACGGAAGTGGCTGTGAGCGGATGTGACATTGTAAAAAGAAAAACATTCTTAAATGTAAAGTCCACCCCCCTTTTTCCTCTCCCTCAGCAGGCCGCGGTCGATGAAAAATCAGGTTGACCAGGCCGTGGCTAGGAAAGGAGTTGTATGGATACTTGTATTAGTTTTTAATCCGTTAAAAACGGCACTGAGAGTAGAGCCTCAATTTCAGAAATATTCTCGTGATCGTTGGGTGTGTGTGGGTCACCCTGTGTAGTGAGAATCACTGTTCTGAAACATTCGCACAACGCTGATCTTATATTTTTGTTACCAAAGGAGTTACGTTGTTACACGGGAGTGATGCTTATGTAAAGTTGTGCCGGGTTTAGACGGAAGTAGCGCAAAGGTAGATCACTCATCTCATACGTTTGCGTGTTAACAAACTGTCATTGAGTAAATAATAATAATAAAAAATACGACCAGAAACCAGAAAATATAAGGCAGCCGTTTTCATACCTGGTTGAGTGTGTGTGTGTGAGTATTAAGATAACAGAAGAGTTTCCATTTGTACCGCACTGTTAGAGAGTCATACCTGAATGTGTGTGTGGTATAAAGATAACAGCAGTATACGATTAAACAGTATTTGATTGTGTGGTCTATTTATTTATTCAATTAATTAGTCAAACATATAGGAAGTAGGAACAATTCAGAAGTATACCAGCTCTGTGAAGGAACCTAACATAACATCAGGAATAAAACAAAATGAATGAAAGCGTTGGGTTGGGCTCATAAAAAAAGAGCCGCCTCAAAGTTATTACTGATTCCCTTACTTTTTAAAGTTCTGAAAACGGTACGTCCGGTTATATATGAGATTCCCAGTCAGAGACTGCCAGTGATATATGGGGTCCCCGGGCAAACACATGCACACTAATGTGTGCAAAATTATAATGGCGAAGGGTCATTACATAATATACGGGCGGCCCGATCGGTGGTACCTGGGGCGGACCTCCCCTGCCGCCACTTATTGCCACAAACACACTTGTGACAAACATGGCAAACTCTATAACGTGACACCATAAACTGATGTTACTAATAGTTAATTCATTTATTTCTTACATTATTTTCGGCTCTTTTAGCGACGACTTGCGCTCGACAACTTTCTGTCTTTGAAAGGCCAAAGTCTTAAGATTCTCATAAAAACATTAGCACTATAGTGTCTGGTCTGCATGTATTTCAATTGTCATTCTTTTGTTTTTTTTAACTAATTTTTAAAGCTAATAATATAACAGATCGCTTCTCTTCCATACTTTTTATATAAAATTTTCTTTTCATTGAGTGTTTACTACTAGTTGTAAAAAAAGTTAAAAGGGCACTGCAAAATGCCGCCCCATTGGTGGTGTAAGTGATTCTAGGTCAGCCTTACAGGGACTTGATACAGACAACGTTCTCAGTAAAACAAATTATTTACTTCACAAACAGTAAAGTTTGACTGTACAACCACTTCATCCCGTAATTTACTTTTAAAAGTAACGGCTTTAAGATCGCCTCTCTGGTGTATTTTCGCAATTTGTCCTTTTAGCATTTTTTTGGTTCCTTCAATGGACATTTGTTAAAAACACTCAACATTTCAATTGATTTCAAAGTTTTTTTTTCCTTAACAAATAACACTGACAGAAACTCTATGATTGATTTATTGAACTTGTGACCTCATTTCCCTGCACTAGGAGAAAAGTTACGTGAGACAGATTTTTAACAGGATAATTCCATGTGCCAGGTTCCACTTGATGATTTAGCTGACCGAGACGGGTGGGCTTAAAAAAATCCTTCATTGTCTCATAAGTGTTTGATTTTTTTTTTTTAAACTGCTAATGTTTACTGTCAAACTACTCACTGTTCAAAACAAGTCGAGAATGTCGCCCTACTTGTGAAGGGACCTGTGTTAGTGTTGTGTTTTAAAAGCAATGTTAGTGAGATTTTTTAAACTGCCTGTCTTTGCTTTTAAGCACTTACAGGAATAAATACTTAAGTCAGAATACCTAGCTTTTTTAAATAATTTTCAAGGCTTTAAATTAGGTCTTAAAGGGAGATCATAGAAATTACAAATTACATAAAAAAATAATTAATAAATGAAGAGTTGTATTATAGTAGGATCATTGCTTTTTACAACTTAAGAACCACCGTGTCAACATTTTTAGCGACTTATATAATTACAGCTGATGTACGATAAAGAAAAGAAAATATAAATATCCAACCCATGGCCTTAGCTAAAACGTTATTGTTAACACTATATTATAATTTATTTACAAAAAACTATGTGCCTTACGTGGTTCGATTATATCACAGACTTGGGTTCAACAATTTTTCTCACCGGGTATAAAATCTATGGCATTGTTCAAATTAAAAGCTGATATCAAATTTGACTCTATATCTGATACTCTATCAGACCGTCGCGTTTTTATCTTTTTCTTTTTATCGTAATACTTCCTGTAGAACACCTGACGTTAAAGTGCGACGTCCATCAACAAGAATCGTTCTTTGAGAGACTCATTGTTGGGTCTCTCTATCAAATTTTTGAAACCGTTACGCAATAGGCGGGAACGCTTCCCTCCATATTTATGTCCAGTTCAAATCCTCTGAGGGCGAGCACACACACACACATACACAAGATGAGATTTCTCATTATGCAATGCTCGTCATTAATGTTTCACTCAAGCTCTGGCATGGCGTCAGGATGCACACACTTTACACACATGAAGTTCCACCCTAGGTGGGGGCGTGGGGAGGTTGTTGATTGCTGCTGCGCCGGGATCTCCACTGAGCCAATGTCACAACTTTTTGGTTGTCGTTGTCTAAATGTTTATATACTACAGAAATACAATATATATATATATATATATATATATATATATATATATATATATATATATATATATCCTAAAATACATAATCGTCTAACCCGTGTCTCCCTCGGGTGATTTTCATATCGTGCGGTGTATGGCACGTAAGCCTGTGTCTCCCCTCTTAGGTAGTTTTCATATCGTGCGGTGTATCTGCGTTGTAAACAGGTTTCACTTCTGACAGTAAGTTTTATATCATATATAGTGTTCGGCAATAAAAGTCGAATGTTATTTTCTATTGCAGTATTTCATACATTTCTTTGTTATTTCTGTTCATAAGATATTGTGTTCATGACCGTAAAGGCCACAAGTTCTTTTCTATTGCAGCATTTATTATATTTCTTTAATTTATCTCCTTCTGTCGGTTCGTTTCAGCCAGCTTCAGCAGGCTTTTGCACTAGTATATATATATATATATATATATATATATATATATATATATATATATATATATATATAGCGGCAAATCAGTAGAAAAACACCAACAATAATATTTATAAGCCCCTTACCGCATGATAATTTATCATCAGTGGTTTACATTACGTAGTATAAGTTATCATATTGGAAAATAAATGGATGGTTACTCTGACCTTATCAAATTGGGCTAATCGATGTTATCTCCAATGTAACAGTGGTACATATCGATTTAAACAGTACAAAAGATTACGTGACAGTATGAAAATTATACAGGATTCACCAGTACAGGGCAAGTAATACGCTGAGTGTAACAGTATTCAGCAATAGTTAGCAAAGTAGGTTACCAAACTATATATACTGCATAAAGCTTTATCAGCAGTTGATGTCCGATTACAAATGCGTTCGCCATTAATATTTCAATAGTTGTATTATGGACTTTGATTCTTTGTCAACCATCAATTATCACCTGATCTTATTTATAATAGTTATAGCAAAAGGATAAGCTTTTAAATGACTTTGAATATTTATCGACATTGATCGACAACATGAAATGTGTCCCAAGTCTTAAAAATTATACGGGAAGTTGTTGTTTTTTTAAAACTGGTGTACCTGAGATGTATTTTTTCTTTTTTAGAAACTTTGTTATGAAACATATAACGTCTTTAAAAGTACAATTTAAACCAAAAATAAATCTTCCACCACAAAAGAGCTTAAGAAAGTATGATATATATATACATATATATATTATATAAACATGTACATTTTTATGGTAATTGTTCTAAAGCCTGAAATAACGGTTGGGGGGGTAAGAACCATAACCTTCGATGCAATGGATATTTATCTGAACCTCTCATATGTCATTCATAATTCCCCAATTCACTTTCCTGCCGGCTCGTGTAAACATCGGATCAAAGCACAATGAAGGTCGTTGGACATTCTCTTGGGAATTCCCGGACGAGCGAGTGAGATTTGTTTATCGTTATTGGGGTGGAAATTGGAGACGGGCAGGTTGGTTGGAAGTCGCTGGAGTGAGGGCGGTAGCACGATAGAAAACACTGTTTTATCGGGGAAGGGCTGTCAGTCTGACGCCCTCTGCGTATGACGGATGAAAATGGGACCTACTCCGCCCCGTGCATGTCTTTAGATGATAAAATAATCTAAAATAAAAAAAAAGTAATAAACCTAACCGACAGTAAGTGCCTCGTAGTAATGTTTACGAGTAATTCACTCGTTTCTAACTTGTTGCTGGAACCTCTGGGAGAAAAATCCCCACACAAACCAATTGATATTGGTCATTCTCCCGGAAATTCACTTGTACTCAGTGATTCCTCAAAAAGATTTTGATGAACACCACATCAACTCATTGGATGCGGTATACGAAATAAGAGGGCTTTCAACTGAACAATTGTTATGACCTTTGGAGATTCCCATTCTTTTTTTTTTAAATATTATTTTTATATTTTACGACATGGGGAGGGGAGGGGGAGGGAGAGGGAGAGGGAGAGAGAGAGAGAGAGAGGGAAAAAGATAAAGGCTAAGTCATAACAATTAAATACAAATCAGTTCGCGATAATTTTAGATATTGTTTTATTATCATTGGATAAAGTAAAATAGAAATATATATATTTATATACATATATATTGCAGGCGATATATATATATATATATATAGAGAAGTGAGAGAGAGAGAAGAGAGATGAAGAATGAATAAAAGGAGTGGGGAGGGGAGGGAGGGAGAGGGAGAGAGAGAGAGGGGAA
Source organism: Bulinus truncatus (assembly GCA_021962125.1). Lineage (NCBI taxonomy): Eukaryota > Metazoa > Mollusca > Gastropoda > Planorbidae > Bulinus > Bulinus truncatus. The sequence goes on from JAGDYQ010000008.1 coordinate 9,049,015, forward strand.
AAGATAAAAGGCTAAGTCATAACAATTAAATACAATCAGTTCATGACAATTTTAGATATTGTTTTATTATCATTGGATAAAGTAAATAGAAATATATATATTTATATACATATATATTACAGATAAATATATATATATATATATATATATATATATATATATATATATATATATAGAGAGAGAGAGAGTGAGAGAGAGAGAGAGAGAAGAGGAAGAATGAATAAAAGAAGAGTGAAGCAGAGGTACTACTTGTTTGAAATAAAAGTAATATTAAAAAGAGAAATTTCAAACCGTTTGACCGGCCGAGCTGACAAAGTCTGGCATGGGGAAAATCACAACAATCTTCTTTTAAGACACGGAAGTAATTGAAAAAAATGGCATTCTTCTCAAATAGGTGACCACACATAGGAGATCGGTAAAAAAATGAACATGTCAAAAAATTATAATAACTGTAAAAATGTCAACAGTAAAAAAATCTCAACGGTAGAGCTGACAACAACGGAGGAAAAAAAAAAGTTTTTTAATCAAGTGGCCTGGATAAAAGTCAACAATGAAAACGTCAAAAGTATTCCATTTATTTTAAATTGTAGAAAATACTTTAAACAGACGCTACACAGTTTACTTATCAAAATTTAATTTCTAAACTAGAATATACTAGAGAATATAACTCCTAATCATTCTAATAAAATATAAGAAACAACTAGGTCATTGTGAGCCGCATATAATTCATGATGACCGCCCCAGTACACTATATACTCACGTAAAAATACAGAACGTGTATATCTTACGACAACTCTCTGAAGTGTTATGTCGCGCTGACCCTGACAACAACACAAAATATCCACGAACGAAAAAGTTTAAGCCTAAATAAACCAAAAAGATTTAAAAAAATTGTGTTTGAGATTACCCGTTTGCTTTGCTAAATATGTTTATTTTAGGTTTCCTGCGGTTGGGCTTATGACGTCATTAACAGTCAGTTACATTAGAAGAAGACTGAAAAAAAAATATATGTATAAATTCAAGTAATAAAAATAGATCATTAAATCTGTTAGGTCTTCGGTGCTAGTTCTGATGTCTGTCTTGTCCAGGATTCCACTATGCCCATGTCATAGATTTCCGCCTATATAAACAATTTAGAAGCTTACAAGTGAAAAAGTTCAACCAAATCCTTTAGCTTTACCTTCGGTGCGTTGAGGGTGTATCTAATTACAAGGTAACCCAGCCATGGGGCGAACTACGGCCCACGGGCCAAATCCGTCCCGCAACTTGTTTCAGAGTGCAGCACAGCTCTTGCCTTTTATATAATGACGCTGGCCTTTTTACATATTTGCTCAAACATATTGCCGTGTGTTAACAGTATGTGTCAAACATACTGAAGTGTGTTAACAGTATGTCACAAATACTGCAGTTTTTTTGACAATATGTACACATATTGCAGTGTAATAACAATGTCATATATAATGTGGTGCGTTAACAATATGTTGACTAATCCAAGAGTCTTTCTTGTGTATAGATAGGCAAGCTTTCTCGACCGTTAGAAACATCCACTTGAGTATTACGCATGCCTTTTTGAGATAAGACTAGAAGGTGAGGCAGGGGCGTATGAAGGGAACTGCAGTTTGTGGGGGGGGCGAAGAACTAGGAAAGGGACACCGTAGAGCGCTGGTTAAAGTCATCCTTCCCTGAATGTCCCTTCCATGCAAGTTCATCTGACACAGCTTTGACGTCCTCGGTGCGAGAAGAGCAAACGCTCAACGACAGTCGCACTTTAAAAATTAAACAACTCAGGACAACACGAATGGCGGCCTCTGTCCTTCTGCTCTTCCCGCTGTGAACAAACTTAACATATTTATTGGCAAACAAATCGTTCGTTCCTATTTTCATTGTCTATACAATTGCATTGGTCTGTATTCTAATGGCGTATGTGATGCGATCAAACTTGATCAGCATTTTTCAGAACTACGCAAAAATAGTCGCAACAAAAAAAAACAACCTCCGGCGGAAATTCAGAAGCTATTTTTAGCGATGCGTACTTTCCAAGCAAATTAGGTGGATTAGATTTCTTGCTTCTTGCGTAGTTGAGTTATATTTCTGGATATTCTTTAACGTAATGTCATGTGTATATATATATATATATATATATATATATATATATATATATATATATATATATATATGCGTGTGCGTGCTCGTGTGTCTTTATGACTGTATATGTATAAGTAAATAAATTAACGAAAGAATCATTGTGTGAGTAAAAGCTTCACAGTCAATAAAATCTTGTTAGCAATACCAGCTTCTTGAAGAACTGTGTCATTCTTCAATTCTCAATTCCCCCCCCCCCTCCCCAAGATGTCAAATGAATATATACACTATAGCGCATGACACCCACCACCACCTTCAATGGGTTGGGGTATAATCGTATATACCGAAATGTTGGGGTAACGAGATGGCGATGGTGGGTGGAGGGTGCAGGGGGGGGACTGTTTTATTCCTTAAAATAAATAATAAAAAATAGAGAAAATGTGTAAATTTACTTCGCAGGGAAGGGGAATGGCGGGAGGATTTAGCTGTGTTAGTTAATTACTCCGCGGTTGTCGCCAATTTTTTCGGTGCATAATTTAATAATAGAAAGGGATGGGCTGTTTTAGATTTCTATATTATGTGAACGATTTCGAAGCTGAATTAGGTTCTTCAGTTTTTTTTTTCATTTCTTCTAATTTTCTGTTTTAAATTTCTTGATTCTGTCTACCTGTAAACTTTTGGTTGGTGATTGTCGTCCTGTTGTCGACTCTTTAAGGATGTGGGTGGTGGCGGGGGGGGGATGTTCTACTTTTGACCTCTAATATGGTGGTTGATGTAGTCCACCTCCCCCCCTTTTTTTTTTTTTCTTAAATGTGTGCATTGGCTATGGAAGGCACCACTGAAGATATCGGCAGGGAGGGGAAGGGCTGGATTCGTCGGGATCTGAACCCGTAGCTTACAGCGATGCAGTTGCTCTCACAACCATAACCGCAGAGACACCACAAAGTTAAAAAAAAAGGGGGATTGCTAACCAAAAGGTCTCGAGTTTCGCGCCTGTGACAAGAGTCATGACTGATAGTGATATGCTAAATGTAAATTAGCGGAAATTTGCCGAACGCGGGGCCCAATTTGGAACAGTTGGCCTTAGGCCGGCCCTGAGCCCTCCTATACCATTATTTAAACAATAACATATTTGATACACATACTTACACAAGGGCCGTCAAATACGTTCACACAATGTTTAATGCGAAAAGAGGGGGCATGCAATATTATTTGGTTTAGAGGCTATACATGTCTATAATTGGCGTAAACGGTTTTATTTAGGGAAGACTTCACTCTATTAACATAAAAAAAGGAAAGGGACCTTTGCTTGAAGCAGTATTGTGGTCAGCCATAAAATAAACAAACCAGATGGTCCAGGGAAACCAATTGGAATCAACCGACATAACATCGCCTGAAAAACAAAATCATTAGCAGCCTGTTAGTACCGAGTGATTTGTGTTTAGTATAATTGCGGTCGTTAGACCCAGACAATAAATTAATCGGGGACGATAACACTGGAAACATGGGGGAGGGGACTTCCACAGTCAAAATATAAAACAACTGTCTGCTTTAGAGGTTCACTAAATTATTTTATCGTGCTGTAAACATTAGCTCTTGGAACGTATCAAACGGCCCATCATGATACAAAGGTTTGAATTACACAACGTATATCGATCGATCGATTGATCAATCATCTGATATTCTAATCTTTGAAATGTTAAGCAGTGCGTAGATCACATACTATAGAGCAGAGGTTCTTAAACTGTGGTCCGCGGACCCCTGGGGGTCCGCCAAGCCTTTACTGGGGGTCCGCAAAGCCATTTGAAAAAAAAAATCATCGTAAAATATATACATATATAAAGTACCTAAAGTTGGGATGGGGTCCGTCAAAAAAAAAATTTTCAATTGGGGGTTCGCGGAGTACATAAGTTTAAGAACCTCTGCTATAGAGAATAGTGTACTAATTGCTTTAATAAAGATTCACTCGCCACCTTAAAATTTTTTTTTTAGCTTTACCTGTACGGTTTACTCTACGATATAAGTAGCTTAAAATATTTGAAAGACACCAGAAGCAATATGTATGATAATAACCGAAGAAGATGATAATACTTATGCTAATTGAGTTTGAAATATAAACAGAACTTGATACACGCGGCAGTTGATTTAATTTAATTTTCAAGTGTCTGTACAGTACTATGAACGCAAATAAAATATAACTTAAGAAATGCTTTAAACATGGCAATAACAATGGAAATAGCAACATACACATGATGAATTTGGTAGAAAATATCATGTGTTGTTGACTGAGTTCACTCCATCTTTAGGATTTTAAACTCCTTCCTTTCAATTGTAATAAATTTATAATCTCATTATGAGAAAAGTGTCTCTAACTGTAATAACAATTATAAGTCTCATTATGAGAAAGGTGTCTCTAACTTGTAATAACAATTATAAATCTCATTGAGAAAAGTGTCTCTAATTGTAATAACTAATACAATCTCATTCTACTCAGGAAAAATGCCTTGGCTTGGACCGATGAAAGTTACCATTTCTCCTTTTGTTATTGAATTTCGTTTTGATACGATACATAGAACAAATATAATAGAATATAACATTTAGGACGGACCTTTTGATTTCTTTTAAATGAAAAACAATATTGTGAAATGTCAACAAATGAGTTCTTTCTGATTTTCAATATTATGTGTATCAGTGGACGTAACTACTCACATACTCCACCATTGTACAGTGGACATCGCCTGGAGCTCTCACAATTGTACAGCGAGTGGCCATCACTAGACTACCATTATCTGATGGACATCACTAGACTCCACCATTGTACAGTGGACATCACTAGACTCCACCATTGTACAGTGGACATCACTAGACTCCACCATTGTACAGTGGACATCACTGAACTCCCCACCATTATAAGTGGACTATCTCTTTAGCCCAGGAACTCGTCGGATTTGATCTCAGTTCCTTAGCGCCATGATGGAGATGATAGACGGGCACTTTTTAATTCTTACGTTGCTTAAGAAAAAAAAACTGCGTCTATGAATGGTATAAGCAAATGTTATGTAGCGTTACGTCGAGCGTGACCAACCTTTTTAGTTAGATCAATATAGCGTAAAACGTTTCATATATAAATGTATGTCAATATATAGAAGCATTTTAAGCCATTCTAATCCAACTCATAGGTGGGTTTGGCTAGTCTAGCCTAAAACGCATCATATATATATATATATATATATATATATATATATATATATATATATATATATATATATATATATATATGAAACAATCATACCGCTTGCAAAAATTAATTTCGGTATTGTTTATTTTAAACTTAATTTTTTTTTGTTTTTTGTTTTTTTAAACTATCATTTATTGGTATTCATTGTTTAGTATGTTATTGTTGTTATTTTTAAGTTTTATATCAAAGGTACATGAAGAAAACATACGCAACTTAAGTCTGGTTTCAATCAATTGGACGTAATTTCTTTTTTTTTATTTTACCCATTATGCTTCCTAACTTTTTGATAAAAAAATATGTTTTTAAGGAAAAAAATCATCTTAAAAACTTGCAATTGTGCATATTCTCTCTATATGTCTACTCCCTCTCTCTCTCTCTCTCTCTCTCTCTCTCTCTCTCTCTCTCCTTCTCTCTCTCTAAAATATACTCTCAAACACAAACAGTCTCTCATACACACACAGTCTATCTCCCTCTCTCTCTTTCTCCCTCTTTTTTTCTCTCCCCCCTCTCCCTCTCATACAGACACTCAAACTCCGTGTAAGTTTACTCCCTTCACCCTAATGTAGCTTGTTTTGTTTTTCATGAACTAGTATCTACGATCCATCACCATTTCACCCTATTGTCTGACACAAGACACTGGTATGTTCTAATATATCGTCATGACATAAGACACTGGTATGTTCTAATATATCGTCATGACACAGACACTGGTATGTTCTAATAAATCGTCTGACACAAGACACTGAGTATGTTCTAATATATCGTCTGACACAGACACTTTCAGGTATGTTCTAATATATTGTTTGACACAAGACACTGGTATGTTCTAATATATCGTCTGACAAGACACTGTAGTGTGTTCTAATATATTGTCTGACACAAGACCACTGGTATGTCCTAATATATCGTAGACACAAGACACTGGTATGTCCTAATATATCGTAGACACAAGACACTGGTATGTTCTAATATATTGTCCATGACACAAGACACTGGTATGTTCTAATATATCGTCTGACACAAGACACTGGTATGTTCTAATATATGCGTCTGACACAAGACACTGGTATGTTCTAATATATCGTCTGACACAAGACACTGGTATGTTCTAATATATCGTCTGACACAAGACACTGGTATGTTCTAATATATCGTCTGACACAAGACACTGGTATGTTCTAATATATCGTAAAGACACAAGACACTGGTATGTTCTAATATATCGTAGACACAAGACACTGGTATGTTGTAATATATTGTCTGACACAAGACGGTGGTATGCTCTAATATATCGCCTGACACATGACACTGGTATGTTCTAATATATCGTCTGACTCAAGACACTGGTATGTTCTAATATATCGTCTGACACAAGACACTGGTATGTTCTAATATATCGTCTGACACATGACACTGGTATGTTCTAATATATCGTCTGACACAAGACACTGGTATGTTCTAATATATCGTCTGACACAAGACACTGAGTATGTTCTAATATATCGTCTGACACAAGACACTGGTATGTTCTAATATATCGTCTGACACATGACACTGGTATGTTCTAATATATCGTCTGACACAAGACACTGGTATGTTCTAATATATCATCTGACGCCCACAAGACACTGGTATGTTCTAATATATCGTCTGACACAAGACATGGTATCATTCTAATATCGTCTGACAACGAACTTTTGGTATGTTCTAATATATTGTCTGACACAAGACACTGGTATGTCCTAATATCGTAGACACAAGACACTGGTATGTCCTAATATATCGTAGACACAAGACACTGGTATGTTCTAATATATTGTCTGACACAAGACACTAGTATGTTCTAATATCATTGACACCAAGACACTGGTATGTTCTAATATATCGTCGACACGGGCACTGGTATGTTCTAATATATCGTCTGACACAAGACACTGGTATGTTCTAATATATCGTCTGACACAAGACACTGGTATGTTCTAATATATCGTAGACACAAGACACTGGTATGTTCTAATATATCGTAGACACAAGACACTGGTATTGTTGTAATATATTGTCTGACTTCAGACGGTGGTATGTTCTAATATATCGCCTGACACATGACACTGGTATGTTCTAATATATCGTCTGACACAAGACACTGGTATGTTCTAAAAAAATATCGTCTGACACAAGACACTGGTATGTTCTAACATATCGTCTGACACAAGACACTGGTATGTTCTAATATATCGTAGACACAAGACACTGGTATGTTGTAATATATTGTCTGACACAAGACGTTGGTATGTTCTAATATATCGTCTGACACATGACACTGGTATGTTCTAATATATCGTCTGACACAAGACACTGGTATGTCCTAATATATCGTCTGACACAAGACACTGGTATGTTCTAATATATCGTCTGACACAAGACACTGGTATCTTCTAATATATCGTCTGACACAAAGACACTGGTATGTTCTAATATATCGTCTGACACAAGACACTGGTATGTTCTAATATATCGTAGACACAAGACACTGGTATGTTCTAATATATCGTAGACACAAGGCACTAGGTATGTTGTAATATATTGTCTGACACAAGACGTTGGTATGTTCCACAATATATCGTCTGACACATGACACTGGTATGTTCTAATATATCGTCTGACACAAGACACTGGTATGTTCTAATATATCGTCTGACACAAAACACTGGTATGTTCTAATATATCGTCTGACACAAGACACTGGTATGTTCTAATATATCGTCTGACACAAGACACTGGTATGTTCTAATATATCGTCTGACACAAGACACTGGTATGTTCTAATATATCGTCTGACACAAGACACTGGTATGTTCTAATATATCGTCTGACACAAGAACCTGGTATGTTATAATATAAATGTCCCAAACACAAGACGGTGAGCATGTTCTAATATATCGTCTGACACAAGACACTGGTATGTTCTAATATATCGTCTGACACAAGACACTGGTATGTTCTAATATATCGTCTGACACAAGACACTGGTATGTTCTAATATCGTAGACACAAGACACTGGTATGTTCTAATATATCGTAGACACAAGACACTGGTATGTTGTAATATATTGTCACAATACAAGGCGGTGAGTAACATTCTAATATATCGCTACGACACGCAGCACTGGTATGTTCTAATGTATCGTCTGACACAAGACACTGGTATGTTCTAAGATATCGTCTGACACAAGACACTGGTATGTTCTAATATATCGTCTGACACAAGACACTATTATGTTCTAATATATCGTCTGACACAAGACACTGGTATGTTCTAATATATCATCGACACAAGACATGAGTATGTTGTAATATATCGTCTGACACAAGACACTGGTATGTTCTAATATATCGTAGACACAAGACACTGTTATGTTCTAATATATCATGAACCTACTTGAACACTGGTATGTTGTAATATATTGTCTGACACAAGACGGTGGTATGTCTAATATATCGCTGACACATGACACTGGTATGTTCTAATATATCGTCTGACTCAAGACACTGGTATGTTCCTAATATAACTCGTCTGACACAAGACACTGGTATGTTCTAATATATCGATAAACACAAGCACTATTGCTGTTCCTAATATATCGTAGACACAAGACACTGGTATGTTCATTATCGTCTGACACCAAAGTACTGGTATGTTCTAATATATCGTAGACACAAGACACTGGTATGTTGTAATATATTGTCTGACACAAGACGGTGGTATGCTCTAATATATCGCCTGACACATGACACTGGTATGTTCTAATATATCGTCTGACTCAAGACACTGGTATGTTCTAATATATCGTCTGACACAAGACACTGGTATGTTCTAATATATCGTCTGACACATGACACTGGTATGTTCTAATATATCGTCTGATACAAGACACTGGTATGTTCTAATATATCGTCTGACACAAGACACTGGTATGTTCTAATATATCGTCTGACACAAGACACTGGTATGTTCTAATATATCGTCTGACACAAGACACTGGTATGTTCTAATATATCGTCTGACACAAGACACTGGTATGTTCTAATATATCGTCTGACACAAGACACTGGTATGTTCTAATATATCGTCTGACACAAGACACTGGTATGTTCTAATATATCGTCTGACACCCAAGACACTGGTATGTTCTAATATATCGTAGACACAAGACACTGGTATGTTCTAATATATCCAATGAACTTTAAGAACACAGTATATTTAGCAATATATTGGCTCTGACTTCAAGACGTTGGTATCATTTCCCTAATATATCGTCTGACACATGACACTGGTATGTTCTAATATATCGTCTGACACAAGACACTGGTATGTCCTAATATATCGTCTGACACAAGACACTGTGGTATGTTCTAATATATCGTCTGACTTCTGAACACTGGTATCTTCTAATATATCGTCTGACACAAGACACTGGTATGTTCTAATATATCGTCTGACACAAGACACTGGTATGTTCTAATATATCGTAGACACAAGACACTGGTATGTTCTAACTATATCGTAGACACAAGACACTGGTATGTTGTAATATATTGTCTGACACAAGACGTTGGTATGTTCTAATATATCGTCTGACACATGACACTGGTATGTTCTAATATATCGTCTGACACAAGACACTGGTATGTTCTAATATATCGTCTGATACAAGACACTGGTATGTTCTAATATATCGTCTGACACAAGACACTGGTATGTTCTAATATATCGTCTGACACAAGACACTGGTATGTTCTAATATATCGTCTGACACAAGACACTGGTATGTTCTAATATATCGTCTGACACAAGACACTGGTATGTTCTAATATATTGTCTGACACAAGACACTGGTATGTCCTAATATATCGTAGACACAAGACACTGGTATCTTCTAATATATCGTCTGACACAAGACACTGGTATGTTTCTAATATACCGTCTGACACATGACACTGGTATGTTCTAATATATCGTCTGACACAAGACTCTGGTATGTTCTAATATATCGTCTGACACAAGACACTGGTATGTTCTAATATATCGTCTGACACAAGACACTGGTATGTTCTAATATATCGTCTGACACAAGACACTGGTATGTTCTAATATATCATCTGACACCAAGACACTGGTATGTTCTAATATATCGTCTGACACAAGACACTGGTATGTTCTAATATATCGTCTGACACAAGACACTGGTATGTTCTAATATATCGTCTGACACAAGACACTTTGGTATGTTCTAATATATCGTAGACACAAGACACTGGTATGTTCTAATATATCGTAGACACAAGACACTGGTATGTTGTAATATATTGTCTGATAAAAAAGACGGTGGTATGTTCTAATATATCGCCTGACATGACACTGGTATGGTATTTCCACAATATATCGTCTGACACAAGACACTGGTATGTTCTAAGAAATCGTCTGACACAAGACACTGGTATGTTCTAATATATCGTCTGACACAAGACACTGGTATGTTCTAATATATCGTCTGACACAAGACACTGGTATGTTCTAATATATCGTCTGACACAAAGGTTACTGGTATGTTCTAATATATCGTCTGACACAAGACACTGGTATGTTCTAATATATCGTAGACACAAGACACTGGTATGTTCTAATATATCGTAGACACAAGACACTGGTATGTTGTAATATATTGTCTGACACAAGACGGTGGTATGCTCTAATATATCGCCTGACACATGACACTGGTATGTTCTAATATATCGTCTGACTCAAGACACTGGTATGTTCTAATATATCGTCTGACACAAGACACTGGTATGTTCTAATATATCAGTAAACACCCATGACACTGGTATGTTCTAATATATCGTCTGACACAAGACACTGGTATGTTCTAATATATCGTCTGACACAAGACACTGGTATGTTCTAATATATCGTCTGACACAAGACACTGGTATGTTCTAATATATCGTCTGACACAAGACACTGGTATGTTCTAATATATCGTCTGACACAAGACACTGGTATGTTCTAATATATCGTCTGACACAAGACACTGGTATGTTCTAATGTATCGTCTGACACAAGACACTGGTATGTTCTAATATATCGTCTGACACAAGACACTAGTATGTTCTAATATATCGTCTGACACAAGACACTGGTATGTTCTAATATATCGTCTGACACAAGACACTGGTATGTTCTAATATATCGTAGACACAAGACACTGGTATGTTCTAATATATCGTAGACACAAGACACTGGTATGTTGTAATATATTGTCTGACATAAGACGTTGGTATGTTCTAATGTATCGTCTGACACATGACACTGGTATGTTCTAATATATCGTCTGACACAAGACACTGGTATGTCCTAATATATCGTCTGACACAAGACACTGGTATGATCTAATATATCGTCTGACACAAGACACTGGTATCTTCTAATATATCGTCTGACACAAGACACTGGTATGTTCTAATATATCGTCTGACACATGACTTACTGGTATGTTCTAATATATCGTCTGACACAAGACACTGGTATGTTCAAATATATCGTCTGACACAAGACACTGGTATGTTCTAATATATCGTCTGACACAAGACACTGGTATGTTCTAATATATCGTCTGACACAAGACACTGGTATGTTCTAATATATTGTCTGACACAAGACACTGGTATGTTCTAATATATCGTCTGACACAAGACACTGGTATGTTCTAATATATCGTCTGACACAAGACACTGGTATGTTAATATATCGTCTGACACAAGACACTGGTATGTTCTAATATATCGTCTGACACAAGACACTGGTATGTTCTAATATGTCGTCTGACACAAGAACAACATTTGTATATCGTGAACTGGAACCCACTGGTATGTTCTAATATATCGTAGACACAAGAACACTGGTATGTAATATATTGTCTGACACAAGACGTTGGTATGTTCTAATATATCGTCTGACACATGACACTGGTATGTTCTAATATATCGTCTGACACAAGACACTGGTATGTCCTAATATATCGTCTGACACAAGACACTGGTATGTTCTAATATATCGTCTGACACATGACACTGGTATGTTCTAATATATCGTCTGACACACCCAAGACACTGGTATGTTCTAATATACCGTCTGACACAAGACACTGGTATGTTCTAATATATCGTCTGACACAAGACACTGGTATGTTCCACAATATCAATCTATACAAGACACTGGTATGTTCTAATATATTGTCTGACACAAGACACTGGTATGTTCTATATGTATCGTCTGACATTTACAAAGACACTGGTATGTTCTCATATATTGTCTGACACAAGACACTGGTATGTCCTAATATATCGTAGACACAAGACACTGGTATGTCTAATATATCGTACACACAAGACACTGGTATGTTCTAATATATTGTCTGACACAAGACACTGGTATGTTCTAATATATCGTCTGACACAAGACACTGGTATGTTCTAATATATCGTCTGACTCAAGACACTGGTATGTTCTAAAATATAAATCCATTCAAGACACTGGTATCTTCTAATATATCGTCTGACACATGACACTGGTATGTTCTAATATATCGTCAACAAGACACTGTTCATGTTCTAATATATCGTCTGACACAAGACACTGGTATGTTCTAATATATCGTCTGACACAAGACACTGGTATGTTCTAATATATCGTCTGACACAAGACACTGGTATGTTCTAATATATCGTCTGACACAAGACTGGTATGTTCTAATATATCGTCTGACACAAGACACTGGTATGTTCTAATATATCGTCTGACACAAGACACTGGTATGTTCTAATATATCGTAGACACAAGACACTGGTATGTTCTAATATATCGTCTGACACAAGACACTGGTATGTTGTAATATATTGTCTGACATAAGACGTTGGTATGTTCTAATATATCGTCTGACACATGACACTGGTATGTTCCTAATATATCGTCTGACACAAGACACGGTATGTCCTAATATATCAATCTGTTTACAGAGCCACTGGTATGTTCTAATATATCGTCTGACACAAGACACTGGTATGTTCTAATATATCGTCTGACACAAGACACTGGTATGTTCTAATATATCGTCTGACACAAGACACTGGTATGTTCTAATATATCGTCTGACACAAGACACTGGTATGTTCTAATATATCGTCTGACACAAGACACTGGTATGTTCTAATATATCGTCTGACACAAGACACTGGTATGTTCTAATATATCGTCTGACACAAGACACTGGTATGTTCTAATATATTGTCTGACACAAGACACTGGTATGTTCTAATATATCGTCTGACAAGACACTGGTATGTTCTAATATATTGTCTGACACAAGACACTGGTATGTCCTAATATATCGTAGACACAAGACACTGGTATGTCCTAATATATCGTAGACACAAGACACAGGTATGTTCTAATATATCGTAGACACAAGACACTGGTATGTCCTAATATATTGTCTGACACAAGACGGTGGTATGTTCTAATATATCGTCTGACACAAGACACTGGTATGTTCTAATATATTGTCTGACACAAGACACTGGTATGTTCTAATATATCGTCTGACACAAGACACTGGTATGTTCTAATATATCGTCTGACATAAGACACTGGTATGTTCTAATATATCGTCTAAACTGAACTACTGGTATGTTCTAATATATCGTCTGACACAAGACACTGGTATGTTCTAATATATCGTCTGACACAAGACACTGGTATGTTCTCATATTGTCTGACACAAGACACTGGTATGTCCTAATATATCATGGGCACAAGACACTGGTATGTCCTAATATATTGTACACAAGACACTGGTATGTTCTCATATATTGTCTGACACAAGACACTGGTATTTTAATATATCATGGCAGACACTGGTATGTTCCCTAATATCGTTATGACCCGCAGGCCTTTGTTATGTTGTAATATATTGTCTGACACAAGACGTTGGTATGTTCTAATATATCGTCTGACACATGACACTGGTATGTTCTAATATATCCGTCTGACACAAGACACTGGTATGTTCTAATATATCGTAGACACAAGACACTGGTATGTTCTAATATCGTAGACACAAGACACTGGTATGTTGTAATATATTGTCTGACACAAGACGTTGGTATGTTCTAATATATCGTCTGACACATGACACTGGTATGTTCTAATATATCGTCTGACACAAGACACTGGTATCTTCTAATATATCTCTAAATCATTACAACACTGGTATATTCCTAATATCGTCTGGCACAAGACACTGGTATGTTCTAATATATCGTCTGACACAAGACACTGGTATGTTCCTATTATCGTCTGACACAAGATTTCATGTTCTAGCATATCGTCTGACACCAGACACTGGTATGTTCTAATATAATATTACGACACAAGGAACACTGGTATGTTCTAATATATCGTCTGACACAAGACACTGGTATGTTCTAATATATCGTCTGACACAAGACACTGGTATGTTCTAATATATCGTAGACACAAGACACTGGTATGTTCTAATATATCGTCTGACACCCAAGACACTGGTATGTTGTAATATATTGTCTGACATAAGACGTTGGTATGTTCTATCATCGTCGACACCCGTACTGGTATGTTCTAATATCGTCTGACACAGACACTGGTATGTCTAATACATATCGTCTGACACCAAGACACTGGTATGTTCTAATATATCGTCTGACACAAGACACTGGTATGTTCTAATATATCGTCTGACACAAGACACTGGTGTATTCTAATATATCGTCTGACACAGACACTGGTATGTTCTAATATATCGTAGACACAAGACACTGGTATGTTCTAATATATCGTAGACACAAGACACTGGTATGTTCTAATATATCGTCTGACACAAGACACTGGTATGTTGTAATATATTGTCTGACATAAGACGTTGGTATGTTCTAATATATCGTCTGACACATGACACTGGTATGTTCTAATATATCGTCTGACACAGACACTGGTATGTCCTAATATATCGTCTGACACAAGACACTGGTATGTTCTAATATATCGTCTGACACAAGACATGGTATGTTCTAATATATCAGACACAAACACTGGTAATTTCTAATAAGCCAAATCTGACACAAGACACTGGTATGTTCTAATATATCGTAGACACAAGACACTGGTATGTTCTAATATATCGTCTGACTGAACACTGGTATGTTGTAATATATTGTCTGACAAGATAGTTGGTATGTTCTAATATATCGTCTGACACATGACACTGGTATGTTCTAATATATCGTCTGACACAGACACTGGTATGTCCTAATATATCGTCGTACAATTACTGGTATGTTCTAATATATCGTCTGACACAAGACACTGGTATGTTCTAATATATCGTCTGACACATGACACTGGTATGTTCTAATATATCGTCTGACACAAGACACTGGTATGTTCTAATATATCGTCTGACACAAGACACTGGTATGTTCTAATATATCGTCTGACACAGACACTGGTATGTTCTAATATATCATCTGACACAGGCACTGGTATGTTCACAATATATCGTCTGACACAAGACACTGAGGTATGTTCTAATATATTGTCTGACACAAGACACTGGTATGTTCTAATATATCGTCTGACACAAGACACTGGTATGTTCTAATATATTGTCTGACACAAGACACTGGTATGTCCTAATATATCGTAGACACAAGACACTGGTATGTCCTAATATATCGTAGACACAAGACACAGGTATGTTCTAATATATCGTAGACACAAGACACTGGTATGTCCTAATACCATATCAATAGACACAAGACACTGGTATGTCCTAATATATCGTAGACACAAGACGGTGGTATGTCCTAATATATCGTAGACACAAGACACTGGTATGTCCTAATATATTGTCTGACACAAGACGGTGGTATGTTCTAATATATCGTCTGACACAAGACACTGGTATGTTCTAATATATTGTCTGACACAAGACACTGGTATGTTCTAATATATCGTCTGACACAAGACACTGGTATGTTCTAATATATCGTCTGACACAAGACACTGGTATGTTCTAATATATCGTCAACCCAAGACACTGGTATGTTCTAATATCGTCTGACACAAGACACTGGTATGTTCTAATATATCGTCTGACACAAGACACTGGTATGTTCTCATATATTGTCTGACACAAGACACTGGTATGTCCTAATATATCGTAGACACAAGACACTGGTATGTCCTAATATATCGTACACACACAGAACACTGGTATGTTCTCATATATTGTCTGACACAAGACACTGGTATGTCCTAATATATCGTAGGAGCACAGACACTAGGTATGTCCTAATATATCGTACACACAAGACACTGGTATGTTCTAATATGTTATTGTCTGACACAAGACACTGGTATGTTCTAATATATCGTCTGACACAAGACACTGGTATGTTCTAATATATCGTCTGACACAAGGCTACTAGTATGTTCTAATATATCGTCTGACTCAAGACACTGGTATGTTCTAAAATATCGTCTGACACAAGACACTGGTATCTTCTAATATATCGTCTGACATGACACTGGTATGTTCTAATATATCGTCTGACACAAGACACTGGTATGTTCTAATATATCGTCTGACACAAGACACCTGTATGTTCTAATATATCGTCTGACACAAGACCTGGTATGTTCTAATATATCGTCTGACACAAGACACTGGTATGTTCTAATATATCGTCTGACACAAGACACTGGTATGTTCTAATATATCGTCTGACACAAGACACTGGTATGTTCTAATATATCGTCTGACACAAGGCCTGGTATGTTCAATATATCGTCTGACTGGAACACTTTGGTATGTTCTAATATATCGTAGACACAAGACACTGGTATGTTCTAATATATCGTAGACACAAGACACTGGTATGTTGTAATATATTGTCTGACATAAGACGTTGGTATGTTCTAATATATCGTCTGACACATGACACTGGTATGTTCTAATATATCGTCTGACACAAGACGTTGGTATGTCTAATATCGTCTGACACAAGACACTGGTATGTTCTAATATATCGTCTGACACAAGACACTGGTATGTTCTAATATATCGTCTGACACATGACACTGGTATGTTCTAATATATCGTCTGACACAAGACACTGGTATGTTCTAATATATCGTCTGACACAAGACACTGGTATGTTCTAATATATCGTCTGACACAAGACACTGGTATGTTCTAATATATCGTCTGACACAAGACACTATTATGTTCTAATATATTGTCTGACACAAGACACTGGTATGTTCTAATATATCGTCTGACACAAAGACACTGGTATGTTCTAATATATTGTCTGACACAAGACACTGGTATGTCCTAATATATCGTAGACACAAGACACTGGTATCCCTAATATATCTTATTAGACACAAGACACAGGTATGTTCTAATATATCGTAGACACAAGACGTTGGTATGTCCTAATATATCGTAGACACAAGACACTGGTATGTCCTAATATATCGTAGACACAAGACACTGGTATGTCCTAATAAATCGTAGACACAAGACACTGGTATGTCCTAATATATTGTCTGACACAAGACGGTGGTATGTTCTAATATATCGTCTGACACAAGACACTGGTATGTTCTAATATATTGTCTGACACAAGACACTGGTATGTTCTAATTTATTGTCTTACACAAGACACTGGTATGTCCTAATATATCGTAGATACAAGACACTGGTATGTTCTAATATATTGTCTGACACAAGACGGTGGTATGTTCTAATATATCGTCTGGCACAAGACACTAGGTATGTTCCATGTATCGTCTGGCACAAGACACTGGTATGTTCTAATATATCGTCTGACATGGTACTGGTATGTTCTAATATATCGTCTGGCACAAGACACTGGTATGTTCTAATATATCGTCTGACACAAGACACTGAGTATGTTCTAATATATCGTCTGACACAAGACACTGGTATCTTCTAATATATATAGATCGCGTGGATTAGTTTATGAGGGCATGGGTACTGATGCCCAGTATTTCTTTCAGCATTAGGTTATCGTTTTCCTGGACACAGAAAATGAAAAAAAAATAATTAGACGTGAATGAAAACGATTGGTGCGCGAGTCAATGTTACATTGAATGTGACACCACGGTGGGGGTGTAGGGGGAGTATATAGGAACCCACATGATGATTTCAGTAATGATTACAGAGTGGGGTGTACTTTTAACACTGTATATAGGAAAACGCTGATTCATATATAGGAATATAAATTCAAATGTAAACGTGAATGGGCGTGATAGGAGAAAGGCGCGGGCCGGATAGAACACACAGGGCCGGATAGCAGAGCCGTACTAGGCCGTGTACGTTGCAGCTTTTATCAGGCTTGCATCCTCTTAGCTTCATTATAATTTATTGGAGAAAAATCAAAAGAGGCAGATGAAAACCAAAATGTACGTACTGTCACATGCTATACGGAATTCACAAAATCACAGGCGTGGGCTCAAGAAAACACAGCATTCAATCATTTATTTACAAATCACAACAAACACAATGGCCACCATACTTCATTGCCGGCTTCATCGTCTTTAACTCTGCTACTTTTACGTCACAGAGTCACTGCTTTCACAACGTAAATTGTACGGTGCGCTGGTCTACGGGAATTCCTTATTCATAGCGCACCAGAGAAAGTTATTAACAATATCATATTTCTCGTTTAGTTTACATTTCAACAAGTAGAACTCTGTAATTTAACTTTTGTTGTCGTTAAAATTGGCTGCTTCCTCGTCACATCAAGCTTGCACCGTATTATCGAACAGGCCAAGCGCTTCTGCTTCCACCCCGGCCCCTTTCCCCACCCCGCCCAGCTACCCACAGAATATTTTATCCGTTCCGCCCAGGGGCGTCTTCAATCGACTATCGTGTTGCTTGCATGCTCGGAATCAAAAGTTCGATTTGTTGACGTGTTTTATGAGTTGACTCCTTTTCTCTGACTATTCTTATCACACACACTCTCTCTTTCTATCTCCATCTTTCTGCCCTAAAGGGCACTCACATTATGTCGGTGGCACGTGAGAGCTTAAGTGCCTCATTTTTGCATTTTTTTGTATTGGTACCGCTCATTATGAAATCACTTTTATATCTGTCCGAGATATGAGATTTGAACAAGTATTATCTGCCTAGCCGACGAATCTCACAACCTTACCACCCAGATCGTTCATTTACACATTAAAAGAAAAGAACAATATCACAATAATTATTCAGAAACCGAAAAAAATATGAATTTGGGAGGTGGGGGGATACCCACGTGATATTACTAGCCAATGAACATCGATCCATCAATACGTCACGTGGAAATTATCTCGAGTTCGCACAAGACATTTTCACCGGAAAGGGGGAGCAAACAGATCATCAACACTTTAATTACCTCCACTTTTTCATTGTATATTTATTTACTTTTTCATTATTTTTTATTGTTTCGATTTGTGGTTTTCATAGTTGAGATTAAATGAGTTGCCGATGGCGAGATGGGGATTAGACTGAAGAGAATCAGATGACAAAGTCAGATAACTATTACTCTGAGTGATTCACTATTTACAATGTTTCACTATTTACAATGATTCACTATTTACAGAGTTCTGTAAGACACTTGTGTGTGTGAGTATTAAAACCTTGTATGACATTAAAAAAAAACTACGTGTATTTCCGTCATCGCGTCACGCTATACATGTGTTGACAAAAAT
Source organism: Bulinus truncatus (assembly GCA_021962125.1). Lineage (NCBI taxonomy): Eukaryota > Metazoa > Mollusca > Gastropoda > Planorbidae > Bulinus > Bulinus truncatus. The sequence goes on from JAGDYQ010000008.1 coordinate 9,069,213, forward strand.
ATTTCTGCTAAATAAGGGACCGTTAACTTATTAAATTAGGGTTGGTAGTTGGGGGGGGGGGGCATTTTTTTTCTTATTGTCTGTGATTTGGGGAGGGAGAGGGGTATGACTGTCGATGCCTATAGACCTATAATGGAGAGTGGATTTCATTTGACATAAATAAATTTAAAAATGATAATTTTTATTCCGATATATTCTTTGAGCTTGGGGGAGGGGGTATATTATAATAGCCGGAACTGTTCTTGCGACTTGGGGGGGGGTATATTATAATAGCCGGAACTGTTCTTACGACTTTGGGGGGGGCTTTAGTGAGACCTTTTATGACCTGTGGCGACAGAATTTATGCTTGAGGCGGGCTCATAAAATATGTTACAGTGATTTTAATATGCTCACCAAATATGTAACATTATTTTTTTTTTTATGTGCTAAATATATGAAACAGAATTACAGTGCAGTACAAAACTCATAAAATACTTTAGCTACAACTATAATACAACTTTGCTTATTTTCAAATCTCCTAACTACTTCTACTATAATAAACTACTTAGATCTACATGTATTAGGACTGTCGACACCCTGAACTAACTACGTCTAACTACTAGGGCACCTTAGCCCACTATGCTCTCTACATCTTTCTCTCATCTGCACATCTACTAACATTTTTAACTTAACTTAATTAAGGTCGGGGTGGGGGGATCATGCTCTCTATGCATGTGTCATTACGGGCAACAAATTAAGTTAGAGACTTGGCTTGACCAAGACAGCAGGTTGTAACACGGTCAACTAAGATGGGTCACTCGTTTGGGAGGGGGAAGATTCACCCTATCGGTGTAAAGAGGGTGGAGAAGGTGGTGGGGAGTAAATTCCTAAACTCTACTTGGGGCCCTGGAGCAAAAATGTTTGGGGCCCCTAGACAAAGGACCTTTTGGGGTACACCTAAGCAACAGTGCTTTGGGTGGAGGCCCTTGACCAAGTCATTACTATATATCATGCAAGGGACTATCTATCTATCTATCTATCTATCTATAAATATATATATATATATATATATATATATATATATATATATGTAACACTATATTTTTGTATAATGTTACGTAGTTAAATATTATGTATTTTGTTGATATTAGGTTATGTAGTAGCCGATGTTCTCTCTGGTTTTACTTCATAGATGGTAGCGTTCAGTCTCTTGGCATTCACACACACAAAACACCATTAATAAAGCCAAGTTCCACGATTCAATAATATTTATTTAAATAATAGTAAAACACATATAAATGCACTCAAGTGCCGAAATATTCACAAATATGCTTTAGCAGAATAAACGTTGACTGTGTACTGTTAAACTTCAACTTATCTCTGAATGTATACTGTCTTCTCGTATGAGTAAGAGTATTATGTTTAATAACTTGTTTTCTCTCTGAACACCTGTATACTGTCTTATCGTATAGAGTACGTATACCAAATAACTTGTCAATATATGTATGCTGTCTTTGCGGTAAGAGTACGTATATCTAACATGTATACTGTCTCATAAGAGTACGTATATATAGTATGTATACTGTCTTGCGGTAGAGTACGTATATCTAACCTAATAATACTGTCCCACAGGCAAGAGTACGTATATCTAATATGGTGTCTTGATGTCTCTATCGTCGGTCTGTCGAACTGTCAGTCTGTCGAATTTTCCGTTACCTCTGTTATTTATGTGTGGTGATTATAGTACCCCAAACGCCCAGAACTTTGATTAGCTCCCAACATCCTTTCTAACTCATCTACATATTAATAGATCTTATTCCAGCCTAGGGATTGGTGCGGCTAAAAACTCACTATGGGCTAGTATTCCTTTGACTGCCTAATTACATCTATCGTCACCTACCTCTGTGGTCGCGAGCTGTATGATGACAACCTATTCTACCCTAAACAAAGATACCGCTGGAATTCTAGTTATCAAAACATATGACTGTGTCCTGGACCCCATGAGTTTTCACAGTGGTTCTAAAATTGTATAGACCTATCTAAAGCTATTGTTACAATATATATATATATATATATATATATATATATATATATATATATTAACTGTAAAAAATTGAAATAAAATGTCTGTCAAGTGTATCAGATATATACGCCATTCAATTTGATATTCTGTCAATAAATATAAATATCAACACCTGAACAAGGAATCGATTATTTCAAGTTCTGCCCCTCCCAGGGCTAACGATGCTGAACCTTAGCACATTAATCAGCCCCAAACTATTATTTGTACACTCCAGTGGTTTATTACAGTATTTCGTCACACCTGGAACCTGTTGTTTGTCCATCTCCACAGCTGACACCTTAGAATGGCTTATAAAACGTGGTGCGCGAACGTTGTTTTTTTTTTAAATAAAAATTCTCAGATATCCATCTTTTTGTCTATATTTGGCTTAGGGCTGAGAAGTATCAGAAATTTTGTATCAACATCACATGTAAAAAAAGACCATCAGACAAATATCGAATAGGTTTGTTTGGTATCGTATGATGTGCTAAATATCTAGGTCAGGGAAGGAGAGGGGGGAACCCGGAAAAGTGGCCATAGTTATTGTATTGGGTTTTTTATCTTGCAAAAAAACAATTTTATTTTAAAACATGTAATTAATATTTTTGTTAAACATAAATAATGAAGGTAATTATATTTTTTGGTCTACAATTCAAACTATTCTCAATTTCAAAAACAAATATTCTTTTTTTTAAATGAAAGCTATAGTTTTTTCATCTGAACAAAGAAGCTGTAATTGAAACCATTGGCTCATACAAAATTATCGCGCATTCTTCTATTTCTTTTTCTTTGATATTTGGTATCGATAGCCCTGCGGATCAGTTTTGTTTAGAGAGCTTTCTCATACACTGGGGTTGTCTTACGGTTTCTGTTTATCTTTAGGGAGAAGGTATTTTATGTATGGGAATGACCGTTTCTGGGAATGTCCATGTCTAATCATATTTAGGGAGTACCATGTCTGTGACAGTTGACCATGTCTGCGACTGACCAAGTCTGCGACTGACCATATTCGTGACTGACCATATCTGTGATTAACCATGCCTGCAACTGACCATGTCTGTGATTGATCATGTCTGAGACTGACCACGTCGCTCATTGACCATGTCGTTGAATGACAAAGTCTGTTAGTGACCATATCTCAAAGCGGTCAGTCAAGTGAAGAAAAACCAAAAGACCCCACCCCTCACAGGGGTTATACCCCCCAACCCCAATTGCATTCCAATTAAAACAATTCCCCAACCAAATTACATTCAATGAAAACAATCCCCCAACCCAATTACATTCAATGAAAACAATACCCCCAACCCAATTACATTCAATGAAAACAATGCCCCTAACCCAATTACATTCAATGAAAACAACCCCCCCAACGCAATTACATTCAATGAAAACAATTGCCCCCCAACCCAGTACATTCAATGAAAACAATCCCCCGCAACCCAATTACATTCAATGAAACATTACCCCCAACCCAATTACGATCAAGTAAGAAAACAATCCCCCCAACCCAATTACATTCAATGAAAACAATCCCACAACAATTACATTCAATGAAAACAATGCCCCCAGCTTAATTACATTCAATAAAGCAATCCCCCAACCCAATTCATTCAATGAAAACAATGCCCCCCAACCCAATTACATTCAATGAAAACAATGCCCCCCAAGCAATTACATTCAATGAAAACAACCCCCAACCCAATTACATTCAATAGAAATAATCCCACTAACCCAATTACATTCAAATGAAAACAATGCCCCCAACCCGAGTACATTCAATGAAAACAATGCCCCCAACCCAATTACATTCAATGAAAACAACCCCCAACCCAATTACATTCAATGAAAACAATGCACCCCAATTACATTCAATGAAAACAATCCCCCCAAACCCAATAACATTCAATGAAAACAATGCCCCCAACCCAATTGCATTCAATGAAAACAATCCCCCCCCCAGCAATTACATTCAATGAAAACAATCCCCCCAACCCAATTACATTCAATGAAAACAATGCCCCCCAACCCAATTACATTCAATGAAAACAACCCCCCCAAGCAATTACATTCAATGAAAACAACCCCAGCAGATATATTCAATGAAAATAATGCCCCCCAACTTAATTACATTCAATGAAAACAATTCCCCCAAGCAGTGATACATTCAATGAAAACAATGCCCCCAACCACATTCAATGAAAACAATGCCCCCAACCCAATTACATTCAATGAAAACAATGCCTCAATGTCTCGAAAGTGTTTATTAGTTCTCGTCTATGAGTTTCATATTTTCATTACATTTTACAAAATTCCGGGAGAGAAAAATAAATTTAAAACACCTTTAGGAATTCAATCAAAATTATGGATTTTACAGAAAAGAAATCCAACGTCCGTCCTTGTACGATGATGATATCAAATGTTACTGTTTCCCCTACAGCCTTCACCCACAACTCCTTTAAGGCTTAAGAAGAAAAAAAGGAAAACTGTTTTAAATCCCCCTGTCCAGTTTAACCTTGACCTTAATGACCATAGTGGCGACCGAGGTTTATTAGTACTTGTCGATTTTTTTTACTTCTTTCTTTGTCTAAATTCAAAAAAAAAAACCGGCCTCTGTACACTCGGGTCCGCTTCCTAGTATTCTCTAATTCGGCAAGTTATTTAGAAAAACTTTTTCGGTCAAGTCATTATTATGACTAATATTGACTAATGAACTTGGAATTAAAAATAAAAAAAAAAGATAAAGAGATGAGACGTTGTGTGGTATGTTTCATGATTTCTAGTGTATCACATTAATATTGAAATGATATGAAGTTAAAATAATTTCAACTTAGTAAACTTTGAGGAGAATTTCATGACAGGCGGACTGGCAAACAGACAGAAAGTCATGAGGGGGAAAAAAAACAGGAAATAGGAACGACATACAAATAGACGGACAGACCGATGGCTTTTTATAGTGATCCCCCCAAACCCCATAAAAACCCACACGTAGAAACAGCTTTGTGTAAATGTATTTAGATACGAATATAGCAGACCAAACGACTAGGAATCAGTGTTGACTCTAGGTGGCCCTTAACTCAGTCGGAAGCCCCCTCCCGGCCCCAGCGCTCTTTCTCCCATTTCCGCAGACACACACAAAATAAAAATAACTAGCTACGCGAAACTCTGTGAATAACGGTACACATCTGTGTTTCAATATAACAGTACACGTGTGTTCAATATAACGGTGCACGTGTGTTCAATATAACAGTACGTGTGTTCAATATAACGAGTGCACGTGTGTGTTCAATATAACAGTACGCGTGTGTGTTCAATACGCAGTGTACATTAATGTTCCAATATAACAGTACACGTATGTGTTCAATATAACAGTGCAGAAATTGTGTATTCAACTGCTAACATTTACGTGTGTGTTCAGCTAACTGCACCTGTGTGTTAATAAATAACAGTACACGTGTATGTTCAACATAACAGTACACGCGTGTGTTCAATATAACAGTGTTCAGCCACACCCACGGGACATTAGTACTCTCGTCTTACGATGCTACGTGTTGTTGTTTTTTTGTCAGTCTATGCATTCAATGACAGCACACACTGCAATATGTCGGGTGGAGGGAGGCTTTCTTTGATGGGGCCAGGCCCGTTGCACGCCATTCACACACGTTGTCCATTATTATGTTTAACGCATTGCGGCCAACGCCCATATATCACGTCCATAATCTTATCACCGCAAACTGGAGAGTTCAGAAAAGATTCTTTATCTAAAAGCTAAACTCCCATCTCTCTGAGGACCGCGCTGGCTCCGTAACCGGAACTGTCACCGTGCTGACCTCTCGTGACTTACTCATTGTCGTTTTGTTTGGTACAATGTAGCTTATAGTATACAGAGCGAATGGTCAGCGAAATCTTTTATTTTTTTGTTATATTTCAATGAATATCTAAATAATACTATAAACGACTTCTGTTCCGGATTCGTCACAAAATAGACAGACTTTATTTTCCCCGACATCCATGAACTGTTCATTATACGTTTCTATCCCCCCCTTTTCCCCCCAAAGGACCCAAAGGACGAAACTCGCGAGTCCTCTCAATATCTAATCAATAGTTTTGCATCATAGATCTATGTATGATTACGTCCCCTTGTCTCGGTTACATTACCTCGTTATATACCATTTCTGAAAAAGGTAAAGCAATCGGATGAAGTTCAGTGAACCCACACAAACGAGATCCGGATTTGAACGACAGGGGTATGTGGGGGTCCGGTTGGTGGAACCCTCATTGCGCGTTCAGGTGGGACAGCCTCTCCACCCGGACAGAAAGTCAAAACATCTTTAATCTAACAAATAGAAATAATTTAACTGACGCGCATACAACGAAGAATGTCACACACGCACGGAAATCTGTTCGTGGTATTATTTGTGGGTATTTCATTGTATTTACTCTTTGAATGTGCATGTGGTTGATTACACTTATAAGCACAGAGAGAAAGAAAAGAAAACAGAGGAGATAATAGAGAGAATGGAAAAAATGAATTAGAAAGAAAAGGGATGAGAATGAATAAGTAAGCATGAATTAAATTGATAATATTACCAAGAAGAATGACAATAATAAAGAATGACTGAAGGAATGAATGAGTTAATGAAGGGAGATGAATGTTAGAAACGAAGAAGACAAGTTGATTGATTCATATGCCGATTGTGAATAGATTGAATGATTGATGAAAGAGAATAAATTGGAAAAAAAGAAGAGTGAATATTGAAAAACAAATAACAAAGCATTGATTGATAGTAAGAAACAGGAAAGAATTGATTGAAAGAAAGAAACAAGAAATACAAATGGTGCAATTGTAGTGATATTGATATAATTTTTAGAAAATAAAAAAAGGATACATAAAAAGATGAAAGAAATTTGGGAAAAAAGCAGGTACAGGAATTCCCCCTGTACTAGCTACCTCTTCACGCACCGTCGTTTACATGTATAATGATTCCCGCTGCATTTAAGTTTCCTTCCTTCCTTCTTTTTTAATCCAATCGCCGCCTTCGACTTTCCCACTACGATCAGGTCTCTACTCCCCCCCCCCCTCTCCCTCCCACACCAAAACCATTTCCATTTGGGACCAAGACAGACTTGATTTTTCCCTTTTTTGTAGCTATTTCTATTTCTAGACCTTGGCAGAGAGGTCGTCCTTTGATGTTTAGCACACAATTATTCACCAACTTGGGACTTTCAATGTGTTTTGTTTTAAGCGCACTCTCAAAGATCACCTGATTTTGACTCCTTTTAATGAATTTCTCTTCAAAGAGGATTGTTTATTTTTTTAATTATCTCCCTTCCCCAGATATAAATTAATAGTCGATGTTGCTCTCGATATTCCTCGGCTGGACTAGATACAAGACTTTATCACTCACGTGATTAAGGTGTGGGGGGTGCCCTCTTATCATGATGTTAAGGCCCCCACCCCATAGCTTAAGGGCCCCCATAAATTCAAATATTCCTTAATTACTATTTAAGATCAGCGATTGGAGGGGAAACTGCGGCCCGCGAGCCATGTCCAGCCACGACACTTTATTTGTCCGGCCCGCGCTCTGTGCTCTCTTCGCTCGTTTGGGACTATTGTGAACTTTTAAAACATATTGACATTTATGATTTTTTGTTGACTTTTAGACATCATAGACTTTTAGGGAATGTTGGCTTTTAGTTTTTTTGATGACTTTTAGATTATGTGGACTATTAGATTATGTTGAGTTTTAGACCTTTTTTTTTTTCATATCATCTTACATACGCTGTGGAAATATCAAACAGAATTCGCACATGGCGTTGGTTTCGGGGAAAGTGGGTGTGTAGGATGGGTGGGTGGGATATCTGCGACATCAGTAGTAAAACTGCACCTCCTCATCTCGCCCCGCTACGCGCCTCCTTCTCCCCCACCAAGTTTAAGACATTAACACTTCTGCACCAAATGTTGCCACCCTTATAAAGTTATTATCGGCTGTTCGTCCCCCCATCCACACACTCTTCTACCACTCCCTCTCCACCCCAGCCCATGATTTGCGTGTTGTTGTTCTTTGTGTTTCATGGTGCTTATGAGAGGAAGAGAAACAAATGTTTTAAAAATAACGGTATTCTCCTTGAACAAAAGGGAAGCAATGGTTTGTTTCGCTGAAGAGAAATTACGAAACCCCCTCCTCACACACACACACACACACACACACACACACTCACACTCACACTCACACACACACTCACACACACACACACACACACTCACACTCACACTCACACTCACTCACACACACTCACACACACTCACACACTCACACACACTCACACACACAGAGCAACCAAAGTCAGAAAAGGAAATGACCATTTAAGATTGTTTTGTTTTTTACACACAGGAGCTAAGTCTGGATTATTGTCTATACCTTTTCTCTCTCTTCTCTCTCTCTCTCTATATATATATCTATATATATATAAGCTTATGTCATATCTATCACTCCACCATCATCTATCTATCTATCTATCTCTATATCTCTCTCTGCTCTCACCCTCTTTCTCTCTATATATATGTCTCTCTCCCCCCCTCTCTTTTCATCTCTTATTCCGTCTCTCCGTAGGAGCGAGTGATACAAGCTCGCAGTACGTTTAGGTACGGTTTACTCATCTATGACCACTGGTTGTCAAATGGAGACAAGCTCCCCCCCCCCGAAATAAATTTTGGACATTATTAATATACTTATTTTGTTTTCGTACGAATGCTTGTAATGTAAGTAATTTGTATCTCATGATGTTTTAATACAATTTATTTATTGCCCCCTCTCCCCCCCCCTTCCTGAAAGTTTGGTCTAGTTCCGCCACTGGCACCACCCACTAGTCGAGGGTCACTAACATGTTCAACGCCCAAATACATTTTTTTTAATGTTATAATTCATGGATCGACCATCCAAATGTACATAACTACATGTACGTCCCTTTTTTTTCCCTTTTATATTATCAATTTTAAGAATCTGTTAATTTTGGTTTACGTGGGAAGTGGAACATATGTAGATTTGTAGATGGACGGACAGATCAGTCAGATAGACATACAGAAGATTAAGATGATAGACATATATATATGTGGAGAGAGAGAATGAGAGAGAGATTGATTGATTATCCAGAAGACCTCTTGGCTTGAAGAGGAGATGAGAGACAGACGTTAATGTTCAGATGCTCATTGAACAGATAAACCAGCGCTGCTGAAATTTTTGTTTTTGGCAAACATTGTAGAACAGTTTGAAGTCGTTGTTTATCTTTTAAAAATTTGCAACCTGAATTGTCAAGGCTTTGTGTCTCGGTGGATAGGAGGGGGGAAGGGACAAAATCTTTCTTTTTATTTAAAGGAAAACTAGGAGGCAGCCTACTGCCTTCACAACTAATAGGGCCCCCAACGCTGATAGGGGTCCTGACGAGGCTTTGTTAGGTCTAGTAAGCGTTTTTTTTACTAAGGCCATCATTACACTCATTCACGTATATTCTAGCGCATGCATTTAAGTACGTTAGATTTGTGGTGGCTCCTCATTAGCATTATGTCAGTGAGAGCCGCATTAGCTCCAATGAGGCCGCATTAGCTCAATGAGAGCCGCATTAGCTGAATTAACCTCATAACGTCAATGAAAGAGCCGCATTAGCTCAATGAGAGCCGCATTAGCTGCGTTAACCTCATAACGTCAATGGGAAACCGCATTAGCTCAATGAGAGCCGCATTAGCTGAATTAACCTCATAACGTCAATGAGAACCGCATTAGCTCAATAAGTGCGTGGCTCAATGAGAGCCTCATTAGCTGAATTAACCTCATAGCGTCAATGAAGGCCGCATTAGCTCAATGAGAGCCGCATTAGCTCAATGAGAGCCTCATTAGCTGAATTAACCTCATAACGTCAATGAGAGCCGCATTAGCTCAATGAGGAACGCATTAAGCTCAATAGAGCCGCATTAGCTGAATTAACTTCATAACGTCAATGAGAGCCGCAGTAGCTCGTGAGAACCGCATCAAAACCAGTAGAGCCGCATTAACAAGTCGAATATCCTTAGCATCAATGAGAGCCGCATTGGCTCAACTAAGGCTTCATTAGCTCAACTAGAGCTGCATTAGCTCAACGAGAGCCGCATTGGCTCAACGAAGCCCGCATAAGGTCAACTAGAGCTGCATTAGCTTAACTAGAGCCGAATCAGCTCAACGAATGCAGCGTTAGGTCAACTGTGAGATGCACTTCACTATAAGCAGCAGCTTTTTAAAACATACGAAAATATCTCCACAGCGTTTGTTCAACCGCCATTCGTAAACCACATTTTTTAACTTTAAAGTAAACCGTACTCCTTCCCCCCTCTACCCCTGGTATCGCCTTCTAGACAGTATATTTTGACATTGAATCAGCATGCTTCAAAATATTTGTTTCGTTTCATCACAAAATCTGAAATTACATCTGAAATTTGACATCACCGATTCTATTTTTCTATTTCTGTTTCTATTTTTTCTAATACATGTTGTTCAAATTGGATACAGCGGAAAAAAAATCGGAAATTTCCACAAACTTTAAACAAATATTTCAAAAATAAAAAAAAAAACAATGTTCTATTTGTGAGTTTGTGTTTGGTTGGGTGTGTGAGTGAGTGAAAGTGTGTGTGTGTGGGGGGGGGGTAGATTTTATTTTAAGCCAGAAGTACAAGTAATGGTAAAGCTATCTAACAATAATAAACTGCTAACGAGAGCTAAATAAACATCATGGATCGTGTTTGTTTCTTTTTTAATTCTTTTTGGTTTGGAAATGCGCCAGACACAACAAACGTTACGACACAAAAAGAATGATTAACAGTTTTTGTTTGCTCACCTCAAGCAACGATTGCACACAGTTTTAGATTCTTCATGAAATAAATAAATAAATAAATATATATATATATATATATATATATATATATATATATATATATATATATATATATACAGTGGATTCCGCTTAATTGGGACACCGCTTAGTTGGGACAACCACTTATTTGGGACAAATCTCAAAGAAACCAAACCAAGAAGCCAATAGTAAATTTGTATGTTTAGTGGGACAACCGCTTAATTGGAACAAAAAGCCTCGGTCCCGATGTGTCCAAATTAAGCGGAATCGAATATATATATATATATATATATATATATATATATATATATTAGAACAATTTGAGAATCACTGTCCTGCTGCCTCCCTCACTTTCACCGACTTTTTCTCCATGAACCGATTGACAACAATGATCTATTTGTCTATTCCCGTCTACCTGAAAACGAAATGTCTACCATCGCCAAACAAATAAAGTACTGTAGCTTAAAAGAACGCACACTATATGCTCAGTATTTGTAATGCACCGCACTGACGTATTCGCCACCCAACTCCCGCACCGACACCCTCCAGCTTTCTTTGAATGCTCACCTGTTCCTCGTTTGCTCAACTTCACTCGTATTCAACTTCAGTGTGGTGGGGAAAATAAAACAACTAATTACCACCTTCACACGCATCATTCATGCCCATTTCTCACTTGCAGTGATTTATATTGAAAAAAAGAATCACAATATTAAAAGATACCCAAGTTAGGAAAAAAAACGAAAGTAAAATGTAGCGATAAATTGTAAAATGATTTTTTTTTTAATTTGGGGTTTATTACATTTGCACTGAATGCAAGCATCCATTTTAAAAACGAGTTGAGGTATGTGAATATTAAGAAGCCCTTTAAAATATCATTTTCTTTTTTTTTTTAAATGGTAATCTAAGACTTATATTACCAATAAGATGAAAAGACAGACAAATGTGAAACCAGACTCGGAAGGAATGAAAGAGTGAAAGAAAAAAAAGTTAAAAAAAGGATACAAGGATAAATGGAAGAAGTAGAATTTGACTGAAAGAAAGAATCAATGAAAGGAAAGATTGAAAAAAAAGGAATGAAGGAGACAGAAAGCAAGAAAATCGAGAATGCATAAGAAGAAAAGGAATTTATATAAAGAATGAACATAAAAAGCGAATGAAAGAATGATCAGAAAAGGAATAAATGAAAGGAATAAACAAAACACGAAACCTGACGTGTAAAGTAGTCTTTAAAAAAAGAAAAACAGGGGATTTCAAAATGCATTAACATTCATTTCTAATTGGCAGTCTGACTTCTCTATGTAGCTCAGTCAATGTCAAAAAAAAAAAAGGAAGACATGACGAAATAACAACGTTTTCCCATCAAATTCAGAAGCAAAAATAAAAAATCCTGGCCAAAGCCAAAAACAATAGTTGTACTTGCATCTTGTCTCTCTGGTAATACTGCACAAGTGAAACGAATTTACATTTCGGTTTTTTGATTATCTGGTAGTGATATCTTAAGGTCGCTCGTAGCACGATTTTTAACCTTCAAAAACTGGACAGATGAACAGTTGTTTTTCCTCTATGGTGCGATAGAAGCCACAGACATACAAACAGAATTGATAGGTGTGCAAAGTTGGTAGCTGGGTAAACATGGATCGGAAGCTTTTATAATGGATACTAATCCACTGTTTATGGAAGCCAACTAATTCCAAGTTTTGGGCCCCTGATTTTTTCTGTGTAGAATTTATCATTTTCATTGTGGGAGTCTTAATTCCCGTTGTTTTGGGCCCCCATAATTTCATTTGTATAGAACCTCTAATTCACCGTTGTTTTGCCCCACCCAATTCCCTATGTTTGGGGGCCTCAATATTCCTTTTGTTTGGGGCCCCAATAATCCCTTTGTTTGGCGCCCCGAAAAAAAATATGAACAACTTTTTTTGGGCAGAGAGTAATGTAGATTAAGTTCGTAATTTGTAGTAAGGCAAGCAGTTGATCATTGGACAGATACACAGGCGTATGTAGTGCGTTGGCAGTTTCGACAGAGAGGTAATGGGGACTGATCGATATACAGACTTACAGGTAGGCTATGTGATTCAATGTACTCTGAATCAATGTACTGACTGACTCAATGTACTGACTGGCTCAATGTACTGACTGACTCAATGTACCGACTGACTCAGTGTACTGACGCTGGCTTAATGTACTGACTGGCTCAATGTACTGACTGACTCAATGTACCGACTGACTCAGTGTACTGACTGACTCATGTACTGACTCAATGTACTGACTGGCTCAATGCTGACTGACTCAATGTACCGACTGACTATGTGTACTGACTGACTCATGTACTGACGCAATGTACTGACTGACTCAATGTACCGACTGACTCAATGTACTGACTGGCTCAATGTACTGACTGGCTCAATGTACTGACTGGCTCAATGTACTGACTGACTCAATGTACTGACGCAATGTACTGACTGACTCAATGTACCGACTGACTCAATGTACTGACTGGCTCAATGTACTGACTGACTCAATGTGCACATGACTCAATGTACCGACAGCTTAATGTACTGACTGGCTCAATGTACTGACTGACTCAATGCACTGACTGGCTCAATGTGCTGACTGACTCAATGTACTGACTGACTCAATGTACTGACTCAATGTCACCGACTGGCTTAATGTACCGACTGACTCAGTGTACTGACTGACTCATGTACTGACTGACTCAATGTACTGACTGACTCATGTACTGACTGACTCATGTACTGACTGACTCAATGTACTGACTGGCTCGAAATGTATTGACTCAATGTACTGACTGACTGACGTAAAATAAAATTTAAAAAAAATCATCTATTTCTTTGAAAATCAGACATGCAGGCAAACAGTTTTATCGATTCACTAACGAATCAATATTCTCGTGCAGGTCGATCGGTTAAATTTATCAGTTTACTCAATGTTTGATTGGCAAGACCATCACTCGTACATGTGTGTCTGTTGGCTCAAGTTATAACTTCCAATTATGCAAAGACGTTCAATTCCACAACGGGGAATTCCCGCACAGCTTTCACGAAACAAACTAGTAACTACAACATATCTCCCTCTTTACTCAGGGGTGGATAATCTCAGATATGCAAATTACCGGCGAGACGTGGGACAGACCGAGATATAGTTTAAAGGGACTTCATACTCACGACCTATAATTTCCAAATTGGACATTTAGATTAGAACTCAGAACAAAGACCGGGCAACGTCCATCTTTCCTGTCCTGAATGAAAGAAAGAATTGAACAAAATCTTCACAACCTTGACCTTTCTGACTCGGTTGATTTTTCTTTTTCTGTTCTGGTTTAAGGACAGTCTGGTTAAATAAAAAAAAAAAAACAGGGAATGAGGTAAAGAGGTCATTTGGTCAAGTTCGTCATATCTAGTTTCTAATATTGTGTATTGTGTGTAACTGTTATTTTTAATTTATTTTTAACGATGCAATGTTTTTTTTTTCAAGGAGCTCCACACTTTCTGTAGTTAAACACTTCAATGTAATTAAATGAATGCAACATAGAGGCCTGATGGAATATTTATCTGCTTTATATTAAATTACCTGTTGTTTAATCGCAGGTGGAGTTAAGCAGGAGCCGGATTAGCTGAAGGCACAAATTTTACTCCATTTTTTAAAATTTATTTATGGTCATCGTGGGGAAATGTTGGTTCTATATCGATCACCTATTAGTTGGTTATTTGATTTAATCTTTTTTCTAAGACGGTAACTGGAACCATATCTTCCCATCTTACCTGAAATTCAAATCTTTTTACCGATTTTTCTAGCTTAGACACTTTCTTTTTGGCAACTTTCAATTTCTGGAGCTTGTTTCATGACGTCATCCTTTAATAGTCTAAAAGTTCTTAAATGGCGTCATAAAACTCACTGTGAGCTTGATTAACTGGAAAGTGAATTATACACCATTCGTGAACGCACCCGAAAATCACAACGTCAGTTTAGAGAGATCTCACGTTAAAGTCACAGGATATGTTTGTTTCTGTTTTATGCGACTTTCATGTGTGTCCGTTTAAAAGGCAATAAAGTCACACGCTGTGTCTTTTGTTTATTCACTTCCACTCAGTTTAACTTCCATTAGGACCGTCGCAAAGGAGTAGGGGGAGGGGCTGGCCGAGAACTTCTCAAAGGGGTCCGGTAGATGAATCTCGTCATTTTCAAAAAGTATTATTGTTTATGTATAGATAGATAGACGGTATAGGTATACTCTCATACACACACACATAGATAGTTAAACAGAGATAGATAGATAGATAGATAGGTGGATGGATGGATGGATGGATATATATATATATATATATATATATATATATATATATATATATATATGATAGATAGATAGGTGGATGGATGGATGGATATATATATATATAGATAGATAGATAGATAGATAGATAGATAGATAGATAGAGAGATAGATAGATAGAGAGATAGATAGATAGATAGATAGATAGATAGATAGATAGATAGATAGATAGATAGATAGATAGATAGATAGATAGATAGATAGATAGATAGATAGATAGATAGATAGATAGATAGATAGAGAGATAGATAGAGATAGATAGATAGATAGATAGATAGATAGATAGATAGATAGATAGATAGATAGATAGATAGATAGATAGATAGATAGATAGATAGATAGATAGATAGATAGATAGATAGATAGATAGATAGATAGATAGAGAGATAGATAGATAGATAGATAGATAGATAGATAGATAGATAGATAGAGAGATAGATAGATAGATAGATAGATAGATAGATAGATAGATAGATAGATAGATAGATAGATAGATAGAGAGATAGATAGATAGATAGATAGATAGATAGATAGATAGATAGATAGATAGATAGATAGATAGATAGATAGATAGATAGATAGATTAATTAGACCCCCCCTCCCACCCCAACATTTAAATAATTACTGACTTTAGTTAGGGAAGTAACGGCGGCTGGTCATTGTACAAACACACGGTCCCTTTATATGCCACACAAGGTTACTGTAACAGATGAATTCTACACTTCATCAGCCCTGATGAGCCCTTTGGGGCTTAAAGGGAACTTTATTTTTACCTACCAATCATGAATCGGACAACTCATGATTGGATCATGGCAACATCATCTTGTTAAGTACCTAAAAAACTGTGGGGTGCCCAAAGTAAGCGCACTACATATTGTACTGGGGCGAAGTTGATGGGGTGAAAAGGGGCCCGGAAAATCAGTTCGTTGGGGGGGGAAGGGGGAGATTTAATGGTGGGACGAAATATTTGACTATTCTACTTCAGGGCCAGCCGGCAAACCTGTTGTGGAAGACCGAGTGTGTGGTTTAATAAAAAAAATTGAACAATAAACAGTTCTACAATGAAAGCTCTAGGAATGTTGAAAAATGTATTAAAGATAAAGGATTGCATAAAGGGTTACATAAGAAATCGATGCGATTGGAGAAGCTGACTTATTGATTTTCTAATGAGAGAACAAGAATTTTTTTAATAAAAAACATTATTTAAGTAGAACGTTAGGGTTCAGTTCGAGGGGATGGTGGGGTGGGGGGGTGAGGTGGATTAAAGCAAGGAAAAGGGGAACATGTGAAATGACAGACAGAGGCATACTTAATGTCAAGTTGGCGGGGCTGCAGTTGGGTTTCTCTCTTCTTGTTTTTCTATTATTATTATTTCCTCTGCGTCTTCTCCGTGTCTAGCGTTCACAATGTAACACCACATATACAAGTCAAATTAAAACATGCACGCATTAATTAACCCCGCGTATTCGCGTTTCATTCACGTGCGATTGTTTTGTTTCGTTTACAACTAATCAGCACCAAACAAAGCAATTAAGCCTGTTCCATTCTGGACACAGGACGTGTTAGCGCATTTTCGTGTTATGTATCAGTACGTTTGTTAGCTTTCAGTAAATATTTGTAAATTTTGGAAATGTTTATAAATTTGATGTAATGCATATATCTGTAAAAAAAATATTATAAAGACGTTTCTTTATATTTGAAAAAAATATTTTCTCTTAAATCTAACTACAAGTGGTTTGTGGTTACTGAAATAGGACTCCCGTAATTGAAAACATTGAAATTGTAGTCATTTAATCGTCCGAAAACTCCGTCAATTGTTGCATAGCTCTGATCTTTCAATTAAACTCAGAACACAAGCTTACTATTTCATTTGATGAGTTTCTTAATAAATCTTGGTGAAACTACGTGCTGCAGTATTTCGCACCAAATGAATGGGTTATTGAACGGCTGGTGTAGAATGGGTTATATATACATAATATATAAGCCCCTTATGAGCCCTGAAGCCCGGCCCTCAGAGGTCCTATCGCGAAATGAACTTTAGATGTACACATGGCAGGCCAAGACCTACAAAATGATATATACATCATGGGTCTAGGACTTATGGTTGCTGAGATCTAGGGCGCTCTTTGTAAATATAGCAAAAAACGGTACGGCCCTCAGAGGTCAGATCGCAAAATGAACTTTGCTGCACACATGGCAGGCCAAGACCTACAAAATGATATATACATCATGGGTCTAGGACTTATGGTTGTTGAGGATCTGGGGTGATGACGGACAGACAGACAGACAGACAAAACGGGGACAATAGAGCATTTTTTTTTTCGAAAATGCTCTAAAAAATCGATTGTGTTGTTTCGTACACAACTAATCAACAAAGATCGTACTGTCAGAATGCCGACGAAAACACAACACGTTTTTGTGTAAACTTTCGACTATTTACATATTTAAAATACTGTCTTCTTATCGGTTCGGTGAGCTGCGATCTCTTGATACAATACGATCATTGGATTGACTATCGACTACAATCGAGATGTACAGACATTCACGAAGATATATCTCTCAGTCTGATACTCTGTATCTATCTATTCTATTTGTCTGTTTATCTTTATTTACATTACTATAGTAATCCAAGTCTCTTCTTATACTTCTCGTGTGTACTGTGTTTAACCGCCTAGAACCCTCCACTGCTAAGAGGGCTATACAATTTGGATTCCCTTATATACAAAAGCTAAGGGGCCCCGATATATACACTTTATCTCTGTTTCTAAATATATCTAAATATCTGCTTTGGAGCGCAAATATCTCCGAAAGTCTGCATCAGGCCCCAAATGTATCTAAATGTCTGCCTGTGATCCCAAATATATCTAAATGTCTGTCTGTGATCCCAAAAATATCAAATGTCTTGCCTGAGATCCCAAATATATCTAAATGTCTGCCTGTGATCCCAAATATATCTAAATGTCTGACGGGACCCCAATATCTATAAATGTCTGCCATGAGCTTTCCAACGAATAAGAACGGTCCTGGTTATGTTTGTGTATGAGTGTGTGCGCGTGTCTGTGTGTGTATTTATCTCGATCTTACGTCTTTCTGAGTAGGTACCATTCGTTCGACAGCTAGCCTACCTGTGTGTCTGTTTGTTTGTGTGTGTATGTGTGTGTGTGTGTGTGCGTATGTGTAGCTTTAGTCCGTAGGCTACGTGGATGTGGGTCAGTGATTTGAGTCATAACTGGACTTTACGACACCTGCCAGGCGGGGCGTTAAGACGAACAAAATTATAACCAACCATCCAGATCAATAAAATGGGATTGATAAAAATCGGTATCGACCTGCCGAAATTGGAACAAAAAGGTTAATGGCCTAACAGGGAAATGAGAGATAGAAGCAAAAGGAGCGACGGACGTATAGATGCAGATGATATGAAGTGAGGTTTTGTAGAGGTACGAGTTTGTTCTGTGTAGAATTTTGAGTTTTCATAGACAAAAGAAAATTTTTAAGTTCTTTGAAGACAAGTGGCTCCTTGTGTATGCGAGTAGCGCATAGATCAGTGGTGGGCCAAAAATGTGGCTCCGTGTGTGGAGTCCTGGTGTGGCTCCACGTTAAATGACGTTTACCCCTGACTGTTTCGTTAATTGGACCATCGTATGACAGCTCATCATTATGGTGGCATTGTATTACATCCAAAGACTGAATGGCAGCTTTTATTGAATTATCTGCTCGACTCCATCTCCTTGAGTCCATGAGTCGTTAAACTTATGTGTCGCAGGCGATCCTTTTAAGTGTGCATGTCTTGTTCCGTTGAATACAGTGCATAGAAGTTACAGCAAAACTTCTTGTATTTTGGTTGTCTTATTTACAAGTGCATGTTTGTGTGCGTGTGTGTGTGCGTGCGTGCATGCGTGTGGGACGATGTTTGAGCGCTTGTGTTGTGTGTATGCACGTGCGCGCGACGCATCATTTTTTTAAAACTCCTAGGGTCGCCGATTCAATGGACGCAGGGGCGTGTCTCAATCAACATTTATCTTCCCTGCCCCACAGCAAATGTCGTCTCTGGGTGGTGGGGGCGGGGGTGCAGGTGTCGGCTGAATAAGTCAGTTTGTTTCATCCAGTCGACCGTTCATTCCACAATTATCCCACACTGTACAGTACATTCTGCACGTGATTCAGTTCACTGCACCGTAACATGTTGTTACCTTTTCTTTTTCATCTCTCTCTCTCTCTCTCTCTCTCTCTCTCTCTCTCTCTCTCTCTCTCTCTCTCTCTCTCTCTCTCTGTCTCTCTCTGACTCTCTCAACCATGTATATGCTGTTGTTGTTGTGACCAACCATGTATATGCTGTTGTTGTTGACAACCATGTGTATGCTGTTGTTGTTGTTGTGACCAACCATGTGTATGCTGTTGTTGTTGTGACCAACCATGTGTATGCTGTTGTTGTTGTGACCAACCATGTGTATGCTGTTGTTGTTGCTTGACCAACCATGTCTAGCTCTATCTCGACACTCGGACCAACCATGTCTAGCTCTACCTCGACACTCAGACCAACCATGTCGCTTTACCTAGATACTCAGACCAACCATGTCTAGCTCTACCTCGACACTCCAGACCAACCATGTCTAGCTCTACCTCGACACTCAGACCAACTTCATGTCTAGCTTTACCTCTCGACACTCAGATTCAACCATGTCTAGCTTTACCTAGACACTCCAGACCAACCATGTCTAGCACTATACACTCAGACCAACCATCACAAGCTTTACCTCGACACTCAGACCAACCATGTCTAGCTCTACCACGACACTCAGACTCAACTATATCTAAGCTCTACTGAACACTCAGACCAACAATGTCTAGCTTTACCTCGACACTCAGACCAACCATGTCTAACTTCTATAAACACTCAGACCAACCATGTCTAGCTCTACCTCAACCTCGGACCAACCATATCTAAGCTTTACCTCAGCACTCGGACCAACCATGTCACAACTTTACCTCGACACTCAGACCAACCATGTCTAGCTCTACCTCGACACTCAGACCAACCATGTCTAGCTCTACGTCGACACTCAGACCAACCATGTCTAGCTCTACCTCGACACTCGGACCCAGCCATGTCTAGCTTCACTTCGACACTCCGGACCAACCATGTCTGCCACCTCAACCTCTTAGACCAACCATGTCTAGCTTTACCTCAAACACTCGGACCAACCATGTCTAGCCCCTCGACACTCAGACCAACCATGTCTAGCTTTACCTCGACACTCAGACCAACCATGTCTAGCACACGAACCTCAGACCAACCATGTCTAGCTTTACCTCGACACTCCAGACCAACAAATGTCTAGCTTGCCTCAGCCTCAGACCAACCATGTCTAGCTTTACCTCGACACTCAGACCAACCATGTCTAGCTCTACTAGACACTCCAGACCAACCATGTCTAGCTTTACCTATACACTCAGACCAACCATGTCTAGCTTTACCTGCCACTCAGACCAACCATGTCTAGCTCTACCACGACACTCAGACCAACCATGTCTAGCTCTACCACGACACTCAGACCAACCATGTCTAGCTCTACCACAACCTCAGACCAACCATGTCTAGCTCCTACCTAGACTCAGACCAGCCATGTCAGCTCTACTAGACACCAGACCAACCATGTCTAGCTTCAACAGACACTCCGCCACCAGCCATGTCTAGCTTTACCTATACACTCAGACCAACCATGTCTAGCTTTACTAGACACTCAGACCAACCATGTCTAGCTTTACCTCGACACTCAGACCAACCATGTCAGCTCTACCTCGACACTCTGACCAACCATGTCTAGCTTTACCTCGACACTCCGGACCAACCATACAGCTTTACCTCGACTCGGACCAACCATGTCTAGCTTTACCTCGACACTCGGACCAGCATGTCTAGCTTTACCTCGACACTCGGACCAACCATATCTGCTTTAACTCGACACTCGGACCAACCATGTCTAGCTTTACCTAGACATTGGATAACCATGTCACTTCTCGACACTCAGACCAACTTCATAATACAGCTTTACCTCGACACTCAGACCAACCATGTCTGCTTTACCTCGACACTCAGACCAACCATGTCTGGCTTTACCTATACTCTCAGACCAACCATGTCTAGCTTTACCTAGACACTCAGACCAACCATGTCTAGCTTTACCTCGACACTCAGACCAACCATGTCTAGCTCTACACCTCAAACATCAGACCAACTATGTCTAGCTCACCCTCAACCTCGGACCAACCATGTCTAGCTTTACCTCGACCTCTCGGACCAACCATGTCTAGCTTTACCTCGACACTGGACCAACCATGTCTAGCTTTACCTCGACATAAGTTCCAACCATGTCTAGCTTTACCTAGACATTCAGACCAACCATGTCTGGCTACCTCGACACTCAGACCAACCATGTCTAGCTTTACCTCGACACTCAGACCAACCATGTCTAGCTTTATAAACACTCGGACCAACCATGTCTAGCTTTACCTCGACACTCGGACAAACCATGTCACACAGCTTTACCTCGACCTCCAGACCAACCATGTCCTTTTACCTCAACAACTCAGACTAACCATATCCCCAGCTCTACCCACGACACTCAGACCAACCATGTCTGCTTTACCTCGACACTCAGACCAACCATGTTTAGCTTTACCTCGACACTCAGACCAGCCATGTCTAGCTTTACCTAGACATCGGACCAACCATGTGTATGCTGTTGTTGTTTTGATTATTTTCCTTTGTGCGCGCGCGTGTATTTGTCATAAACTTTATTTTTAAAAAATCGGCCTGAATTTTGTGCTCCTTGACATTTAGAACAACCGTTTCATTTTTCATACAATATTATTATTTCATGTATCAAGCAAGATAATAATACTTTGCTCTGTTTGTTCTTTAAGGTCACGTCATTGCTGCTCCTTCGCCCGCAGCCTGAACGGCTATTGTCAACAAAATCTATTGTCAACAAAGTCTCACTTGAAGTCAGTTGTAAGAGGGAAAAAGGAGAATTTATTTCTGTTCTAGTGAGGGGAATTCATTGGGTGACGTCGCCCGTCGTCAGACCTTCGAGAAGAAAAAGATATATTTTAAAAAAAATGGAAAAAAAATCAACAGAAATGTGATCGGATGGTATTCTTAGAATCGGAAATTACTTGACTTGAACATGGACGGTTTTAATTTTGAATTCGCTGACGGAATTCCCGATTGCGATCCTTGCCCTATACGCACGCTCGCCGATGTATTCTGGGAGTGAGGTGATGACGTCACGTCTCCACGAGAGCCAATCGAACTGGGGCCGAAACGGTGAGGGGACGCGGTGACCTTCCCTGCGAAATCGAGCCAAAAATGACGAAGGAGTAATTTTACGGCATCGACGGCCTGATTCCGCCCCACGCTCAGCGGGTGTGGGCGGCAATCCCCCAGGCGTCCCCACGGGGCGACAGAAGAACAACAACAAATCCCGGCGGTCTACGCCGTCACCGAAGCTCAGGTCCACCACAGCGGTGCGACAGCCGACGCCTTACCGAGCGGCCCGCGAGACAAAGGCGTTATCGACGGATGCCTTGAAGCTCCGGGCGTGGCGAGATGCAGTCAGTGCGAAACAAGCGGCAGCACTAGCCTGGCAGCGAAATGCCAAGCGGCGGGTTTTCGCCAACGCTAGAACGATGCTCAAAGACGTCAGCTCTTATCTTCGTGCTTCATCTTCTGGTAACAGCCTGAATCGAGAAGCGCCCCGAACAACCATCGTGCACCAATCTGATGAAAGTTCTGAAAGGGACTGTCCGCGACGCCGGCGTCGCGAAAGACGGTAGGCGTCTCGCGGGCAACAAGCGTGCAAACCAGGTACGTCCCGCGGGAGATGTCCGTCTTCGAGCAGCGGATGTAATATGATAAAGTGCACTCCATAGCAGCGGGCCAGCCGATCTTAGGCCACTGACAGACCCCACCAACTGGTCCCTCAGACCCTTACACTACGTCATTTTATACATTGAATTTGCTGACGAGATGGTTCCTAACGGCAGGCAAGGCCCTCTGACATGGGTTGGGCCAGGGTCGGCAACCTACGCCTGCGAGCCGCATGCGACTCTTTCGATTTCAAGTTGCGGCTCTTTCTGATGTCTAATTGCGGCCTAATCCAAGATCGTAATATTGAGAACAACAATTTTTAGTGGCTCTTTAAAAAATTGAGAAAATTGTAAATTATACCTTTAGGCTCTTCCGTCTCAAAAGGTTGCCGACCCATGATTGGGGGCTGACCCACCCTTTGCGGATGCCCCTGATGTGACCTGTGTGGTGGTCATCTCTTGTAACGAGACTGTTATTAAAAGTGGTGCGGACTTATTGTAGCGCCCTTGCAACACCCTTCACCATTGTCCGAGGCATGGGTGGCCACGGGGACAACGCGTAGAATATATATAGATGGCTTTAGAAGCTGGGATTCGAACCCGTGACCCGAATCACGCTGATCGGCCTCTTTGCCTCACCTACCACCCAAGTCACCAGGGAGAAGAAACGGGAGGAGGGGGGTATACATCCGTGTGTTATCTGATAACATTATACACGTATAGTTTACTTAGAAAAATTATAAACAGTATACTTGGAAAACCATACGCTGTTTACTCAACAGTCATTGTGTCTACAAAAATTAATCGTTGGATATAATGTCATGAAAAAAAAAGAATTTATACCGCCACTGCTAGCGATAATTCGCCAACATTTTATCCATTAGCTAAAAAAAATAATAACCTGGAAATGACTTTGTTTTTATTTTCAGGGAAACAAAAGTATAAAAACATGTTTAGTCTAAACCAGAGGTTCTAAAAATATTGTCAGCTTCCGGACCCACAATGAAAACTGCTTCTTTTTTCTTGATCCGCCTGTCATCAAATAATTTATTACTGTAAAATAGAGAGAAAGTTGTAATAATGCACGCATCTATTTTTCGAGATCAATTTCTTTCCTTAGTGGCCTAGCAATAAATTCCAGACCATCAATTTGAGAACTATCAGGTCTAAACGATGAGAATAATAAGCTTCAACAAAAAGTTGACAACAGTTAGAACTTATTGTTGTTGTTGTTGTTGTGGTTGTTGTTGTTGTTCTTGTTGTTGTGGTTGTTTTGCAGATGATTTCCTCCAGCGAGTAAAAGAAAAATGTGTTTCTGCTCATTTTTTTTTAAAAAAACTTTCAGTGTTTAAGCTGGTGTTGCAAAAAAACATGAACCAAATGTTTTACGTTATTTGACTTATAGAAAAAAATTATCACTTTTAGTTTTAATGCTTTCTTTTTTTAAATAAAACACACTCACTCTCTCTCAAAACACACACACATACACTAATGGAAAAATAACAGTGCTAAGGAAAAAACAAATTTCAGAAATTCTTTTGGAAAATGCTTAAAAAATCCAATAAGAAATAGAAACAAAAAATTGTAATCCGCTGTCAACTTTAACAAAAACATAACGAGTTCTTGGTTGTTGTTTTTTTGTAGTTCTGTTGTGTTTTTGGCCGATTTAGCTTCGGGCATTTCCTGTGCTGTTAGAGCAGGCCCGGGAACCAGGAAT
The DNA here is from genome assembly GCA_021962125.1 of Bulinus truncatus. Lineage (NCBI taxonomy): Eukaryota > Metazoa > Mollusca > Gastropoda > Planorbidae > Bulinus > Bulinus truncatus. The sequence goes on from JAGDYQ010000008.1 coordinate 9,094,071, forward strand.
ATTGGATTGGGGGGGGCCAAAAATAAATATTTTGGGGGGGGGCGAAGAAAATGATCGGGGCGGATCTAGACAACTTTGACGGGGGGGGCAGAACATTGACCCCGGGGGGAGGGGCAAGACTGTTTTCATTGTTAAAAAAAATTGCTCCTGAAACAAAAAATATTTCGATAATTTAATGATGTATTACCTAAAACTTGCGATAACGGGGGGGGGCACGGCCTTTCCCCCTAAATCCGCCCCTGCTAGGGGTAGAAGAAATGCTCGGGGGGGGGCGAAAACGGAGGCGCGAAGCTTCGAAAGTTACGAACGGAGAGGAGGGGGGTTTGAATTTGGGCTTGCCCCCCTCCAGAATATTTCGTTCCGCCGCCGGTGTTCAGAAGTCAATGTTATATTTATTTAATCAGAAGATATCAATAATATTTTAGCCGTATCGAAGTTGCTGATATTAATATTTTAAAAAGTTGATTGGCCAGCTCAGTCCGGGTCCCTAAAACTCGCCGGGCCCCTGAGCATTGCCCCCCCTGCCCCCCCACTCGCCGGCACTGGTTGCGAACTTATATTACTCTACGTTTCAAATTTGCAATTTTCAATGGTTTAGCCATCCAGTAGCCAGGGGGGCAAGCCCCCCCCCGCTAGGTGTGGAGTGCCCCCCCCGCTTAAAAAAGAAGCCAGAAAAAAGAAAAAATAAAGAAAAAAGTAAAGGTGCCCCCTTGCTGAGTTTTGAATGCCTCCCTACAGCACTTTGACCTGGCTACGGGCCTGGGTTTAGCACTGAATTGACCTAAAAATGCATCAGCATTCAGATTGTCTGTTAAATCTTTTTCAAATGCAAGCAGGAAAAGATTGTTTAGACTGCTTTTGTAACATTGATCTGCGATATGGGGTGAGCATTCGTGTGAGGGTTGAGAAACTGCTCTCTCACACTGTCTGTTGAAGCACCAATGCCAATCGCTGCCCAAAATACACAGAAGTGAACTTCAATAAAGATTCAATACTGTTCTTCCCAAAAATTAGATAAGCTATATAAGTAAGTAAAATAGCCTGAATGATTGCCAAAAATATGAACTTTTTAAAGAAGTTTTTATTATTATTGATTTATTAAACAAAATGATTGATGTTTTAAGTAGCCGTTATGGTTAAAACTTTGTCAAAAAACTCAAATCCATGCACGGGGGGCTCAGGTCATGCACGGCTCAGCCCCCCCCCTAGCCCCCCTCTGGCTACGGGCCTGTGTTAGAGTAATCTAAGGATATAAACTAAACACAAAAAAAACTTCTCAGAGTGTGTTGCGTCCTCTGGATACCGGATGAATGGCTTCAGAGAGACAAGACAAATAAAACTCACTATAGAAACTGATGCTTCCAATATTTCATCGGAGATTTTGGTCGTTTTTTTTTTTCAATATAACTGCGTAGGAGCTGATGTGGGGGAGGAGAGGGTGGGGGTAGGGGATGAGGTTGGGGAGTGCTGGAATTTGAAAGTGAGTGTTAACGAATATAGTCTTATTAGTTTGGGTGAGTAAAGCGAGAGCCTGTGTTTTAGTGTAAGTTACAGCTGTATGTGTGTGCGAACGCCGAGTATATATGATTGTGAATAGTGTGCTGGCAGTATATTTTATTTAGATAATTATCGATTTTACAAAAATGTCTAGCGTGGACAGACGAGATCACGTCAACGTCACGTGAAAACCGCCCTGAAACATAACAGTAAGTTATTGTTGAAATACTACACATTCAAAACTAAAGGTTTAAACATAACAGTAAGTTATTGTTGAAAAACTATAAATTCAAAACTAAAGGTTGAAACATAACAGTAAATTATTGCTAAGAAATACATTAACAGTAAGTTATTGCTGAAATACATAACAGTAAGTTATTGCTGAAATACATAACAGTAAGTTGTTTAACTTTCAAATACAATAACAGTAAGTTATTGCTGAAATACATAACAGTAAGTTATTGCTGTAAAATACATAACAGTAAGTTATTGCTGAAATACATGTAATAGTAAGTTATTGCTGAAATACACAACAGTAAGTTATTGCTGAAATACATAACAGTAAGTTATTACTGAAATACATAACAGTAAGTTATTAAGCTGAAATACATAACAAGTAAGTTATTGCTGAAATACATAACAGTAAAGTTATTGCGCACAAATACACAACAGTAAGTTATTGTTGAAATACTACAAATTCAAAACTAAGAGTTTTTTTTAAAAGAGGCATCTGCAGTCAGGGTAAAAAATGGGGGTTGGAGGTTAAAAAAGGGAGGGGGTTGGAATCTGAAAGGAATTGTTTAATTGTATGGGGGTAATTAAATTAATTAATCCATAAACGAGCCAGCCAATTAGCGCGTTTTTTTTTAAATCTAATTTGAATCTCTGGCAACTAATTGTAAGCATTTTTTTTTAAATCAAACACACTTTTAATGTCTAATCAAAGGTTGAACAAACTTGCGTTGAGTAGAAGCGACACTTATATCAGCAAAATAGGACTAATAAATGCACTTATAGCTGTAACATACGGATAATAATTGTACTTAAAGCTGTAAAATGGAACAAATCTCCTAGCCCACAACCCCTCCCCTCCCCGAGCAATCTACTCAAAGGAGTCCCTAACTCTGGCATAGTTCCCTATCAAATCAAACCTACAGGGATCCCTGAATGATACTTTCCCTAGCCCCAAAAATAAATTCGATTCGCTTCCTAAGACCCCCCCCCAACAACGGGTCTGGATAAGTGTAGGCACACAGTGAAATATGAAAGACTCATTATTGGGTTAATGTGGGTCTTTTTCTTTATTTGATTTTTTTCTTTCCCAAGCCACATTATTTTTAATTATGTTAATTACTTTCTTACTAATTTTTTAGGGGAGGGGGGAATCCTTTTTATTGCTCTACATCTTGCAACAGTTTAAAGATAATGTAACGAGTAGGGTTTCCCCCTTATGATATTAAACCTGGCTACATTTTCTTTCCCTTACAATGAAGAAGTGTGTATATTATTTGGGAACATGCTTATATATATAACATATATATATATATATATATATATATATATATATATATATATATATAGTGTGTGTGTGTGTGTATGTGTGTGGTGGGTGGGGAAGGTTATGGGATTTCCTCACCTGACAAACCTAATAAGAAAAGAAATTCTTTATGCACATAACATATGATATGATAGGATATTCACCGTACATATGTGTGAGTCCAATGTTTAACTTCTGTATTGGCGAATGTTTGACTTCTGTATTGGCGAATGTTTGACTTTTGTATTGGCGGAATGTTTGACTTCTGTATTGGCGAATGTTTGACTTTTGTATTGGGGAATGTTTGACTTCTGTATTGGCGAATGTTGACTTCTATCATGGGGTGTGGTGGACTATATATGTCCACATTCCAATTATTTCTACGCTATATCGTGTCACTGTTCTTTTTTTTTTTAACGCTCTTCCTTATTCATTTACTTTTCGTTCTATTGTTCTACCATAAAGTTGTTCCAGTAAGGATGCTATGTTATCGCTTGATTCCCGTATATCCACTACAGTGACAGTTTGCTGTGTCCCCCCCCCCTTTTTTTTTTTACTCGGTTCTGCAGTGTACCTGAAGGCGCTAAGGGGGGTGATCTACTTAAACTGACATCGTTTTTGTTTTGTTTGGAGGTGGGGGGGGGGGTGGGGGCGGAAGAATCAAACCCGTAAACCAGCCCCCCTCCACCACGTCTATCTCTAAATGAATGTTCCACTGCACATGAATTTATGTAGATATCACATTGAAAACAACAGCGCAAATTCACACATGCCAACTCACTGTCACCAAGTTCAGTTGAGTACATTGTAATGCTCATTAGGGGGTGGGGGGGGGGAGTCCTATGCCACCGCTTAACTGAGATCGTCCAATGTGAGCATTTTAATCTCATCTTGTGTGTCTCCCCGTGTGTGTGTGTGTGTGTGTGTGAAGTCCCATGCAAGGATGAGATGAAATCTCTTAGATCATATAACTACTTATCGGGACGGTTTTCGCAGTGCCCTGCTTTCATCCCCACCATAGCCGATAGTGCAATGACCATTGAAGCACACCACGGGATATATAGCGGGGGGGGGGAGACTTTTACCATGACCTACGAAAAAATTCATTGTTCCTCACCGGTGATCGAACCCGGTTGGCAGTCGAGCGCTTCACCGCACGACAATCCCCGGAATCTTGAGCCGAATAAACAGAATCATCTGCGCTAACTACTGCGCCACACACACACACACACACACAAGCACAAACAGAAAAATGTGCATTCAATAATCTCTTACCTACTCTCCTAGGTCTTATCTTACCTGCTCTCTAGGTCTCATACTCACACATTCACACGTTTCCTACCCAGGGCCGTGCTCAGGTACTCCGGGGTCCTAGGCGGAGACTTTTGGACATATGTAGATGGGTCAATGAACAAAGTACCAGTCGAGACCCCCACCTCCGATCACCTGAGATTTAATAGGAGTAAGTGTTGTAAAAGGGGTCCTTTGGTAGTGGGGGGGGTCCCTATACAGTCGCTTAGCTTGCTTATCCATTTAGAACGGCCCTGCGCCGCCCCCCCCCCATATCCCATCACCTCAACAATATTTACATTAACCATCTTCCAAACTTTTCATGTACAAATTTACGACATTATCAAAACAAACGGAACCTTAAATATGCTTACACAGAAAAGTCTCCATCGGTTGACAAAATGGGCGGGGGGAATCATTTGACAGAAGGGCAGGAAAAGAGATGATGCCTGAAGTGATTTATAACAGGGGTGCACTGGGCCCTCGGACCTAGCTTGGTCAAGTCTGGAACTGGATACTGCTGGGGTAGATCATTACAGCCGACCGTATTTCACAGCGTCCACGCCCAACCAGTAATGAAACAGACCGATGGGTTTTTTTTTCCCTTTGTTTTGTTTTATAAAGGTAGCAACAGATGGACTACAGATGATTGTATCATCAAGTAAATGTAAAGTAGGCCCGTGTGTGTGTGTGTGTGTGTGTGTGTGTATGTGGGTGAGTGCACTGCGCGCATGTATTTGAGATAATTATTGTGTAAGGCTGATTATGTAAGCGGCTGGGGGTGTGTGTGTGGGGGGTGTATTTGTGTGGTAAAAGAATGTGACAGAATCACCTGCTGAGCTGTGATTAGGGTTCGAAAATTACGCGTAAGATTGGCGCGCGTAATTTACGCGTAAATTACGCTTAATTTACGCGTAAGTTACGCCAAAATTACGCGTACCATTAATGCCCAATTACTTGAAAATTTATGTTCCATTTGTTGCTTATGCTCACTGATTGCTAGTAGGTGTATTTTTAATAATGTTTTCAAAGGTTTTTACTTGTAATTTACCGGTCATACTAATTTGCCCGTCGTCCACGTATTTCGTAGTGTACTGACTGCATCAGCGGCGGCCATCTTTGGCTGAGTAATACCGTCTAATACGGTCGACGCTGGACGGGTGTAATGCGCCGCGAAATACGGCCGCCGCGGGTGCCGAACTCAACAAAAGACGGCACACGCGATCAACGCTGGTGCAATCCGCAGCGAAATACAGACGACGTGGGTGCAATACGCAGCGTAATACGGCCGACGCGATCAACGGAAGCACTATACACAGTAAAATGTTTTCTATACATGTTTTCATGACATTTGGAACATATATAGATAATCAAGGCCGTACCCAGGGTGTGGTGGGGGGGGGGTGGGCTGGGGGCTGCAGCCCCCCCCCCAAAAAAATAAAAATGTTATTGCTCATAAAAAATTGACAAATATTTGTCTTTAAAAACAAAACAAAATCCTGGGTACGGTACTGTAGATAATGTATAAAAAAAATTTTTTGTTTGGATTTTTTTTATTTTATAACCTCCCCGTTTGGCTTGCGGCCGCTTGCCATACAGCTCATGGCGGCATTGTGTACTTAATCGAAAATTTTTATGATTTTGTCTTTTTTTAAACCAGACTTTGGCTTCCTTATTGAAAATATTTATTTTATTATGTTTACTGAAACGATTAAAACAAACAATATACTGTGCGGTTTACGCTGTTTTACCAAACGAATACTCTCCGGTTTATGCTTGTGGTGGGATGTAGATGGTACTCCTAATCACCGTAATTAATTAATCGCCACTGTTAACACAACGAATTGCGACAGAAACTATTAAAAATGGCCGTCAAATATGCATTTTTAAATTACCGCAATTACGCGTAATTTTCCAAAATTACGTTACCGTAAATTACGCGTAATTTACGGTAACTTACGCGTAACGTTACGCGACTTCAAACCTAGCTGTGATTCCCACACACACCCTGTAAATAAAGGCTATCGTGTATCATCTCCCATTGGCAACGCTCTTGTGGTGCACGTGTGTGCTTGGGTATGTGTGTGTGTGTGTATTTGCGCATGCGCACTCGCGTGCTTAGAGCGTTCTTGCGTTTGTGCGATATAATATTATACGAACAAATCATATAAATGAGTGACCCCCCCCCCCAATCACCCATTTTTACATTCCTTGTTTTGTTTTGGATGCTGAACACATTAGATCTGAGATTCTCAACCTGGTAGTACGCTTACCCCCAAGGGGGGGGATTACGGGGGAAAGGTCATTCAAGGGTACGCAGCGACATCTAATTTTCGTTTCAAACAACCAATGAGTTTGAAGAGGAGGCCACCCGTTTGCTGCGTGGCGCATCACCACGTAACCCAAAGTATCAGCTGAAAATATTATTCGCGAACTTCGGTGTAAAGGGTACCCGCAGACATACCTTCGCACCCTCTGTGGGGTGCAGTCGATAAAAAGGTTGATAACCGCTGCATTAGATCGGGGTTTTTTATATATTTTTTTTTAATTTCTAATGTAAAATGACAACATGCTCTTGAAGTAGGATAGATACATTAGTAGAAGTATGGTTATAAATGGTCACTAAACCATTCTCTCTCACTCTCTCACACTATTATATTATTAGATACATATATATACACACACACACACACACACACATATATATATATATATATATATATATATATATATATATATATATATGTGATTTTAGGTTCTACGTTAAATCGAAAGTAAAAAATTAATACAACAGAATTCCAGTTTAAAATACAATCATAGAAAAAATCGAATCTGCCCGAAAACAAAAAATAACCTAGCCTACCGATCAAGCCTAAGGGGATATTACTCTATGCAAAGGTTTTGCAGGGTACAGCTAGTATATATAATTTATCCGGCCAGCATTGCCATTGCCTCATCAGTCCATGTTGTGGATGCAGTAACAATAAAATATCCCCATGTAAAAAAATGGAATAATTAGTGGAAGAAAGATTTACGGCCTGTATTGGTTATGGTAATTATTTAAAGCCCACACACACAAAAAAATATTGAAATTAATGTGATCTGCAGTTGGTTCTTGAAGTGAGTGTCACGGGGTGGTATGAAGCGGGGCGTCATTCATTATTACATTAAGGTGGTCCATGGGCCATTGAAGGTTTCTGCTAGTTGTTTTTTCTATCTTTTTTATTTTTTAAGCTACACTAGCCAGCGGCGTAGCGTGGGTATCGGCCGCCCAGGGCGGAAGACGATTTTGCCGCCCTCTCATTTAGGTATTTCAATTTAATCTATACATTTTTGCCGCCCCCCCCCCAAAAGTAATAAAAAGTGCCGCCCGGTGCGGACCTGTACCCACCGCCCCCCCCCACAGGTACGCCACTGACACTAGCCATTTTTGGCACATGCATACAACATACCAATTAATGAACAAAGAAATAAAAAAAATATTAAAAAATTCTATTTAATATTTCCAAAAAAAAATTGGATGTTTGTTTGAAACACACTCATTAACATTTGTGCAAAGTTATTTTATGATATCTACAATAGATTTTAAAAATTGGTTCATTGAAAATTTTTGAAAATGTCTTAAAATTACACTTTTTACCCAAAAAAAGTCACAAAATACATTTTTTAAATAATTTTTTAAATATTTTTTTTTCATTTTCTTTGTTCATTAATTAATTTATATTATATAAATTATTGCCAAAATGGCTGGTGTAACTTTTAAAAATAAAAATAGAAAAAAACAACTGGCAAAACTCATGGCCCATGGTCTAACAATTTGATCAACATTGTGTGAAATTAATTGAATCCTCTTTTTTTTTTTACAATGCTTTACATGTGGGCTGCGATAGACGACAAGATTTCCTGGTAAGTCGCAATTCGCTGTTTGAGAACCACTGGTCCATATGCAATAAATGTGTACAATGCCATTATGGTAGAGAGAAAACCGGATTAATTAATAGTTTGTTGTCAGAAAAAAAAATAAAAAGTACTAAAATGTCTGTAAGGGGAATAAATCTAGTGTGAGTGACGCGGTCCAAGAGTTAAGGAACATGTTTTTTTTTTTGTTGTTGCTGTTTGTATGATATCCGACCAGCCAGAATTTCAAGAAACTAGAGAACTGTCCAATAACTGGTCATTGTGTTCATGATATGTCGGTAGTTTTTGTAAAACTAAACACAACAGAGACCAACACATAAATAAATGAAATGTCAATGATTTAGATATGATACATGTTATCTAGCAGTATGTCTTTCTCTGTACTTGATGTACTGTGTATTAGGGAGTGACCGATATGTCTTTTTACCGATAGTCCGATACCGATATTTTCCCCAGGCATTTTTACCGATACCGATACCGATATTTTATTTTTAGGGGCTGTCCATTATTTCTATCAACAAATTTTTGGCGATTTTTACCTCAACCCCCCCTTGTCAACAACTTGTGAAAACTTTTCCCAGACCCCTATAAAATTACGTCAACATTTGATTACCCCCCCCCCCCCCTAAAAAGGTGGCTTCCAAAATGTTTATGTGGCAAAATTAGTAGGAATATAGTTAGTTTTAATTAAAATACTGAATGTTAAGCGAGTGTGTAACACAGAACTACAAACGCTTAATTTTCCTATTTGATGATAATTATATTAAATTTAAAGTAACATTGTTGACGTCAACTTTTCTTGATGCCCTCCCTCCCCCTTGTCAACAATTGTCAAAAATTTTCTGACCCCCCTCCCCCTATTTTGTTGACGTAATTAATGGACAGCCCCTTAAGCAACAACAATGCCAATTGCCAAACACGTGTTTTTCTCGTGCTAATTAGACGTATGTCAACCCATGCTTACCCTTCCCTGTCATATTTCGTGACACTTCGCCGACACATAAAGTCTTGTCCCCCCCCCAACTGCCCATCCCAACAAAAAATACGCACAGATGTTCACCTAATTGTATTCAAGGTCATACATTAGAATTAAGAAATGCCAATCCTATTGTTTCAAGGTCGTATCTCTGATGTATACGTGACAATTTCTGTGTACGGGTTTTTTTTTTTTTCCTTTTTAAATCTTGTCTGATCTGGTTATAGAATTGGGTTATTTACTGATTTTCTTTTCTGCAACTCTGTTGTGAAAAAACAACAATGTATCGGCAGCCAAAAAACGGCCGGTCCGACAGTTAACCCATAGTGCCAATATCGGTTCGACTATCGGTCGCTCCCTACAACAATCGGCCGATCCGATATTAACCGATAGTGCCAATATCCGGTCCGATACCGATAGCGATCCGATTATCGGTCGCTCCCTACTGTGTATCAATATCACATCGTTTATAGGTCAGTTTACTCTATCTATCTATCTATCTATCTATCTATCTATCTATCTATCTATCTATCTATCTATCTATCTATCTATCTATCTATCTATCTATCTATCTATCTATCTATCTATCTATCTATCTATCTATCTATCCTATCCTATCTATCTATCTATCTATCTATCTATCTATCCTATCTATCTATCTGTATGTATCTATCTATCTATCTATCTATCTATCTATCTATCTATCTATCTATCTATCTATCTATCTATCTATCTATCTATCTATCTATCTATCTATCTATCTATCTATCTATCTATCTATCTATCTATCTATCTATCTATCTATCTATCTATCTATCCTATCTATCTATCTATCTATCTATCTATCTATCTATCTATCTATCTATCTATCTATCTATCTATCTATCTATCTATCTATCTATCTATCT
>JAGDYQ010000008.1:9109196-9111802 GCA_021962125.1 Bulinus truncatus
GTCGTGAGCTGTATACTTCAGGACCGTACGTGAACTTGTGCACAATGGGGGCCATGGGAACTTTTATACTTGAAAATAGAGACTTGATTGAAGATGTAGCTAAATACTTTGATTGTTGAAAATAGAGACTTGATTGAAGATGTAACTAAATACTTTGATTGTTGAAAATAGAGACTTGATTGAAAATGTAGCTAAATACTTTGATTGTTGAAAATAGAGACTTGATTGAAGATGTAGCTAAATACTTTGATTGTTGAAAATAGAGACTTGATTGAAGATGTAACTAAATACTTTGATTGTTGAAAATAGAGACTTGATTGAAGATGTAGCTAAATACTTTGATTGTTGAAAATAGAGACTTGATTGAAGATGTAACTAAATACTTTGATTATTGAAAATAGAGACTTGATTGAAGATGTAGCTAAATACTTTGATTGTTGAAAATAGAGACTTGATTGAAGATGTAGCTAAATACTTTGATTGTTGAAAATAGAGACTTGATTGAAGATGTAACTATAACTAAATACTTTGATTGTTGAAAATAGAGACTTGATTGAAGATGTAACTAAATACTTTGATTGTTGAAAATAGAGACTTGATTGAAGATGTAACTAAATACTTTGATTGTTGAAAATAGAGACTTGATTGAAGATGTAGCTAAATACTTTGATTGTTGAAAATAGAGACTTGATTGAAGATGTAACTAAATACTTTGATTGTTGAAAATAGAGACTTGATTGAAGATGTAACTAAATACTTTGATTGTTGAAAATAGAGACTTGATTGAAAATGTAGCTAAATACTTTTGATTGTTGAAAATAGAGACTTGATTGAAGATGTAGCTAAATACTTTGATTGTTGAAAATAGAGACTTGATTGAAGATGTAACTAAATATTTTTGATTGTTGAAAATAGAGACTTGATTGAAGATGTAACTAAATACTTTGATTGTTGAAAATAGAGACTTGATTGAAAATGTAGCTAAATACTTTGATTGTTGAAAATAGAGACTTGATTGAAGATGTAGCTAAATACTTTGATTGTTGAAAATAGAGACTTGATTGAAGATGTAACTAAATACTTTGATTGTTGAAAATAGAGACTTGATTGAAGATGTAGCTAAATACTTTGATTGTTGAAAATAGAGACTTGATTGAAGATGTAGCTAAATACTTTGATTGTTGAAAATACACGAAATAATGCAAGTCGCCTGTGCAAGTGGGTGTTGTGTGTGGGGTGAATGCTGTGTGGAGCGAGTGCTGAGTGGAGCGAGTGCTGAGTGGTGCTAGTGCTGTGTGGAGTGAGTGCTGTGTAGAGCGAGTGCTGAGTGGTGCTAGTGCTGTGTGGAGCGAGTGCTGAGTGGAGCGAGTGCTGAGTGGAGCGAGTGCTGAGTGGAGCGAGTGCTGAGTGGTGCTAGTGCTGAGTGGAGTGAGTGCTGAGTGGAGCGAGTGCTGAGTGGTGCTAGTGCTGTGTGGAGTGAGTGCTGAGTGGAGTGAGTGGTGCGAGTGCTGTGTGGAGTGAGTGATGAGTGGTGCGAGTGCTGTGTGGAGTGAGTGCTGTGTGGAGTGAGTGCTGTGTGGAGTGAATGCTAAGTGGTACGAATACTGAGTGGAGCGAGTGCTGTGTGAAGTGAGTGCTGAGTGGTGCGAGTGCTGAGTGGTGTGAGTGCTGAGTGGTGCAGGTGCTGAATGGAGCGAATGCTGTGTGGAGTGAGTGGTGCAGGTGCTGAATGGAGCGAATGCTGTGTGGAGTGAGTGCTGAGTGGTGCGAGTGCTCAGTGAACTGAGTGTTAAGTAGAGCGAGTGCTGTGTGGGGCGAGTTGTGCGTGGAACAAGTGCTGAGTGCAGCGAGTGCTGTGTGGAACGAATGCTGAGTGGAGTGAATGCTGTGTAGATTGAGCCAGTGCTGAGTTGAGTGAATGCCTGTGTAAAGTGAGTGCTTTGTGGAACGAGTGCTGAGTGGAGCGAGTGCTTATATTTACAGCTTGGGCAATGAGTGAGGTAGAAAGACAGAGAGGACTGAGGGTAGGGATGTTTATTTTAAAAAAAAAACGGCACAGATGTAAACATTTGTTCAGTTTCCCTAAGCGGCATGTAACTCCGTGGAGACATTCAGCTGGTTTCACCAATATGACTTGTTTCTACGGTGCTCAGTTATTGTCAAGTGTTCTTTTTTTAAAGCTTTTTTTTTTAATTCTTCACACACTTTTAGATATGTGATGAAAGTGAATTAGATCATAAAAATATTTATGGAAATTATATGGACTAAGTCAAAGTGTGAGTGCCGAAGTGTAACTCTTGTGTTGATGGAAAGACACATTTTAAATAGTGTAGACCTTGTACATGTATATGTGTATATAAACTAAGTCCTCCTATAGCACGGTAGATACCGTTCCTAGAAAATGTAGTGTTGTGACACCGTGTTTGTTGGTGTCCATGAGATACTAGTGGGAAAAGCCTGCTGAAGCTGGATGTATGAAATCCGACAGAAGTGATAACAAAGAAATATACGAAATAATGCAATAGAAAAAGAACATGTTGCCTTTAATGCCATGACCACAATACGATATGAACAGAAATAACAGAGAGATGTACGAAATACTGTAA
>JAGDYQ010000008.1:9112302-9153308 GCA_021962125.1 Bulinus truncatus
GGGGGGGAATGACTTCATCAGATGTACAGCAGTACGAGCGTAGGGGAATGACTTCATCAGATGTACAGCAGTACGAGCGTAGGGGAATGACTTCATCAGATGTACAGCAGTACGAGCGTAGGGGAATGACTTCATCAGATGTACAGCAGTACGAGCGTAGGGGAATGACTTCATCAGATGTACAGCAGTACGAGCGAAGGGTAGGGAGGTGATTGTACCCGGTTTTATTTCGAATAACAGGGAAATGTGGTAAAATGTAAGCTCCATGTTTTGTGGTTGAAATGCCCTCTGTGTTTGTGGTTAGATGTCCTGTATGTTGTTGTGTGATGTCATCTGACTTATAGCGAAATGTCATCTACGTTTCAGGTTAAATGTCCTATGTTATGTTATCAAAAAGTCGGCTAATATAATATGATAAAATGCACTCAATAGCAGCGGGCCAGCCGATCTTAGGCCACTGACATAATCCACCAACTGGTCCCCTCTCAGACCTTACACTATGTCATTTTATAATAATTTGCTTACGAGACGGGTTCCTAACGGCTGGCAGGGCCCTCTGACATGGTTTGGGCGAGGGGTCGGCAACCTACGGCTCGCGAGCCGCATGCGACTCTTTCGATTTCAAGTTGCGGCTCTTTCGATGTCAAATTGCGGCCTAATCAAAGACCATAATATTGAAATAACAATTTTAGTGGCTCTTTAAAAAATGGAGAAAATTGTAAATTATAACTTTTGGCTCTTCCGTCTCAAAAGGTTGCCGACCCATGGTTTGGTGCGGACTTATTGTAGCGCCCTTGCAACACCCTTCACCATTGTCCGAGGCATGGGTGGTCACGGGAACAACGCGTAGAATATAGAGATGACTTTAGAAGCTGGGATTCGAACCCGTGACCCGAATCACGCTGATCGGCCTCTTTGCCTCGCCACCACCCAAGTAACCAGGATGAAGAAACGGGAGGGGTTGGGGGGGGTTATATACATCCGTGTCATCTGATAACAAATATATACGTATAGTTTACTTAGAAAAAATATAAAATGTATACTTGGAAAACCATACGCTGTTTCGTCAACAAAAACAGTAATTGTGTCTACAAAAATTGATCACACAGCTCAACAAAAAAAATTTTTTTGCGAATTGCCAAGAATGTTTGAATGAATTTATAACAATTCATGGGTGCTGATTTCAAAACTGCCACTGCTTTTGCTAAATTGGCTCTAGTTTCTGAGATATTGGACACCCTTGAAAATATTATTGTACCCTTTGTGTAAAACAAATGAAATAAGTTTGGTGTCTGTTGTGTCTCATTGAAATTATTATATCTGAAGTCCTGGGCTCCCCATAAGTTCTGCAACAACTGTGTGGAGAGCCTACGGTGAGAAGAAAAGTCTAAGTTCGGTGTACCAATGGTATGGCGAGATCCGAAAGACCATTTTGGTGATTGTTATTTTTGTATTGTGAATGTCAAAGGCTTCAATCGACACAAGCAATCTAAGTGGGATTATCCTGATCTTTAATCTGCAAGGAGACCAATTCCACATAGCAGTGAAGTTCCTATACCAGTGTTAACTGGATTATTATAGCTTTCACCATCAGACTCCGACGAGGGGCAAGATCTGGAGTTTTTGGCAGGTGAAAACAGTGGAAGCGATTATGAAGGAAGTTCTTCACACCTCAACCATTCAACCAAGAAGAACTCAATGACCTTATACGAGACCTAAATCTGTCCAAGCAAGCATCTGACCTTTTAGCGTCCAGGCTCAATGACAGAAATTTTCTCAAACCAGAATTTAAAATAACATCTTATAGGAAAAGAGAAGAGTTTTTTCTTCCATATTCCAGCAAAAGGAAGATCTTGTTTACTGTAATGACATCCCTGGACTTCTGCTCCAAATGGGACTACAAGACTACCATTCCGAAGACTGGCGTCTTTTTATAGACAGTAGCATCAGAAGCTTAAAATTTGTTCTGTTACACAATGGTAACCGTTATGCATCTCTTCCCATTGCTCACTCAACAACACTTAAAGAAGAGTATGAGAATATCAAAACAGTATTGCAGAAAGTCCGTTATTATGAGCATTAGTGGTCAATTTGTGTTGATCTAAAAATGGTAAACTTCTTGCTTGGGCAGCAGTCAGGATACACAAAATGCCCATGCTTCAAGTGCCTTTGGGATAGCAGGGCAAGGCAAGATCATTAGACAAGAGAGGGATGGCCTGCAAGGGAAACAATGACTGTAGGTAAAGAAAACATCATCGACAAGCCTTAGGTTGACAAAAATAAGATCATTCTCCCACCGCTTCATTTCAAATTAGGCTTAATGAAACAATTTGTTAAAACTTTGGACAAATCTGGCAATTGCTTCAAGTATATTTGTAGATCATTCCCCGGATTGAGCATGGAGAAGCTGAAAGCTGGGATTTTTGACGGTCCTCAGATTCGAGAACTCATCAACGATCGAAATTTTACTAATTTCATGGATCACCTTGAAGCTTCTTCATGGAACAGTTTTGTTTCAGTTGTCAGGAACTTCTTAGGTAATAACAGAGCAGAGAATTACGAAGAACTGGTGCAAGATATGCTCGCTAACTTCAGAAACATTAGAGCAAATATGAGCATCAAGGTACATTACCTGCACAGTCATTTAGACAAATTTTCAGGTAACCTTGGGGACTTCAGTGAGGAACAATGTGAGAGGTTTCATCAGGATATGAGGGTGATGGAGGAGAGATATCAAGGTAGATGGGACATACATATGATGGCTGACTACTGTTGGAGCCTCCAGCGCAATTGCCCCAACGACACGCACAAAAGGAAGTCGAGCAAACAGCGATTTGCTAATGCATTACCATAGACAACAAACATATTAATTAATTAATTAATTAGACATAATTAGTTTTTCAAATGAAAATGTTTTCCTCTATAACACTATTACACATATTTTTGAACGAATTTCTGCATGACCATTAACAGTTTCACTACTATTTGTTAGTATACTATTTTACTTCATGCAATTCTTGACAATTTTCAAGCACGGTGCATACATTATTTCATTAATTTTAATTATCTCGTAAAATAGAGCCAATCTAGCAAAATCACTTACATATTCTTAATCAGCATAGTTGACTTTGTATAAAATGATTCAAATATCACTGTTTACCAGTGTCATTGATATAATCTCAGGGGAAAAAAAAAGAATTCATACCGCCACTGCTGGTAGTAATTCGCCAACATTTTATCCATTTGCTAAAAAAAAAAATAACATGGAAATGACTTTGTTTTTATTTTCAGGGAAACAAAAGTATAAAAACATGTTTAGTCTAAACCAGAGGTTCTAAAAATATTGTCAGCTTCCGGACCCACAATGAAAACTGCTTTGTTTTTTTGATCCGCCCGTCATCAATAATTTATTACTGTACAATAGAGAAGTATTTTAAGTATGCACGCATCTATTTTTTCGAGATCAATTTCTTTCTTTCGTGGCCCAGCAATAAATTCCAGACCATTCACTTGAGAACTATCAGGTCTAAACGATCAGAACAATAAGCTTCAACAAAAGTTGACAACAGTTAGAACTTGTTGTTGTTGTGGTTGTTTTGCAGATGGTTTCCTCCAGCGAGTAAAAGAAAAAAGTTTCTGCTCATTTTTTTATGAAAAACTTTCAGTGTTTAAGTTGGTGTTGCAAAAAAAACACGAACCGAATGTTTTACGTGATTCGACTTATAGAAAAAAACTAGCACTTTTAGTTTTAATTGTTTCTTTTTAAAATAAAACACACACACACTCTCTCCCTCTCTCACACATACACATGGAAAATGGAAAAATAGCATTGCTAGAAAAAACAAATTTCAGAATTCTTTTGGAAAATAACTTTAAATAATCCAATAAGAAATAGAAACAAAAAAAAATGACATCTGTTGTCAACTTTAACAAAAACACAACGAGTTCTTGGTTGTTGTTTTTGTGTAGTTCTGGTGAGTTTTGGTCGATTTAGTTTCAGGTATTTCCTGTGCTGTTAGAGTAATCTAAGATATAAACTAAACAAAAAAAAACTTCTATAAGTGTGTTGCGTTCTCTGGATACCAGATGAATGGCTTCAGAGAGACAAGACAAATAAAACTCACTATAGAAACTGATGCTTCAATAATTCATCAATTTGGTCGTTTTTTTCTTCAATATAACTGCGTAGGAACTGATGTGGGGAGGAGAGGGGTGGGGGTAGGGATGAGGGTGAGGAGTGCTGGAATTTGAAATGAGTGTTAACGAATATAGTCTTAATAGTACTGATGAGTAAAGCGAAGACTGTGTTTGTGTGTGTGCGTAAGTTACAGCTGTATGTGTGTGAACAGCCGAGTGTGTACGTAAGTTACAACTGTATGTGTGTGAACAGCCAAGTATGTATAATTGTGCAAGTTCGCTGGCAGTATAGTTTATTTAGACAATTATCGATTACAAATGTCTCACGTGGACAGACGAGATCACGTCAATGTCACGTGACCGCCTTGAAACATAACAGTAAGTTATTGTTGAAATACATAACAGTAAGTTATTGTTGAAATACTACACATTCAAAACTAAAGGTTGAAGCATAACAGTAAGTTATTGTTGAAATACTACACATTCAAAACTAAAGGTTGAAGCATAACAGTAAGTTATTGTTGAAATACTACACATTCAAAACTAAAGGTTGAAGCATAACAGTAAGTTATTGTTGAAATACTACACATTCAAAACTAAAGGTTGAAACATGACAGTAAGTTATTGTTGAAATACTATAAATTCAAAACTAAAAGTTTTTTTGTTTTTTTCTTAAAAAGAGTTATCTGCTGTGTGGGGTATGGTGGGGTGGGGGGTAAAAAAGGGGGGGGGGGTTGAATCTGAAAGGAAGTGTTTAATTGTATGGGCTAATTAAATTAATTATTCCATAAACGAGCCAGCCAATTAGCGGGGTTTTTTAAAATCTAATTTGAATCTCTGACAACTAATTGTGTCATGTTTTTAAATCAAACACACTTTTAATGTCTCATCAAAGGTTGAACAGACTTACGTTGAGTAGAAGAGGCACTTATAGCTGTAAAATGGGAATGATAAATGCACTTATAGCTGTAAAATGGGAATGATAAATGCACTTATAGCTGTAAAATGGGAATGATAAATGCACTTATAGCTGTAAAATGGGAATGATAAATGCACTTATAGCTGTAAAATGGGAATGATAAATGCACTTATAGCTGTAAAATGGGAATGATAAATGCACTTATAAGCTGTAAAATGGGAATGATAAATGCACTTATAGCTGTAAAAATGGGAATGATAAATGCACTTATAGCTGTAAAATGGGAATGATAAATGCACTTATAGCTGTAAAATGGGAATGATAAATGCACTTATAGCTGTAAAAATGGGAATGATAAATGCACTTATAGCTGTAAAATGGGAATGATAAATGCACTTATAGCTGTAAAATGGGAATGATAAATGCACTTATAGCTGTAAAATGGGAATGATAAATGCACTTATAGCTGTAAAATGGGAATGATAAATGCACTTATAGCTGTAAAATGGGAATGACAGACGGACATATATCTCCTAGCCCCCCCCAACCCCTCCCCCCCCACAAAAAACCACAAAGGGGTCCCCTAACTGTATAGTACCCTATTAAATCAAACACTGTAGGGATCCCTGACAGATACCTTTCCCTAGGCCCCCAAAATAAATTCGATTCGCTTCTTAAGACCGACCCCCCCGAGGGGCCCCCAATAAAATACAACCTAACAACGGGTCTGGATAAGAGTAGGCACACAGTGAAATATGAAAGACTCATTATTGGGTTAATGTGGTCTTTTTGTTGAGCTGTTGTTTTCTTTCCTGCCACATTAATTTTTAATTATGTTAATTACTTTCTTACTAATTTTTTAGGGGGGGGGGGCTGTGGAGGGGGAGGGGTCCACTTTATTGCTCTACATCTTGCAACAGTTTAAAGATAATGTAACGAGAAGTTTTTCCCCCCATGATAAAAACCTGGCTACATTTTCTTTCCCTTACAATGAAGAGTGTGTATGTTGTTGGGAGCGTGCATATATATGTGTGTGTGTGTATATGTGTGTGTAGGGTGGGAAGGTTATGGGATTTCCTCACCTGACAAACCTAATAAGAAAAGAAATTCTTTATGCACATAACATATGATATGAATAATATTTACCGTATATATGTGTAAAGTCCAATGTTTTGACTTCTGTATTGGCGAATGTTGACTTCTATCATGGGTGGTGGACTATATATGCCCACATTCCAATTATTTCTACGCTATGTCGTGCCGCTGTTATTTTTAACGCTCTTCCTTATCCATTTACTTTACGTTCTATGGTTCTACCATAAAGTTGTTCCAGTAAGGATGCTGTGTTATCGCTTGATTCCCGTACATCCACTACAGTGTTAGTTTGTTGTGCCCCCCCCCTTTTTTTTAACTCGGGTGTGCAATGTACCTTAAGGCGCTAAGGGGGTGATCTACTTAAACTGACATCGTTTTTTGGTTGGTTTGGGGCGGGGGGGGGGGGGGGAGGGTGGCGGCGGGCGGAAAAATCAAACACGTAAATCCAGCCCCTCCACCAAGTCGATCTCTAAATGAATGTTCTACTGCACATGAATGTATGTAGATATCAAATTGAAAAAAAAAACAAACAACAACAACGCAAAGTCACACATGTCAACTCAGTGTCACCAAGTTCAGTTGAGTACATTGCAATACTCATTAGGACGGTGGGTGGGGGGGGGGGGAGGGGGGGTCCTATGCCACCGCTTAACTGAGATCGTCAAATGTGAGCATTTTAATCTCATCCTGTGTGTCTCCCCGTGTGTGTGTGTGTGTATGTGTGTGAAGTCCCCTGCAAAGATGAGATGAAATCTCTTAGATCCTATTAACTACTTATCGGGACGGTTTTCGCAGTGTCCTTCTTTCATCCCCACCATAGCCGATAGTGCAGTGGACATTGAAGCATACCACGGGATATATAACGGGGGGAGGGGTGAAACTTTAACCATGGCCTAAAAAAAATCCATTGGTCCTCACCGGAGATCGAACCCGGTTGGCAGTCGAGCGCTTCACCACACGACAATCCGGCACCTTAAGCCGAATAAACAGAATCATCTGCGCTAAATACTGCGCCACACACACACAAGCACAAACAGAAAAATGTGCATGCAATAATCTCTTACCTACTCTCTAGGTCTCATGCTCACACATTCACACGTCTACTACCCAGGGCCGTGGTCAGGTACTCCGGGGCCCCAGGCAGAGACTTTTAGACATTTGTAGATGAGTCAATGCACAAAGTACCGTTCGAGACCCCCTGATCACCTGAGATTGAATAGGAGTAAGTGCTGTAAAAGAGGTCCTTTGGTAGTGGTGTGTGGGGGGGGGGTCCCTATACAGTCGCTTAGCTTGCTTATCCATTTAGAACGGCCCTGCGCTTCCCCCCGCCCCCTATCCCATCACCCTAACAATATTTATATAAGCCATCTTCCAAACACTTTTCATGTACAAATGTACGACATTATCAAAACAAACGGAACGTTACACACACACACACACACACACACACACACACACATATATATATATATATATATATATATATATATATATATATATATATATATACTTGCACAGAAAAGTCTCTGTCGGTTGACAGAAGGGCAGGACAAAGAGATGATGCTTGAAGTGATTTATAACAGGGGTGCACTGGGCCCTCGGACCTAGCTGGTCAAGTCTGGAACTGGATACTGCTGGGTAGATCATTACAGCCGACCGTATTTCACAGCGTCCACGCCCAACCAGTAATGAAACAGACCAATGTTTTTTTTCCCCCTTTGTTTTGTTTTATAAAGGTAGCAACAGATGGACTACTGGTGATTGTACCGTCAAGTAAATGTAAAGTAGGCCCGTGTGTGTGTGTGTGTGTGTGTGGGTGAGTGCACTGCGCGTATGTATTTGAGATAATTATTGTGTAAGGCTGATTATGTAAGCGGCTGGGGTGTGTGTGTGTGGGGGGTGTATTTGTGTGGTAAAAGAATGTGACAGAATCACCTGCTGAGCTGTGATTCCCACACACACACCCTGTAAATAAAGGTTATCGTGTATCATCTCCATTGGCAACGCTCTTGTAGTGCACGTGTGTGTGTGCTTGGGTGTATGTATGTGTGTGTGTGTGTGTATTTGCGCATGCGCACTCGCGTGCTTTGGAGCGTTCTTGCGTTTGTGCGATATAATATTATACGAGCAAATCATATAAATGAGTGACCCCCTCCCCCCAATCACCCATTTTTACATTCCTTGTTTTGTTTTGGATGCCGAACACATTAGATCAGAGATTCGCAACCTGGTATACGCTTATCCCCAAGGGGGGGGGGGTGTACGGGAAAAGGTCATTCAGGGGGTACGCAGCGACATCTAATTTTCGTTTCAAACAACCAATGAGTTTGAAGAAGGGTCGCCCGTTTGCTGCGTGGCGCATCACCAAACCACGTGACCCAAAGTATCGCGTTAGAAAAGTGTGAAAATATTATTCGCGAACTTGCGTGTAAAGGGTACCCGCAGACATACCTTTGCACCCTTTGTGGGGTACAGTCGATAAAAAGGTTGATAACCGCTGCATTAGATCGGTTTTTTTATATTTTTTTTTTATTTCTAATGTAAAATGACAACATGCACTTGAAGTAGGATAGATACCTTAGTAGAAGTATGGTTATAAATGGTCACTAAACGTACACCTTCTCTCTCACTCTCTCACATATATATGTATCTAATAATATAATAGCGATTTTGGGTTCTGCGTTAAATCGAAAGTAAAGAATTAATACAACAGTATTCCAGTTTAAAATATGATCATGAAAAAATCGGATATGCCCGAAACCAAAAAATTACCTAGTCTCTGATCAAGCCTAAGGGGATATAACTCTATGCAAAGGTTTTTGCAGGGTACAGCTAGTATCATATATAATAATACTCATTTCCAGTGTGCGTTAAATCGAAAGTAAAGAATTAATACAACAGTATTCCAGTTTAAAATACAACCATGAAAAAAATCGGATCTGCCCGAAACCAAAAAATAACCTAGCCTACCGATCAAGCCTAAGGGGATATAACTCTATGCAAAGGTTTTGCAGGGTACAGCTAGTAGTATATAATTTATTCGGCTACCATTGCCATTGCCTCATCAGTCCATATTGACGATGCAGTAACAATAAAATATCCCCATGTAAAAAAATGGAATAATTAGTGGAATAAAGATTTACGGCCTGTATTGGTTATGGTAATTATTTAAACGCAAGCCCACATAAAAAAAATATTGAAATTAATGTGATCTGCAGCAGTGGTTCTCAAAGTGAGTGTCACGGGGTGATATGAAGCGGGGCGCCATTCATTATTACATTAAGGTGGTCCATGGGGCATTTAAGGTTTCTGCTAGTTGTTTTTTCTTTTTTTTTTTATTTTTTAAGCTACACTAGCCAGCGGCGTAGCGTGGGTATCGGCCGCCCAGGGCGGAGGACGATTTTGCCGCCCTCTCATTTAGGTATTTCAATTTAATCTATACATTTTTGCCGCCCCCCTAAAAAGTAATAAAAAGTGCCGCCCGGTGCGGACCGCACCCACCGCCCCTCCCCCTAGGTACGCCACTGACACTAGCCATTTTTGGCACATGCATACAACATACCAATTAATGAACAAAGAAAAAAAAAAAATAAAAACAAAATTCTATTTAATATTTCCAAAAAAAAAAAAATTGGACGTTTGTTTGAAACCCTTTCATTAACATTTGTGCAAAGTTAATTTATATCTCATTAGATTTTAAAAATTGGTTCTTTGAACATTTTGGAAAATATGTCTTAAAATTACACTTTTTTACCCAAAAAAGTCACAAAATACATTTTTGTTCATTAATTGGTATGTTGTATGCATGTGCCAAAAATAGCTAGTGTAGCTTAAAAAAATTAAAAAAAAAAAAAATAGGAAAAAAACAACTAGCAGAAACCTTAAATGGCCCATGGACCACCTTAATTTGATCAACATTGTGTGAAATTAATTGAATCCTCTTTTTTTTTTTTACAATGTGGGCTGCGATAAGGGACAAAATTTCCTGGTAGGTAGCGATTCGCAAAAGATTGAGAACAACTGGTCCATATGCAATAAATTTGTACAATGCCATTATGGTAGAGAGAAAACCGGATTAATTAATAGTTTGTTGTCAGAAAAAAAAAAGTAAAAGTACTAAAAGGTCTGTAAAGGGGAATAAATCTAGTGTGAGTGACGCGGTCCAAGAGTTAAGGGACATGATTTTTTTTTTTGTTGTTGCTGTTTGTATGATGATATCCGACCAGCCAGAATTTCAAGAAAGTAGAGAACTGTCCAATAACTGGTCATTGTGTTCATGATATGTCGGTAGTTTTTGTAAAACTTAACACAACAGAGATCAACACATAAATAAATGAAATGTCAATGATTTAGATATGATACGTGTTATCTAGCAGTATGTCTTTCTCTGTACTTGATGTACTGTGTATCAATATCACATCGTTTATAGGTCAGTTTACTCTATCTATCTATCTATCTATCTATCTATCTATCTATCTATCTATCTATCTATCTATCTATCTATCTATCTATCTATCTATCTAGCTATCTATCCATCCATCCATCCATCCATCCATCCATCCATCCATCCATCCATCCATCCATCCATCTATCTATCTATTTATCTATCTATCTATCTATCTATCTATCTATCTATCTATCTATCTATCTATCTATCTATCTATCTATCTATCTATCTATCTATCTATCTATCTATCTATCTATCTATCTATCTATCTATCTATCTATCTATCTATCTATCTATCTATCTATCTATCTATCTATCTATCTATCTATCTATCTATCTATCTATCTATCTATCTATCTATCTATCTATCTATCTATCTATCTATCTATCTATCTATCTATATGTATGTATGCATATCCACCTGACTGTTAAGCTAAGAATATCCCTGTCTGTCTATCTGTGTTTGTCAGACTGTGTGATAGATACGATCGATGATGTTATTTTTTAAATGAGGTAACCTATTACGACAACTAAGAACATATTTTCTACACCATTATAGTGTTTTTTACCCAACAACACTATCAACTTACTCGTATATACTGTTCCTGTTTCCGCCCCCCCCCCAACTTCCCCACCTACACACACATTATTCTTAAAGGTTGGCGGCAGCTGGCGGAATTCCTCCCCGTGAGCTACCAAACATACGTCCAAGCATAATCAACCGATGACTTCTTTAATTATTGTAAACTGTAAAGTCAGCTTTAACTCAGCCTTGGTTGTGTTTTTTAAAAACACAGGTGTGAAGGTGCAAAATGGATTCAAATGAACTCTCTGCGTAAATGTGATCCCCAGAATAAATGGTTCAATGGTTAACGACGGGGTGGTCGTGCGGTAAAGCGCTCGGCCGCCGACCAGAGAGTCCCTGGTTTGATCTCCAAATGGATATTTCAGGTCATGGCTAAAGTCCCCGTTATATCTTCCCGTGGTGCCTCCATGGCCATTGCACTATAGTGGGGATGAAAGAAGGGCAACATAAAAAAACAAGCAATTTAAGTCTTTTCCGTTTCGGACAAAGGACATTTTAGAGCATTTTCGCCGAACGAAATCCGTATTTTTTTCCGTGTTTTGATAAATAGAGAGGGAAGTAATCATGTTGAATAACTGTTACAAAAATAAATAATGATTACGCCCCTTTGATTAGCTTTTATTATTTATATTTAAAATATAAGCAAAAACGGTACATAGGAAAGTCTTTTTTTTCGGCCCTGAGATGTCAGATCGCGAAATGGACTTTTGATGTACACTTGGCAGGCCAAGACCTAAAAAATGATATATACATCATGGGTCTAGGACTTATGGTTGCTGAGATCTAGGGCGCTCCTATGTTAATATAGCTTATATAGTAAAAAACGGTACTTTACAAGCCCCCTTTTACGGCCCTCTGAGATCAGATCGCGAAACGGACAAAAGTCATTTCTTGGCAGGCCAAGACCTACAAAATGATATATACATCATGGGTCTAGGACTTATGGTTGTTGAGATCTAGGGTGATGACGGACAGACAGACAGACAGACAGACAAAACGGGGACAATAGAGCATTTTTTTTTCGAAAATGCTCTAAAAACCGTCTTATTTAGTGGTTTATAACCTCTAAGAGATTTCATCTCGTCCTCACAGAGACATCACACATCATCTTTTACAAATGGATGATGGTTAGGGGCTGCGATGTGATGTCAGGTGTCCCAAGTGCATCATGGGAAACTGTCTCGATAAGAGCCAAATTTTATGTTCGCCTGGGGCCCCCAAACCTACGTTTGCAAAAGAGCCCCCCCCCCAGACCAACTCATTTCTAATACAACGTATTTGCAAGTAGAGATAAAAATTGTGTCGTTGTACTCAGCTATTAGCACAAGTCTTGGAATTGTTTATATCAATAATACCTGAACAGCTGTGCCACCAGTTTATTGCTTTTTGGATTTCTTCTTTTTTTTTTGTCAATATTGTGAAGGAACATTTAATTATCTCTAGTGGAAGACAGTGAGTGTGTGTGTGTGTGTGTGTGTGTGTGTGTGAGAGAGAGAGAGAGAGAGAGAGAGAGAGAGAGAGAGAGAGAGAGAGAGAGAGAGAGAGAGAGAGAGAGAGAGAGACATGAGGATGCTTAGTGATGCGGTTAAAAAAATCGATAGTCTTGTCTTAGCAAAGGTTATCTGTTTAAAAGTTCAGGATGAATAACTCTTCCGACTTGATGAATAACTCCTCCCAAGATGCCGTTGACAGTAGTATGAATGATGATTCACATTCGTTATTTCTCTGAAAAACATTTTTCATTATTAATTTAAAAAAAAAAAAAAGAAAAAGGATGCAACAATAGGACTGACTATATCAGCCATGGGTACACCACGGCCCGCGGGCCGAATCTGGCCAGCCACTTATTTCAAAAGTGACGCCCAAGCCCCTTAGCCTCTGACGTTAGTTATGACGTTTAACCATTAAGTGTATACTAAATCATGTCAACACTCCACCCCGTCCACTCTTGGACCGGCCCGCTGGATAAATGTACGAACTCGGTGTGGACCTCGACTAGATCAGGTGTAAAGGGGGGGGGGGCGGGTCACAATTGATTCTCAAATTGACCAGAAGGCTAGGACCAAGGGGCAAATTGGTGGGGCGTTTATAAGAACCGATTTTAACAATTTTACTGTAGTCGATGTAAACCGGGGGGGGGGGGAGGGGGAGAGAACGGCGCCCTGTGCCGGATCAAAAACAATAAACCTACCCACCGGCCGTGGGTCTCTATAAGTCTCAACCCGCCATAAGCCCCCCCCCCCTTCCTTCAATGACGCTGGTGGTTACGTTGTGTCTAGTAGTATTTTTAGAGAATTTTCGAAAATGCTCTATTGTCCCCGTTTTGTCTGTCTGTCTGTCTGTCTGTCATCACCCTAGATCTCAACAACCATAAGTCCTAGACCCATGGTGTATATATCATTTTGCAGGTCTTGGCCTGCCATGTGTACATCAAAAGTTCATTTCGCGATAGGACCTCTGAGGGCCGGGCTTCAGGGCTCCGAAGGGGCTTATATATTATATATATATAGCCCCATTCTACACCTTGTACGTTCAATAACCCATTCATTTGGTGCGAAATAGTGCAGCACGTAGTTTCACCAAGATTTATTAAGAAACTCATCAAATGAAATAGTAAGCTTGTGTTCTGAGTTTAATTGAAAGTATCAGAGCTATGCAACAATTGACGGAGTTTTCGGACGATTAAATGACTATAATTTCGAATGTTTTCAATTATGAGTCCTATTTCAGTAACCACAAACCACTTGTAGTTAGATTTAAGAGAAAATAATTTTTTTTCAAATATAAAGAAACGTCTTTATAATATTTTTTTACAGATATATGCATTACACAATTGAATTTATAAACATTTCCAAAATTTACAAATATTTACTGAAAGCTAACAAACGTACTGATACATAACATGAAAATGCGCTAACACGTCCTGTGTCCAGAATGGAACAGGCTTAATTGCTTGTTTTTTTTAACTGATAGTTTTTGGTGGCAGAACATTTTGAACGAATTTTTATGATCTCCTCAACTCTCCATGATATATCGCTCACACACACTCTCTCTCTCCCCCCTCTCTCTCTCTATATATATATCCCTCTCTCTCCCCCCTCTTTCTCTTTCTCTCTCTGTCCCCCCTCTCTCTCTTTCTCTCTTTCTCCCCCCCTCTCTCCCCCCCTCTCTCTCTCCATCTCTCTCCCTCTTTCTCTTTCTCTGCGCCACACCCCACCACACACACACACACACACACACACACACACACACAATTAATCAATAAGAAAAGACAGCGTCTCGCTGACATACACACAGATCGTACTGCCGTGTTTTATTGATTCAGAATTATTTACCATGGCTCGCTCGCTGTTATGGGGAACAAATAAACAACCAACAACATTAAAAAAAAAAAACTGGAATCGTATGTCAACCGGAAGAAGAAACAAAACAGAACAAAAGGTCTTTTGTTCAATGCTCGTGCGTGTGTGTGTGTGTGGTGGTGGTTTTCACGTCACACACAGAAGTAGTGACCCGACTGAGAGTAATGGTGCGATGATTACAACCGGACACGTCCTTAGATTTTTTTTTCGCCGGGCCCTAAGCAAAGAAGCTTCATGAATACTATAGCATCATATTGGATTAGAATTAGAACTTGGAGGGGGGGAACCATTGTTACCTTGTATTTTAAGGTGGTCCATGGGGCATTTAAGGTTTCTGCTAGTTGTTTTTTCTTTTTTTTTTTATTTTTTAAGCTACACTAGCCATTTTTGGCACATGCATACAACATACCAATTAATGAAAAAAGAAATAAAAAATATAAAAAAAATTTTTAAAAATGTATTTTGTGACTTTTTTGGGTAAAAAAGTGTAATTTTAAGACATATTTTCAAAAATTTTCAAAGAACCAATTTTTAAAATCTATTGTAGATATCGTAAAATAACTTTGCACAAATGTTAAGGAGTGCGTTTCAAACAAACGTCCAATTTTTTTTTTTGGAAATATTAAATAGAATTTTTTTTATAATTTTTTTTCTTACCTACACCCCCCCCCAAAATGCAACTTTTTCTCAAAAAATGTAATATAATTTTTTATTTCTTTGTTCATTAATTGGTATGTTGTATGCATGTGCCAAAAATGGCTAGTGTAGCTTAAAAAATAAAACAAGCAATCTAAGCCTGTTCCATTCTGGACACAGGACGTGTTAGCGCATTTTCGTATTATGTATCAGTACGTATGCTATCTTTCAGTAAATATTTGTAAATTTTGGAAATGTTTACAAATTCAATTGTGTAATGCATATATCTGAAAAAAGATATTAAAAAGACGTTTCTTTATAATTGAAAACAAAATTATTTTCTCTTAAATCTAACTACAAGTGGTTTGTGGTCACTGAAATAGGACTCATAATTGAAACATTCTAAATTGTAGTCATTTAATCGTCCGAAAACTCCGTCAATGGTTGTTTGATAAATTGTTGTTGCCAATCTTGGTGAAAGTAGTTCAATGTTGAAGTTTTTTTCGAAGAAGTTTTCAATTTCTGCCCCGGGCTCTTTGAAATCTTGATTGAAGTCCCCACAAATGATGACATTTGGTTGATTGAGTTGTGCTGCAAAGTTGTCATTGAAGAAATCTTTTACAAACCGATTGTTTATTGCTGGGTTTTTGTATACGTTGATAATAACAATGTTATCTACCATACACTATGTTGCTTCGATGTGTTGATGTTGACCAGATTCTTGTTTAATCGATTTTGGTTGTGATGAAATAGGACTCATAATTGAAACATTCTAAATTGTAGTCATTTAATCGTCCGAAAACTCCGTCAATTGTTGTTTTATATAAAGTACGGGAAGTAAGTCATGTTGAATAACTGTTACAAAAAAAAATAATGATTACGTCCCTTTGATTAGCTTTTATTATTTATATTTAAAATATAAGCAAAACGGTACATAAAAAACTCTTATATTTTGGC
Organism: Bulinus truncatus; assembly: GCA_021962125.1. Lineage (NCBI taxonomy): Eukaryota > Metazoa > Mollusca > Gastropoda > Planorbidae > Bulinus > Bulinus truncatus. Next base: position 9,128,442 of record JAGDYQ010000008.1, read on the forward strand.
CCTGAGAGGTCAAATCGCAAAATGATGTACACTTGGCAGGCCAAGACCTACACAATGATATATACATCATGGGTCTAGGACTTATGGTTGCTGAGATATAGGGCGGTCCATTATTAATATAGCTTATATAGTAAAAAACGGTACTTTATAAGGCCCCTTTTACGGCCCTGAGAGGTCAGATCGCGAAATGGAAAAAAGTAATTTCTTGGCAGGCCAAGACCTACAAAATGATATATACATCATGGGTCTAGGACTTATGGTTGTTGAGATCTAGGGTGATGACAGACGGACAGACAGACAGACAGACAGACAAAACGGGGACAATAGAGCATTTTTGAAAAAAATGATAGAAAAAACAACTAGCAGAAACCTTAAATGCCCCATGGACCACCTTAATAAGAATCAGCACTTTCAAAATCCGCTCGCGACCAACCTGGTCTAATGCGGCCCAATTTTTTGAGAACCTTTTGATCTACATTACGTTACTTAGCTGCTGTCGCCCTATTGTGGCGCCCTGTGCGAGCACCATTTTTGGCGCCCTCTTATCCATCTGAAAATCACCAGCGCCCTGTCGTCGCCCCCCTTCCTTGTATGTCACCCTGCTGCACCACCCTCAGTGGCCAGTCTACGTAACTGATCAGTCATTAGTAATTCTATAGGGGGGCCCTAAACAGAAACTTTCAGTAATGGGGGGAGGTAGGAAAGAGTATATGTCGGGGCCTGAAATCTTCATATCTGTATAAATTAAAACAGGCTTGGGGAACCCAGGCAGACTAGTTAGTCTGTCGATGATAATATTCATCATATTTCTGGTAAGAATGGTCAGATTTGTTTACCACATCTATTATAAAAAAAAAAAAAGATATCTCGTATGATGGAGCAACGATGACAAGAGTTCTGACCTGTCACTTGGTCCGTTACATTTGCTTGGAGTCAGGCAAGCGGGCAGCGAGATCCAAGACTCGGGCGATTTGAGTTCATTGTCACGTGACACACCATGGTCACATTATTTTACAATCATTATTTGTTGTGCGTGGGCGTATCCAGTTTTGTTAGTGTGTGTGTGTATGTGTGTGTGTGTAGAACCGGGTAAATGCACATGGCCTTATGGGGGTGGGGGTGTCAAATACTGTGCCTCAGACCCTCCCCCCCCCCAACCACCCTATCCAGACTTAGGGGATTGGGGCGATTTCCTTAATTTCCACTCCTACAGGCCACCACTGCCCCCCCCCCCCCCCCCGTTTAAATCAGTTCTTCGCCAGTCATTTACCGGTATTTGTTGATGTACTTGTGGAGATCACAAACACATACACACACAGACACACACTGAGATAATCATCATAAAGTGACGCAACTGTGTCTGGCCACACAACCTGTCTCTTGATCAAGTTATCTGTCACACGTCACACCGTGTTTATTCAAAAAAGTTTGATGCAACTCAATGATCAAACTGTAGAATATTCATGCGCCGCTGAGGTAGGAGAATGAGGTTATAGTGCTGGGCCGGGCAGAGAGAGTTGGTTTAAAGTTTACCGGGAATTACCGATAAATAAATCGAACTCGGGCGAGTTGTCCCCGAGATGTTGATTCTGAGCCACGTTCCGTGGAAACATAAACGGGGAGACAATTTTAATTGATGTTTTGTGTTTCCCTACGTCGTGTCGTCTGAGTGCTCTCCCTTCTGTCAACAATCGGGAATTCTCCAGCCACATTTTAGTTGAATATTTAGATCTGAAGATTAACTAAAACATGATTGCCATTTCCCCCTATTTTCATACTAACTCCATCATAAAACAGTAAAACGCACACAGCTCTTAGGCAGAGGTGGAAACAGGTCGGCTAGTGTGCCAGGGCGCCTGAAGATAATATTGGGCCCTTAAAAAGAGACCGACGTCTCCAAGGGGTTTACATTCCGTATACATTCGAGATTTCCAGGGCCCACCTCACATGTCAATTCCGCCCCTGCTCAGAGGGAACGCCAGTAATGACGCACCATGCTATTCGGCCATTTCCTTCTAGTGAATAATTTTCCCGGGTGATGGGGGAAAGCAGGGCCGGATTTGCAATTTTAGGGGCCCTAGGCCAACAAAAATTTGAGGCCTCATTTTTACAGCGGATGTGGGAATTAGTCTTGTCGAATAATGTTAGAATTTGTGTTTCTAAGCGGCTGATTGGGAGACTGTGTGGCTTGCAACCTTTACTTCCTCAACCTCAGTCACTCCCATTTGGAAAGAGTCTTCGGGGATCAAAATAGGGATCGTGGGGGTCGCCAAGTCGTGAGCTGTATACTTCAGGACCGTACGTGAACTTGTGCTCAATGGGGGCCATGGGAACTTTTATACTTGAAAATAGAGATTTGGTTGAAGATGTAACCAAATACTTTGATTGTTGAAAATACACGAAATAATGCAAGTCGCCTGTGTCAAGTGGGTGTTGTGTCGGGTGGAGTGCTGTGTGTTGTGAACGGTGAGCGGAGTGAGTGTTGTGTCGGGTGAATGCTGTGTGGAGCGAGTGCTGAGTGAACTGAGTGCTGTGTGGAGTGAGTGCTGAGTGGTGCGAGTGCTGAGTGGAGCGAGTGCTGTGTGGAGTGAGTGCTGAGTGGTGCGAGTGCTCAGTGAACTGAGTGTTGAGTGGAGCGAGTGCTGTGTGGAACGAGTGCTGAGTGGAGTGAATGCTGTGTTGATTGAGCAAGTGCTGAGTTGAGTGAATGCCTATATAAAGTGAGTGCTTTGTGGAACGAGTGCTGAGTGGAGCGAGTACTTATATTTACAGCTTGGGCAATGAGTGAGGTAGAAAGACAGAGAGGACTGGGGGTAGGGATGTTTATTTTTTTCAAAAAAAAAACAACGGCACAGATGTAAACATTTGTTTAGTTTCCCTACGCGGCATATAACTCCGTGGAGACATTCAGCTGGTTTCATCAATATGACTTGTTTCTACGGTGCTCAGTTATTGTCAAGTGTTCTATTTTTTTAAAGCGACTTTTTTTTTTTAATTCCTCACACCCTTTTAGATATGTGATGAAAGTGACGTCATCTCGGCCACGCCTCCTTCTTCCCGTCACTCTCAGCAAAAGTGTGTCATCGTCATATCAATTGTTGTTTATATGTGACAATGTTTGTCCCCTTACACTGAGCAGGATTGTTCCATTTCGAGTATTTGATGAGTTTGATAATAAGCTGTCCTTCTTTAAAAAAATGCTCAAAGGGGGGGGGGGGCATGTTATAAAAAATAATAATCCCTGGAGGCACCCCACTCCTTACTGACGCCGCTGTCCACTATAAAGGAACCCGTGGTAAGTCATTTTATTATTATTATTTTTTTTAAAAGAGAAAACAATAATCGATGTTTTCCTTAAAAAAAGTTTCATGAAGTAAATAAATAAAAAATAAAACTTAAATAAAAAAAAAAAAGATTTATACAAATGTATTTAAAAAAAAAAAAAAAGAATTCCTTAGAATTAGATCATAAAAATACTTATGGAAATTATATGGACTAAGTCAAAGTGTGAGTGCCAAAGTGTAACTCTTGTGTTGATGGAAAGACACATATTAAATAGTTTTGACTTTGTATATGTGTATATAAACCTAGCCCTCCTATAGCACGGTAGATACCGTTGCTGGAAAATCATGTAGTGTGTGACAACGTGTTTGTTGGTGTCCATGAGATACTAGTGGAAAAGCCTGCTGAAGCTGGCTGAACGAAATCCGACAGAAGGGATAACAAAGAAATATACGAAGTACTGCAATAGAAAAGAACATGTGGCCTTTATTGCCATGACCACAATACGATATGAACAGAAATAACAAAGAGATGTACGAAATACTGCAATAGAAAAGAACATTCATCCGGACCATTAGCCTGAATGAGACACACTGTATTTATCCGGATCATCAGCCTGAGGGAGACACACGGTTACAACGCATACACGCATACGAAGGGCGATTTTGTGTTAGATAAGAAGAGAGGGGGGGGGGGAGGGCAGAAACTTTTTCTCTAGACTTACAGCTGCGGTTCTTAAATTGTATCCCGGGAGGGTGCGAAAATATATCCGCGAGTACCCGTGAAAGCTCAGCAAACTGGCGACCTTCTGTCGTCGCGAACTCCTACGTAACCTCCTCCGTACCACTGGGGATACGCGTACCACTGGTCATGGGCGTCGCTAGGAATTTTTCCGGGGGGGGGGCAAAAATTTTCCAGGGGGGGGGCAAATAACAACTTTATGACATTTTTTTTTAAATGTAAGGGGGGGGAGCAAATGCCCCCCCTTCCCCCCCTCTCCCATGAATACGCCCATGCCACTGGTTGGGAACCGCGTTCATACAGCAGCCAGCATTCTTTCATTTTTTTTAAATTGTATATGTAGGGGGAATAACCGTGAAAATAATCTGTAAACTAAATCAGATAAGTTAATTTCCTTGAACCTTTTTCTTTTCAAAGTGTAGGCAAGTTTCCTGCTAATTTAAACACAAAAAATTCTGTGCATCTGATTTTTGAAATTCCACGTGGTTAGTCAAAAGAACAAACTAACACTTAAAACACATAGAATTCCCAATTTCACGTCCTTTTTAGAATGTCTTTGTATTGACGAATAATGTTCTCTGATTGCATACGATGTTAGAGAAAAATTGACAATATTCTAGACGTGTTGAATTAAAAACTGTGTAGCATGAAACCGTGTTAAAAGAGGGATATGATGTGTATTTCAAACGCTGTTCGTTGTTAATATTAATAAATCCATATTGGCGTTCACGCTTCTCTATACATTCTATAAATAGTTGGGTACACTGTCAAAAGAGCGCTTTTCCAGTACAAAAAAAATCCTTATTAAATCTAATGCTATTAAACAGAGATGTACTGACCAATCAAGTTCAAGTACCCAATGTGCGTGTACGAGTACCAGTAGACACATTTTAAAAAGTTGTCAGTAAGAGGGAGTACAAAATACTCAAGATGCAAGCATAGGCGTACCTAGTGTGGGGGGAGGGTGCCGAATTCGAAAATGCCCCCGCCCGGGCCTAAGCTTGAGGGGGCCCCCAAATTTTTTTTACATTAAATATTAAGTACATTATATCATGGTGTCGAACGTCAAATTGCAGGGGGCCCCAAAGAGGCCAAGCCCCCGGGCCCCCAAATCCCTAGATTCGTCACTGGATGCAAGTACATGTACCTAAGGTGGCAAGTATGAGTACAACGTACTCCGGAATTGTACTCGAGTACAGGTATTTGTTATAACATGTAATGAGTACCCCGTCTCAGCTATCACGGCACTGTAAGGTAGGCTTTTATAACGTACTTATCCTTTTTTTTGTTAATAATTGCATGAACTTTGTGTGTGTGTTTGCGTGCGTGCGTGCGTGTGCGTGTGTGTGATATGATGTTGAAATTCAAAAATGATAGTTATAATTAGTTATAATTTAGTACATTCTTAAAAAAAAACATAAAGCTAGTACACACGCTTGCCATCTTGTCTACACTTGACTATATCGTCTTACTATAGGTCTCATCACAGCGAGTGGGTGGTAGAAGATATAGATTGCATCATGAAGAAGAGAGAGAGGGGGGGGTGAGGGAAGAGTGTATTTGTCATGAAATGGCCCGCACACTGGCGAACAGACTACGCGCATTTTGTTTAGTTTTCTAAGCGGCATGTGTTTTTTCAGCGTGGCTCTGTACAAACACTCGGCTGGTTTCATCGATAAAGACTTGGATGTTGTATATTTCTACGGAGCTCCGTTAGTGTCAAATATTTTGTTTTTTTTTTCTTTTCTGATAACCCTTCCTATATCTGTTGATTCTTGTTTAGAGAGGGGGACACAGTAGCCGTGTCGTCATCTCGGCCACGCCTTCTTTCTTCCCACACTCGAAGCTAGGGTTTGTGATAATGGTGTAAAATTACCGTTGGAGTGTGCTCATTTATTCATTTTTAAATTCGCGTGTAACGCAAATAAATAAACACATTGGCTATCTGAAATAGATGTGTTAAATGACATATTTGAAAGATTATTTTTTTTTAAAAGTCATATTTTGGTATTTTTTAAACTACGGGATTTAAAACAAAAAAATATGGACTAAAGATACACGCCAACCAACAGATGAGTTTACTAGCACATGGTAAGAAGGGAACGTCACCTGGTTGCTTCGCTGACAATAAACAATCGTAAGTAAACATAAAGTGATGATGTGTAGCCAAATGTTGATTAGGGTGTGTGTGCACTGGGTGTGTTAGGGGGAGAAAGTAAACTGGTGTGTACTCATATAATAGTGTGAAATATTGTTATTATTGTGTGTCACGTGTGCTTGTGTAGGCCGTATCTGTCAGTGTATTTGCATGAGCAGAGTCGTTCTTACCTTTCTGGGGGTAGGTGGCCCAAGGCAAGGGGGTCAGGGGCGTAGGGATCTGACGGCCTCGGCAAATTAATTTTTTATTCATTTTTATTTCATTGCGTTTCTCTTTTAAGAACTAGTAAGCACATCTTGATAAAGCAGAAAATGGCATAATTTTAAAATAACAGCAGTACTTAGTACTTGTTTTTTTTTTAGTGCTGGCAGTTGTACTCGTACCTGCACTGGCACTTGCACCTTGGGTATAATGTACTCATAGTCTGACTAGCTATTTAAAAAAAAAACGTCTGCACTTGTACTTGCATGGTCAGTACTTGGAACATCTCTGCATAACAGCAAATAAACCAACTTTTTTTTTTTTAAATTGGCTAACAGCTAAATAAGATCTCCCCTCCCCCCCCACAGAGAGCCGTTATAGCAGTGGGCCCTATTAGCGGTGGTGCCCCAAACCCATAAAAATAGATCTGTGTCGAAGTTAATCACTGAGTCGAGAGAAGACTTTTTTTTAAAAAAAAAACAAACAAAAAACAAACCAAAGCCACGTTATCTAGGTCAGCCACTTGCAGCTCTTCGGTGATTTTCGCTTGCAGCTCTTCGGTGATTTTCGATTTCCGTGTAGCTCCCAATAAACAGTTTGTTTGTTGTGAAGTGACTTTTATTCACTAAATTTTGATGGATTGACTACAGCGGCGGCTCTTTGAAACATTATTTAGTAGCTAAAAATAAGAGACCGGAGTGGGGGGGGGGGGCTTTCATTGACCTCACGCGAGGTCACACCTGCCACGTATCGATGATACTGTCACTGTGTAGCTTTGTTCAAATGTCACTGTCAGAAGTAAACTCCAAGTGTTGTCACTGAATTACCTCGTCTATTCAACGCTGTGAACGTACGGTAGTACTTGATATTCGTACATATTGACACACGCGGTCATATACGTATGTGTACATTTCGTCTGCTAAACATTCCACCATTGCCAGTTGGTAAAAAAAGATAACATACACGAGCTATAGTGTTCATGCAAATAGATTGAGGTGTTCTCACATTGTTGTAAACGTTGACTATAGTGCACAGGTATAAAGAAGCAGGCGGTCTCAAATCGTTCTATACATTGACTATAATACATCTTAATATAGACTGAAGGTGTCCTCAAATTGTTCTGTACATTGACCGTAATGTCCACGCATAAAGATGCAGATGTATTCACTTTTTTTTTTCATTATGGCTACTGATTATGAACTGGGGGGGGGGGGGGAAGGGGGGGTCGGATGATCATGTGATAAACCGGTCGACTGTCGACCGTATGCTTTCTGGTTCGATCTCCCGGTGAGGACCAATGGATATTTCAGCTCATGGCTAAAGTCCGCCGTAGTGCCTCCATGGCCATCGCACTTATCGTCTATTGTGGTGATGAATGAATGGCACCACTTAATAACAGTCCCATCAGTTGCTCATAGGATCTGAGAGATTTCATCTCATGCTTACAAGAACTTCAAGCACACACAAACAGTGATTGTGGACAACCATTTGTTATTGTCGTCTCACACCCCCCTCAACCACCCCCTTCCTTTTGTTTTGTTTTGTTTACATAGCCGGTATTCATTCAGAGGCTCACTGGTCATCTTCCGTACACTACGGTACATTGTGTCACTAGGAAAGGCTCTCAAAATCAGCGACTGGACTCGTCAAGTAACGCCCTAACGCACGACCACGCTTGGGCACAAGCCCGTTGGCCACGCGTGTATCGGAGGTGTGTGTGTGTGTGTGAGGGGGATCGCCGCAAGGTAATTCTTTTTGAGTATTTGTCGTAAGGCGGGGTAAGCCTCACACTTAAGTGTTAATACCACACATATTGTAAACATCTACGGCCTCCCCCCCCCTTGATACACATTACTAATGCGTGTTTAAAATAATTCGCAGAATGACGAAAAAAAAAATTTTTTTTTTTCAACGTCTGTGCCTTGAATATCAGCAATTTGTTTATCTAACTTGCTTAGCCAGTTCTGGTGGGGCTTCCTGCTACAGGTTCTGTTTACAATGTTGACATTTTGCCACGCACAGTGCAGGAGTGGGTGGTGGTGGTTGGGGTGGGGAAGGGGGGCAAGTGGTAAACTTGTAACATAAACTTTTCCCAGCCAAAGTTTGAAAATCAAACGTGGCTGCCCACAAAGCCACTTGTTTCTATCCTAAACTTTCCTAAACTCTGTGATGCAAGGTTTTCCTTAAATATGTTTGTAAATTTATCGTGCATGGGATTGTACATCCTGTTTAGTCAGCTCTAAAATACCCCCCCCCCTCCGGGTCCCATCCGCCCTCAGTCGCAAAGCTCAACAATTAAATTAACCCCCCCCCCACCCCACCTACCCCCCCCCCCACCCCTGCTGCAACCCTTCATCAATTCTGTACAAAACCAAAATACGTCTAGTTATTTTTATAAGCTTTAGCCAGTTATAACATAAGTTAATATGAGCGCTCATTTTTTTTTTGTGTGTTAGTCATTGTAGGAGGGGATGGTGTGTGGGGTTTGAAGTCAATTTTGCAGATAATTTCATTGTACTATCAAGTAATAACATCTTTTATTTTTTTAACTGTTTGGTAGCATCTGTGGTGTGTGTGTGGGGGGGGGGTGGGTAGGTATTCTTGTTTTTGGCTATTCACTGCTGAACGTAATACAAACAAATGCATGAAATTGAACACTTGCACTTAATATCAGCATTAAACAAACATTGCATTGTATTAGTGTGCAGCTATAGTCATAAGAACATTCAAATACTTGATATCTCTCTAATGTGAATCGTTTCACGTAATATATATATATTTTTTTTGGGTGAAGTTTTTCTTCTAAATTATAGACAGTAACAATAATTTCTGTCCCATCCAAACAATCAGTGTAGATTATAGAACTATTATTATGTGGTTTGACCCTAGGCAAAGGTACCACTAAGAGCCATGTTGTGTTTCTCTGCTAATACTTCCTCCCCCCCCCCCACACACACACCCAATGACTGAGCCACTAGATGCCTTGACCCCCCACGGTAAGTGCTCAACTTTCTCTTTTCTTTTTGCAACGGTCCTGACTCTCTCAATACAGAAGTGTAGGCTTGCCGTAATGCGAAACTTGCCTTGCTGTAATGCGAAACTTGCCCAGTACAATTCTCGTCAGTTCTTTTCACCACATCTTGTGTACGTACGGTGGATATCAAACACTTATAGTTGGTTACCACAGAATGTAGGCCCAGTAAAGCCCCCTCCCCCCTTTAGGGAGTGGAGGACATAGGCGGCCGCCTAAACTACATATCCATTAAAACTGTTCTGAGTACAGTCTCGCCCACTCATACTCATATAACGACATATTCATACAACGACATACTCATATACATACTCATAGACATACTCATACAACGACATACTCATATAACGACATACTCATAGACATACTCATACAACGACATACTCATACGACGACATACTCATCTAACGACATTCTCATAGATATACTCATAGACATACTCATACGACGACATACTCATACGACGACATACTCATACGACGACATACTCATACAACGACATACTCATACAACGACGACATACTCATACAACGACATACTCATACGACGACATACTCATACGACGACATACTCATACGACGACGTACTCATACAACGACCTACTCATACGACGACATATGTAATCAGTTGTTTTTTTTTTGGATATAGAAAAACAACTACAATAGTAAATTTCATTATAAAAAGTTGGGTTCGACTGTAATGTTTATCTGTTGTGTGTACCGTCACACTGCTTGGTTTGTGCAGGTGTGTATATTTATGTGTCTGTGTGTGTATGTTTGTGTGTGTATATTATGTCCCGCTATAGTTTAAGTGAAGCTTTCCGCTCTGTGAATCTATATAGACAACATAAGATGTATTACACGCCTGACTTACCGTCAGATTATATGGCAGTATTGGGGGGGGGGGGGTGACATTCTTTCTGACTGCTCCTTTCCATTGTATAAATTATTGATGACCTAAACTCAAAGTCAGTAGCAGCCCAGTGTAAATCTGAACTTTTTATGATAAGCAAAAACACATGACGTGTTAAACAACCGGTAGCCACATGTGGATCGTAAAGTTATATTCAGCTCATTATTGAGTTGTTGTTTTCTGTAGTTAGTTACTTACTTGACTAAAGCTTGATACATTGTCATCAGTGCAGCTCTTTGAATAACTACGTTTACATTAATTATAAATACGTCAGCCTAATGCGTGGCCACTGATTGGCCACACTTGTATTTGGCCTCTACCAGGGGTGGCCACACTTATGTATTTGGCCTCTACCAGGGGTGGCCACACTTGTGTATTTGACCTTTACCAGTGGTGGCCACACTTGTCTTTGACCTATACAGACCAGGGGTGACAACAGTGTGTTTGACCTATACCATTGGTGGCCACACTTGTGTTTGACCTATACCATTGGTGGCCACACTTAATGTCGACGAGAGCCGCATTAAGTCTATTTCACATGATTTAGTACGGACACAAGATAATAGACTAAGCGCTGCGAAGAGCAACGTGTGTCTCTAATATCCACATTGGCTACAGTTGGTCTGTATTATCAAGACACGAGATAAACCAAAATAAATAAATAAATAAAAAATTTAGATGTTTGCCTGGAAAAAAGGTACAATACATGAAGTGATTGGTTATACTCCAGCAAATTGACTTCGCACACGCGCACACACACAGACATATACATATTTTCAATAGAGTTTATTTTTAGTATTCAATAGTATTAGTAGACAGATGTTAAAAAATCGTGAAGTGTCAAGGTCGATAGGTGGTTTACTTAGTATAAGACCCATAACTCACCAGGTATTAATGAAAGTTAAATATCACAAAAGAAAATCAGTTAAGAAACCTATCTGTTTAGCTATCTATCAGTCAGACTTTCATTTGCCTCTATCTATCTGTTTATCTGTCTTTTTGTCTGCCTATCTCTCTCTCTCTCTCTCTCTCTCTCTCTCTCTCTCTCTCTCTCTCTCTCTCTCTCACTCTCTCTCTCACTCTCTCTCTTTCTGTATATATATATATATATATATATATATATATATATATATATATATATATATATATATATATATTGTTTAAAATTTCAAGAATGACAAACAAGACACGTGGGTTCAATAACACACATACTATTTAATTACTACATATCCAGTGAACATTCAAACAACAACTAAACCAATACGTCCAATAAGAAATAAACTTTAAGTACCTGTCAAACGTGTCTTGTGACTGGCGTGACGCTCACTGTATTGTTAGTTCTTCATTGATGATGAGTCGTGGAGGTGAAAGGTAACGCCACTTGTTTCACACCATCTCACTTTACACGACATGTCGTTCCCCTACCGTCAGGCACCGTACCTGTCAAGGTGACAAATGGCGCAGAGTATTTCAGCTCTCCCTTCTGTACCAAAACTTTTTTCCCCCCTTTAATTCACAAATTAATCCCCCCTTTCTTTTCCGCGTTAATTCACTGCCTTAAGCGCAATGGGTATTTTTAGTGCATTTTCGAGAAGTCAAATTCGCTATTGTTTCCGTTATGTCCGTCTGTCTATCTGTCATCACCCTAGATCTCAGTAACCATAAGTCCTAGACCCATGATGTATATACTTTTTTGTAGGTCTTGGCCTGCCATTCCTGCATCCATTTCGCGATCTGACCTCTTGTAGTGGCAGTTCGACCTCCTGGAAGTGCCATATGACCTCATTTTCCATCAAAAAATTTTTTTATTTCACTAAAGTGTTCAGAATTTAAGCAGAAAATAAATGACTACAATTTAGAATGTTTTAGTTATGAGTCCTATTTCAGTGACCACAAACCTTTTGTAGTTAGATTTAAAAGAACATTTTTTTTTCAAATATAAAGAAACGTCTTTTAAATTTTTTTTTCAGATATATGCATTACACAATTTATAAACATTTCCAAAATTTACAAATATTTACTGAAAGCTAACAAACGTGCTGATACATAACACGAAAATGTCGAAGATTTTCCAGCTATCGATCCAACTTTTTATATATTCAGTACGACAGAGTGCATCGTGGAGTTCATGGCGATGACACGCATAAGAGATTGTCAGCCATTTTTGCACATGATGAATGTTTATTATCTTTCTTGTAGATCCATCATCATCCAGATGGACAGCGATTATTTCTGCATCATGTGATGTATAGATTTCGTTAGAGGGCGAAACATATTTATGATTTTCTTTATGTTCTTGTATTCGTAAAAAAAAATATAAATGCATGAACCAGCATTGGACTTTATTTCATTTGAAAAATTTTAACGTTCCATTCTCTGTATGTATTGCAGGCCATCAACCAGCTGATAGTGACGCCTCCACGACTAACATAAAACAATAATTAAACACCCTGACAAGGGCATAAAATACCCCCCCCCCCGACAATTATATGCTGAGCTGTTCTTTGCTTTTGGAAAAAGGGGGGGGGGTGGACTGCTTGTAAGAGACTTCAATAGATATTGGGGGGGGGGGGGGCAATTAAGACTGTTCATTACGTTGAATAGTTTCATTTGAACAGTTTTACCGGTTCGATTTTATTCGCCTCGTTAGACGCGTGCCCATGGTCACGTGACCTAGGGCAGTAGAAATCCAACCAATGAGCCGTGAACAGCTTAAACTTTTGTTGCGTGAGAGTCCAATCACTAGACTCATTGATTGCGTGTGTACAATAGTAGAGACACTGCGGTTAAGGGGGGGGGGGGGTAACGCGCTGCAGTCAGCCGCCCATACTTGCTGTTGCCGTTAGCAGTAAATGCTATTCTTACGTTTCGGGGGGGGGGGGGATGGGGGCCCTAGGCAATGATGCATTCGGGGGACTTGCCATTGGTATATCTGGGGGCCCTAGGCATTGATGCATTTGGGGGCCCTAGTCATTGGTATATCAGGGGGCCCTAGTCATTGATGCATTTGGGGTTCTAGCCATTGGTATATCTGGGGGCCCTAGGCATTGATGCATTTGGGGGCCCTAGCCATTGGTATATCTGGGGGTCCTAGGCAAAGATACATTATGGGGACTCTAAGCTCTGGGGCCCCTTACAAGTGCTCAGATCGCCCTATCTTGTGGCTGACAAAATAACTCCTCACTTGGGGGGGGGGGAGAGGGGCTTAACAGCGTAAGTCCCAGGTTTTGACCCAGATTGCCAATTCATTGTGCTGTTGCCAATATGAACGTCAATAATTATTATTATAAAATGATAAAAACGACACAGTGTCATAACTAGCACAGTGGTGCCCGGGGTGGATTATAAAAATGGCTCCCCTTCCCCCATGCCGAAAAAAAATGAAATAAATACCTTCGAGGTGAAAATGACGCCCTTTGCCGTCCCTACTGCCTCTACCTACCTACGCCACTGCAAACGATTCGTTTCAGGCTGTATTTCCACGAGTGAAGCAAAATTCTCTAATGTGTGCATATACTGTATAACTTAACAGGCTGATTAATATTTAGTCAATGAGAGAGAGAGAGAGAGAGAGAGACAGAGAGAGAGAGAGAGAGAGAGAGAGAGAGAGAGAGAGTAAGGAGGGGAAGAGTAGTGAGTAGCGAAAAGAATCTTATACTTAATTGTGTTTGCAGCTCATTAAAAGTAAAATGTTTCGGCTAAACGCAATTTATAAAAAAAAAAACAGCTCAATAATGATAAATAAACTTTCAAGTTAGTTGCAAATAAATAAATGAAACTTGAATGTGTTAAACCCATTGAAATGTCAGGACAGATAACCCATTGAGATGTCAGGACAGATAACCACACTACCCTTTTTTTTTTGGGACCCAAGTGGTTATTCCCCTTGTGCCTGTCATTTGTGTAACATATGCGGGTATTAAAAGCAGTAATACAACTCAGTTTGCAACGTTCATGAAAGTAAGGTCACGTTCCCCCCCCCCCCCCCTAATGAGCGCCAACAGCTGGTTTTTATTTCTGCTCTGACATGTTTATTGGAATAACAACAAAAAAAAAAAGGAACAGATTATGTTATGCCTTTTCCTGATGTAATTAATTGTTATTCATAACTTTCATATTGATACATCCAATTAACATCTATAGGCGACAGTATGCCAGCGTCTATTACTGCTATTAGCAATTCATAACACGGAGCAGCATCTAAACTTTTGAATGATATATTGCGCCTTTGTTTACTTTTTTTTAAAATTAATTAATGCGTAGGTGCAATTAAAAAAATTGCAATTTATGACAAAATTAAAACTTCGAGGACTAATTGTAACTATTTTATAACCAAGTTATATTTTTTTGCCTCATTAAACAAAGAATACTGAATATAAGTTCCCTTGCAATGATATTGATTTATAGATTGCCAAATAAAGGAATGCAGCTGGTATTCGAAATTTGCGCCCATGCATTAATTTGGTTAATTACTCTAATTTCTTGTTGCACTGCTTTGAACTAGATTTAATAATATGTGACAATATGCCGTTCTTTACTTTGAACGGGTGACATATTTATACATCTGTGTAAAAGCTCAGTTTACGTTTTCCTGATGGAAACTATATTTACTGGTCGTTATGAAAATGTAGCAAATTCTCATTTTATGTAAGAAATTATGACCCGATGAAGGAAAGTAGTAGTAAGGTGCTATGATGGAAGGAATTGCTTAGTAGGTCATAGGACGAATAGCAGGGGCGTTGGCTACTGGTTGGGAGGCAGCTGTGGCGTTGGCTACTGGTTGGGAGGCAGCTGTCGTTTCGGCTACTGGTTGGGAGGCAGCAGTGGCGTTGGCTACTGGTTGGGAGGGTGCAGTGGCGTTGGCTACTGGTTGGGAGGCAGCTGTGGCGTTGGCTACTGGTTGGGAGGCAGCTGTGGCGTTGGCTACTGGCTGGGAGGAAGCAGTGGCGTTGGCTACTGGTTGGGAGGCAGCTGTGGCGTTGGCTACTGGTTGGGAGGCAGCTGTGGCGTTGGCTACTGGTTGGGAGGGTGCAGTGGCGTTGGCTACTGGTTGGGAGGCAGCTGTGGCGTTGGCTACTGGTTGGGAGGCAGCTTTGGCGTTGGCTACTGGTTGGGAGGGTGCAGTGGCGTTGGCTACTGGTTGGGAGGCAGCTGTGGCGTTGGCTACTGGTTGGGAGGCAGCTGTGGCGTTGGCTACTGGTTGGGAGGCAGCTGTGGCGTTGCTTCTGGTTGGGAGGCAGCTGTGGCGTTGGCTACTGGTTGGGAGGCAGCTGTGGCGTCGTCTACTGTTTGGAGGGTGCAGTGGCGTTGGCTACTGGTTGGGAGGAAGCTGTGGCGTTGGCTACTGGTTGGGAGGCAGCTGTCGTTTCGGCTACTGGTTGGGAGGCAGCAGTGGCGTTGGCTACTGGTTGGGAGGGTGCAGTGGCGTTGGCTACTGGTTGGGAGGCAGCTGTGGCGTTGGCTACTGGTTGGGAGGCAGCTGTGGCGTTGGCTACTGGCTGGGAGGAAGCAGTGGCGTTGGCTACTGGTTGGGAGGCAGCTGTGGCGTTGGCTACTGGTTGGGAGGCAGCTGTGGCGTTGGCTACTGGTTGGGAGGGTGCAGTGGCGTTGGCTACTGGTTGGGAGGCAGCTGTGGCGTTGGCTACTGGTTGGGAGGCAGCTTTGGCGTTGGCTACTGGTTGGGAGGGTGCAGTGGCGTTGGCTACTGGTTGGGAGGCAGCTGTGGCGTTGGCTACTGGTTGGGAGGCAGCTGTGGCGTTGGCTACTGGTTGGGAGGCAGCTGTGGCGTTGCTTCTGGTTGGGAGGCAGCTGTGGCGTTGGCTACTGGTTGGGAGGCAGCTGTGGCGTCGTCTACTGTTTGGAGGGTGCAGTGGCGTTGGCTACTGGTTGGGAGGAAGCTGTGGCGTTGGCTACTGGTTGGGAGGCAGCTGTGGCGTTGGCTACTGGTTGGGAGGCAGCTGTGGCGTTGGCTACTGGTTGGGAGGAAGCTGTGGCGTTGGCTACTGGTTGGGAGGGTGCAGGGGCGCAGCTAATGGAGTTTTCATCTAATACAGTACAGATTTGGGGAACATCTCGACTGGTCTGCCAGCTTAGCTTGGATCCTCTGACAATCTCCTACCCCCCTATCCCTCACGGAGTGGCCCCAAGTCTCAAGAATAATACGTTTTTGTCTAGGTATGCTAGAGGCGTTAAAACACAACGTCTTTATACAATCTATTAGCCGTGACCAGAGAGGAAGGTCGAAGATTGCCACATACCAGTAACTGTATACTAAAAAAATACAATAAAATGTCGTACCATAGTCAATTTAACAAGATTTACTAAGAGATAAAATAGCCAATAATATAACAATTTTTTGGTTCATTAGGTCTTTTTTTGTGTGGCCGCTTATGATGTCGAAAAGAGCCGCGTGATGTCCCCCCCCCCCAACCATTTTTTTTATAAATATTATAAAGAGACGCAACGTAGTACATTGTAAATATAAATATCACGATCTATTGGACTACGGATATTAAATGAACATTTGCTCTCTGGGAGCCGAATAAAACCGCAACGAAAAACCGCATTTGGTTACCATTGCATTATACATTTTTAGACAATTGTTCATTATCATCGTTTGCAAAAATAAAATATGTGTCAATTTTTTGCGGCAACAAAGGGCAGATCACCATTTCGTAATTTGCAGGAAACGGGTTGTCCTACCCTTGCAGTAGTTGCAGACAGAACATCGCAATTATTGCTGATGAATATTTTACACTGTGAATGTTACGTGCATTTTTAAAAAAAATCCCAAGCATGGGTGAATCATGTTTATTTCATGTCGAGCGTCACAGGAAGTGACGCAGTTAATTCCCCGGTTGTTACAACAATGTTTGTGAAGATTTATTATTAAAAACTTCGCCCTTCGCATATTGATTCACGGAACATGCCACACAGCACAAACATTTTGCTGGGGTCGCGGGGACACCTCGGGGACGTGAAACTGACTGGTGTGCCGGACCAGTACCAGGTGGATGGAGCATTGCTGGATGTAAACGTCATAACATATCAGAAGATAGTGAAATGATTCACTCTGCAGCGAGTGGCGATCTGCGGGCCGATTAAAAAGTCTAGGGGGGCGGATTCGGTCCGCGGGCCGTTATTCGGCCAACTTATTTTTTTGGGGCCCTCATGAAGAGGTATACTTGATGGCCCTTGGCTAAAACACTTTAAAGGCCGCTGATTGCAAATCTTTTGGCTCCTAATAATCTTCGACGATTGGGTCCCCCTAAGAACCTTTCATTATTAACATTTTTTAGCCCGGGCTCCCATGCATGATGCTCAGATAGCCCTTCTTTGAGTTGTGTGTGTGGGGGGCCCAGACTGTTAACAGGGTGTGGGATTGGGGGAAAGAGGGGTGGGGGTGGGTGGGGTTACGAATCACTGAATACTTCTGCGCTGTTCAATTTCACCCTTTATTCCTACTAGGTCATTCCTTTCACTTGCATCACATCTTGTAGTGTGGAGTGGGTTTAAAAAAAATGAATCCTTGGCTAAAACGAAAGAGGATCTAATGTTAAAGAACGTCCATAGTAGTGAAAATGACCAACTCTAAGTCAGTAAATGACCAATGGTCACTCTACTTTTCCGAAAGGCTGTGTGCGGCAATATATATCTATATATAGGCTGGTGTGCAACGTAATGGTCGATAGGCCTAATAAATGAAAGATGCGTGTGTGTGCGCGCTCGACGTGCTTTGTGCGCGCACGCACGCAAATTAATCATAATCAGTGTAAAGACCATACGCCAAAATCTAAAATCAGAAAAAAAAAAACGGGAATGTCCTATTTTTTTTTTCTGCTTATCGGAATAGGCGTCAAAATGGAATTTCCGATTTCCTGAATCAATCAATTATTTAGAATAGAAAACATTATAGTCTAGTTTCTAACAATTTCTAGAAACAACTCGTCTCGGGGTTGGGCCGGGTAGGAGGTGCATCCTAAACACTCGTCATGGCCCAGTTCACTTAGTTCGCCTCACCCATTCCATTACCCGCTATAAAATATTTAGTATCTGTAGGAGGGGGCCCTGGTTGTCAGTTATGGTCAGGGCCGCGCTAGGTGGATGGAAGAATTTTTGAAGCGGCACTGTTAGGTATTTCTATCAAGTCTGTGAAGTGTATTTAACGGAATCAAACTCGTGAATAGAATGGAAGTCGGACGATTATCGCAGTCGGAAGTTTATCGGAGTCGAAGTCGGGCGTTTATCGGACGTTGCATCGAATTCGTTAACAATTTCAGTACTGTTCAATGATTTCTGATTGCACATAGTGGGGAAAGCTGGGTGGCACTTTGGTAGCGAGCTAGGTTTTTCTGCTGACCTGCTTGGGTTAGGGGTTCCACTCCCTTGCAGGTCCTAGTCACCTACATGTCTCCTCCCGTGATGCCTCTATGATTATTGCACTATCGGCTATGGTGGGGATGAAAGACTGGCGCTGCGAAACCCGTCCCACGAGTAGTTTATAATAGATCTAAGAGATAAACATAACATCCTTACAGGGAATGGCAATTATAATTAATTGCACACATAGCTGATTGATTATGATTTATTTACTTTTTTAAACTTGTAATTGTTTTGTTTTTTAACGTCTTTTTCCCTTACAGCTGACAGCTAAACACCTTCACCTGGTTCCAAAAACCTCAACAACAGCCCGGAGGAGGAGAGCAAGCAGGTCGTGTAGCCTGAAAACTTCAGCATCATGAAGAGGACAGCTTATCTTGTTATGGTGGCCATCACCTTGGCCTACCTCATCATAGGGGCCGTGGTCTTTCACTTCGTGGAGAAGGGGCACGAGAAGGCAACCAAACACAAGTTTGCAAAGCAGCATGAGGAATTTCTGCGTGAGTTATGTCCCTTTTCCAAATCATTCCGTCGGGCTTTCCCGGTTTTTTATTTAGACTGATTCACAGGTTATATCGCGAAATGGTCAAAAGTGTGACGCACTATGACATGACATTGTGATAAAGCGTTATGGTTGGGGGGGGGAAGGGGCAAGGAGGGTTAGTAAGTAAAGTTCCCTTAGCCCTAACGGGCCATCGGGGCAGATGAAGTGTATAATTCATCTGTTTATTTAAAAAAAAAACTCGGCATATGAAGGGATGTTGTGGTTAGCTCAACGCCCAGGCGCCTTTACTTCCCCAACTTTAAGTCAGGTACCCATTTAAAGCTGGGTGGACTTGTGGGACGACTTTACACCAACTAACACCTGGATCGAACCCAGGACTCTCAGGTCGACAGTCGAGTATCTACACCACTCGGCCATCCGTCCCACTTGGGTTAGTAAGCGTTACGTAATAAATGAACCCCCTCCCCCCTGGGGTGCATATCACATTATAAGTGACCGTTGAAAATGGCTCAGGTTGACCCCCATTTGTTTTGTTTGTGTGTCTCTCTTCTTCTGACCGGCCAGTCGGCCACAGCTGTGTGTCCCCCGAGACGCTGAAGGAGTATGTCCAGCACGTCCTGGAGACCAGCGGGGAGGGCGTGTCCATCTTTCAGATCATCGACAAGAACTTCACCGGAGGAAACAGTTCCGTGATGGACGAGCTGGACGAGACGGGCACCAGGTGGGACATCCCTTCGGCCATCCTGTTCTGTATCACGCTGGTCAGCACCATAGGTGGGTGGAGGTTGTTTTATGTTGTGTTTTTGTGTGTTGATATATTGGACCTCATGTTGTTGTACACAGTGTATTAGATTGAATAGGTCATTGGAGAATATATATCTATGTATCTGTCTGTCTATCTATGTATCTATCTGTCTATCTATGTATCTATCTGTTTATCTATGTATCTATCTGTCTATGTATGTATGTATGTATGTATGTATGTATTATGTATGTATTATGTATGTATGTATCTACCTACCTACCTACCTACCTACTTACCTACCTACCTACTTACCTATCTATCTATCTATCTATCTATCTATCTATCTATCTATCTATCTATCTATCTATCTATCTATCTATCTATCTATCTATCTATCTATCTATCTATCTATCTATCTATCTATCTACCCTTTATCTATCTATCTATCTATTTATCTATCTATCTATCTATCTATCTATCTATCTATCTATCTATCTATCTATCTATCTATCTATCTATCTATCTATCTATCTATCTATCTATCTATCTATCTATCTATCTATCTATCTATCTATCTATCTATCTATCTATCTATCTATCTATCTATCTATCTATCTATCTATCTACCCTTTATCTATCTATCTATCTATCTATCTATCTCTATCTATCTATCTCTCTATCTATCTATCTCTCTCTCTGTATCTATCTATCTATCTAATATATCTGACTACCCCGCTCTTTCTTTATTACCTACCGAAAAACTTCAATGTCTGCCCAAATGTATAAATGTCTGTTTTTATGTCCATCATACAATCTAAGTATATCAACGTATCTATCGGTCCCTTAGTCTCTCTGTCCATCTATCCACTCATACGCCACCCCCCTCCCCCTGGTTATGTTATAAAACTGGACTATAAAGAATTTTATTTTTATATAGACATTAAATCGGTCCTAGCCGTCCTTCAAAAAAAAAATTCCTTCCAGTCAGAAAAAAAAAACTAGAATAAAATCTGCACCATCCATTCTAACAGCAGCAATCTAGAATTGGGGGGGGGGGGGGGGGAGATGGAGTAGGGGGTGTGGCTCAAATGACGGCTTCAGATCCGTCAACATTTTACGTCAAGATCAAATAACTCTCTCCAATTGCTGGATTAAAGGGAACAGATGCACGCCAGAGTTGCTTACCTTCCGTCCCAATGATTGTTGCTGTCTTTTTTTTTCAAAGGTTGGATCTTCAATCAATAAAATGTTATTTTTTTTTTTAAACGCTCCTTTCTCTCCCCACCGTCTCCCCCAATAGTCTCTCCCCATCTCCCCAATAGTTGCAGAGCACTCGGACTGAAACGCTAACAATATTTATGTCCACTTCACAAGTCAATGCTAATTTCAGTTAAGCACCGATTTGACCTCTAAGCCTTGATAGTTAACGTTTTTTTTTTCAACAACTGTGGACCAATACCATTGAAATAGTAATTAAAAAAAAGTTGTATAGCTATCGAGATATGTATGTGTGTGGGCGCCCACAGGGTAAATAGCTTTTGCTGCCCCAAGTGGGAGTTCAATACTTGGCGCCCTCCACCCAGATCTAAAAAAATGCAAAAAAAAAATTAATAGGTGTGTTTTGGTGCACAACTGTCGCACTACTTCTTCCAATATTACAGTGTGTGTGTGTGTGTGTGCGTGGGAGTGTGTGTGTGTGCGTGTGTGTGGGAGTGTGTTTTCGATAAGTACTTAATAGATTTTTGAGTGAAGTCAAACACTTTTAAATATTATTTACTGCAACAGTTTTAGATATTGTTTACTACAGCAATTTAGATGTTGTTTACTGCAACAATTTAGATATTGTTTACTACAGCAATATAGATGTTGCTTACTGCAACAATTTAGATATTGTATACTGCAACAATTTAGATATTGTTTACCGCAACAGTTTTAGATATTGTTTACCGCAACAGTTTTAGATATTGTTAACTACAGCAGTTTAGATATTGTTTACTACAGCAGTTTAGATATTGTTTACTGCAACAATTTAGATATTGTTTACCGCAACAGCTTTAGATATTGTTTACCGCAACAGTTTTAGATATTGTTTACTGCCACTGTTTAAAGGAAGCCATGAAAACCATCTAGATTTATTTATCCCCCTCTCTCTCCTTCATTCTATTTATTTTATTTTACATTTTTACATCTATTGTCTGTCTGTCTGTCATCACCCTAGATCTCAACAACCATAAGTCCTAGACCCATGATGTATATATCATTTTGTAGGTCTTGGCCTGCCAAGAAATGACTTTTTTCCATTACGCGATCTGACCTCTCAGGGCCGTAAAAGGGGCCTTATAAAGTACCGTTTTTTACTATATAAGCTATATTAATAATGGAGCGCCCTATATCTCAGCAACCATAAGTCCTAGACCCATGATGTATATATCATTTTGTAGGTCTTGGCCTGCCATGTGTACATCAAAAGCTCATTTCGCAATAGGACCTCTGAGGGCCGGGCTTCAGGGCTCCGAAGGGGCTTATATATTATATATATGGCCCCATTCTACACCTTGTACGTTCAATAACCCATTCATTTGGTGCGAAATACTGCAGCACGTAGTTTCACCAAGATTTATTAAGAAACTCATCAAATGAAATAGTAAGCTTCACTTAATTGAAATTATCAGAGCTATGCAACAATTGACGGAGTTTAGATTTAAGAGAAAATATTTTTTTTACAGATATATGCATTACACAATTGAATTTATAAACATTTCCAAAATTTACAAATATTTACTGAAAGCTAACAAACGTACTGATACATAACATGAAAATGCGCTAACTCGTCCTGTGTCCAGAATGGAACAGGCTTAATTGCTTGTTTTCTTTCTGTCACGATTTCTTTCTTTAACTCTGTCTTTCTATCAAGATTCCCCCCCCCCTCTTTTCTTTTTGCTTTCGAACTCTTCACTTTATTCTTTAAATTTTGTCTGTCTGCCTTTCTCTCTCTCTCTCTCTCTCTCTCTCTCTCTCTCTCTCTCTCTCTCTCTCTCTCTCTCTCTCTATCACTCTCTCTTTCTCTCTCTCTCTCTCTCTCTCTCTCTCTCAATCATAGTTAAGCAAGCAGGCAGAAACTCTGCAGTATATACGCGTTCAATTATTCTGGCCACATTAACTTCAGTTTCAATCTTGTCCTGACTCAAGGAATCGATACCCTCCCCCCCCCCGGGGGTTGAGTTAACCGGGTCACATCAGCACGTACGGGAGAGTAAAGCTACATGGCCCGATCCATGTTCAAGTCGTGACATCATTAGCTTGCTCCGTCGACTCAAGCACGTACTAATAACCGGCAACAGTTCCAGATCCATACGATAATTGTATTACAGCCAGCCCGCAGCAGTACGATGACGGTCGATCGGCCAGGTTTTCCTATGTATATATATATATATATATTTCAAACCGAGGATGGGAGCAGTGGCGTAGTGAGGTAGGGGGCAAGGGGGGTCATCATGCCCCGGGCGCTACTCTGGACACACACAAGTACTCACACACAGACTCTGGACACACAGATAATAAGACATGACCCTTATAGTTTCATATAATGACACTCAATGTATTTATGTAAAACTGTCGCATTTAAAACATGAACTGAGCAAACACAACCGAAACAAATGAAAGTTATACATATTTTTTTTTTGTTTCCAATTAACAGGTTACGGCAACATGGCGCCCAAGACGTACGAAGGTCGTCTGTTCTGCATATTTTACGCCATCATCGGGATACCCATGTTTGCCGCGGTGCTGGTGGGGACGGGGGAGAGGCTGCAGAAACCAATCAAAATGATCCACAACTACAGGCCCTGGATCAAGGATAACCCAACCAGGGATGAGCAGCTGAAATCTATCGTCTTCTTATTGATAGGTGAGGCCTGTGTTGACCATATTTGATCATATTCGTTTTTTTTTAAAAAGATTTATTCAGCTTTTGGGCGGGGGGGGGGAGGAGGGGAGGCTTGGCTGATACTTGGAGAACGCACCGCACCGGAACACTCTGGTGTAAGGATGAGATGAAATCTCTTAGATCCCTATAAACCACGAATGGTTTTTTTATGGTGCCCTTCTTTCATCCCCACCATAGCCGATAGTGCAATTGCCATGGAGGCACCACGGGAGATATATCGGGAACTTGATCCAAGACTTGAAAAATTTCCTTGGTCCTACTGGAGATCGAACGAGGTACATTCAGGTCGAAAGTCGTGCGCTTTAGCGCACGAACATTCGTCCCCTCGGATCCCTCTGGTAGGTGCACCTTTTTGCCCCCCCCCCTCCCCAAACATTAGATTTGATAGAAACTTGTACTGGAAAGGGGTCATTTTGATGGCTGTTGGGGGCTATGCGGTTTAGGATGACAAACCAAAAAGAACAGCTCGTGTGACTTTAAGGTGGTTCAACAAGGCAGGGGGCACTACTGGGGCAGAGATCGATATCTTATTGTTTTCAAAATCAGACGCTATAATTATGAATTCTCTATAAAAATGTTTTTTTGGTTTTTATCTTTCTGTGTCGGGAAGGAAATAATTGGGTTTACATTCACTGAGAAATAATTGGATTTACATTCACGGAGAAATAATTGGGTCTACATTCACGGAGAAATAATTGGGTCTACATTCACGGAGAAATAATTGGGTTTACATTCACGGAGAAATAATTGGGTTTACATTCACAGAGAAATAATTGGGTTTACATTCACGGAGAAATAATTGGGTTTACATTCACAGAGAAATAATTGGGTTTACATTCACGGAGAAATAATTGGGTTTACATTCACGGAGAAATAATTGGGTTTACATTCACGGAGAAATAATTGGGTTTACATTCACGGAGAAATAATTGGGTTTACATTCACGGATAACCAATTGGGTTTACAT
>JAGDYQ010000008.1:9153808-9251308 GCA_021962125.1 Bulinus truncatus
TAACGTGATTTGGATGAACTGTTACGTGCTTTGGATGAACTGTAATGTGGTTTGGATGAACTGTAACGTGGTTTGGATGAACTGTAACATGATTTGGATGAACTGTAACGTGATTTGGATGAACTGTAACGTGGTTTGGATGAACTGTAACGTGGTTTGGATGAACTGTAACGTGATTTGGATGAACTGTAACGTGTTTTGGATGAACTAAAACGTGGTTTGGATGAACTAAAACGTGGTTTGGATGAACTGTAACGTGATTTGGATGAACTGTAACGTGGTTTGGACGGACTGTAACGTGGTTTGGATGAACTGTAACGTGATTTGGATGAACTGTAACGTGGTTTGTGTAATATCGAAATGAATAAGAAACATTCCAATAGTAATCCGAAAGAAAAAAAAGATACAGCATGGAAATAAACTACACATTGTTGACCACACAGCCGGACTCATCAAACAATATCTGTAAGGTTGACAGTTTTTGTTTGTTACTTATCGCCATAATGACATGAAAAATTTCTATGCTGGTCTGAAAGAAATCTTCGGCCCGACTTCAAACGGTTCGTCACCGCTGCTCAGCTTAGATGGGTCTCACCTGATTACAGAAAAGGAAAAAAAAAATTTTGCAGAGATGGGCTGAACATTTCGACAACGTGCTCAATCGCCCGTCTACCATCAGCGACGAAGCTATCCAGCTTTTACCTCAGGTCGCCACTAATACCACACTTGCTGATCCACCCACCTTTGTTGAGATCACCACAGCAATTAGACAGCTGTCCAGCGGCAAAGCGCCTGGATCAGATGCCATCCCGGCAGAAATCTATAAGGAAGGTGGCCAAGCTTTGACAAAAAAATCTCCTTCAGCTCTTCATTCTAATATGGCAAACAGAGACACTACCCCAGGACTTCAAGGATGCCTCCATCATACATCTTTACAAGAAAAAAGGAAATCGCCATGCCTGTGACAATCACCGCAGCATTTCCTTGCTATCCATAGCAGGGAAAGTCCTCGCCCGACTCCTCCTCAACAGACTCAACGTACACCTGGAACAACAAGGTCTCCTGCCTGAAAGTCAGTGTGGGTTCAGAAAAGAACGGGGAACAGTTGACATGGTGTTCGCTGCCAGGCAGCTCCAAGAGAAGTGTCAGGAACAGAACACTGATCTGTACTCTACTTATGTTGACCTCACCAAAGCATTTGACACCGTCAGCAGAGATGGCTTATGGAAGATCATGGCTAAATACGGATGTCCCTCAAAGTTCATCTCCATCGTGCGACAGTTTCACGATGGCATGCAGGCCAGGGTGCAGGACAACGGTGAAGCATCCCAACCATTCGCAGTCACAAATGGAGTGAAACAGGGCTGCGTCCTAGCGCCGACCCTATTCAGTCTCATGTTCTCCGCAATGCTGACAGATGCCTTCAAAGGCAGTGAGATGGGCATTGGGCTGAGATACCGCACTGATGGTGGCCTATTCCACCTCAGAAGGCTCCAAGCCAAAACAAAGGTCCTGACAGACACCACGAGAGAATTCCTATTCGCCGACGACTGCGCTCTAAACGCAGATTCAGAAACCAACATGCAACACTGCGTCGACCAATTCTCACGTGCATGCCTCAACTTTGGTCTCACCATCAGCACACAGAAAACCGAAGTGATGTACCAACCAGCCCCAGGCAAACAATACATCGACCCCAACATCCACGTTAACGGCCAGAGACTGAACACGGTGGAGAAATTCACCTACCTTGGCAGCACTCTCTCTCGTTGTGTTGTAATGGACGACGAAGTTATCGCACGAATCGTCAAAGCCAGTGCAGCCTTTGGTAGACTTCACTCCAACGTCTGGAACAGAAGAGGTATCAGCCTACCCACCAAGTTGAAGGTGTATCACGCCATCGTCCTCCCAACACTACTGTACGCAAGCGAAACCTGGACAGTCTACCAGCGCCATGCCAAGAAACTCAACCACTTTCACACAACCTGCCTCAGGCGCATAATGAGGATCAGATGGCAAGACAAGGTTCCCGACACTGAAGTCCTTGCAAGAGCCAACATGTCCAGCATCTACACCATACTAATGCGCTCTCAGCTTCGCTGGGCAGGCCACCTCGCTCGCATGCCAGACCACCGACTGCCTCGAAAGATCTTCTACGGAGAACTGCAGCAGGGAAAGCGCTCTCGCGGAGGCCAGAAAAAGTGCTACAAGGACACGCTGAAGTCCTCTTTGAAGGCTTTCAACATGGATCCTGATTGCTGGGAGGAAGATGCCCAGGACAGAGCTTTGTGGCGTCACTCTGTTCACATAGGCGCTGGGTTATGTGAGGCAAATAGAACTGTTGCTGCTGAAACGCGACGCCTGGTTCGCAAAGCTCGCGCTGCCGACCACCATTCCCTGTCCCCACTGTCATAGACATTTCCATGCAAGGATTGGACTAGTCAGCCATTTGCGCACATACCGACACCCACCAACCAACACTCCAACCTCTGATGACTAGATGGTCTTCATCGAATACAATGGACGAACTATACAACGTGGTTTGGATGAACTGTAACGTGGTTTGGATGAACTGTAACATGGTTTAGACGGACTGTAACGTGGTTTGGATGAAGTGTAATGTGTTTTGGATGAACTGTAACGTGTTATTGAAATATGTAGGAGCTTATGGGAATATAAAGGAGCTTATGGGAATATGTAGGAGCTTATGGGAATATGTGGGAGCTTATGGGAATATGTAGGAGCTTATGGGAATATTTGGGAGCTTATGGGAATATGTGGTAGCTTAAGGGAATATGTATGAGCTTATAGGAATATTAGGAGCTTATGGGAATATGTAGGAGCTTATGGGAATATTTGGAGCTTATGGGAATATGTAGGAGCTTATGGGAGTAAGTTGAAGCTTATGGGAATGTTAGGAGCTTATGGGAATATGTAGGAGCTTATGGGAATATGTAACATGTTTTTAAGTTAACTAAGTGACATCATTTAAACATTACCTACTTATAAAGTTGAGTATTAGCAGCTGGCATTCGTGGACCTGAGGAGTTCACTCGCTTTCCAAAGATGTTGTGGACAATATTCATGTCTGCATCATAGTACTGTTAATTTGATTGCAATATTAATATCTTTTAAAAATTATACATTCATTAAATTTTATAAACTGTAACGTGGTTTGGATGAACTGTAACGTGGTTTGGATGAACTGTAACGTGGTTTGGATGAACTGTAACATGATTTGGATGAACTGTAACATGGTTTGGATGAACTGTAACATGGTTTAGACGGACTGTAACGTGGTTTGATAAACTGTAACGTGGTTTGGATGAACTGTAACGTGATTTGGATGAAATGTAACGTGATTTGGATGAACTGTAACGTGGTTTGGATGAACTGTAATGTGGTTTGGATGAACTGTAATGTGGTTTGGATGAACTGTAACATGGTTTGGATGAACTGTAACATGGTTTGGATGAACTGTAGCATGTTATTGGAATGTGTGAGAGCTTATGGGAATATGTATGAGCTTATGGGAATATGTGGGAGCTTATGGGAATATGTAGTAGCTTATGGGAATATGTGGGAACTTTAGGGAATATGTATCATGTAAATTAACTGAATTACACTTACCAAAGAGAAATTCGTCATTCTCAACAAAATTATCTTATTAAATTATGTAAGATTGATTGCTTCTGCAGCATTCCGTTGAGAAACTACATCAAATTTTATAGGCTGGAATGGATCTTCAAAAAAAAAAAAGAAGAAAAGTTTAAGATATTTTTTTGAAATGAGAACTCTCTAAATAATTTATTTTAAAATGTAAACGGGTAAAAAAAAAAATTACTGTATTATCCTTTTTCTGGAATACGCATAGATGCATAATAAAACTGCCTGTAAGCCCCAACATCATCAGGAGATGTCAAATTAAAGTAACCAACTGAAACAGTCTGAAAAACAATTGTTAGCTCAAAAAAAACAATTTCCAATTTGTTTAGCTCAAGACCGAACTTGATTTTTAAAAAATGAGAATCATAATGCATTTTCACGAATAAATGAATTAAAAGTAAAGGTAAAAAAAATTAAATTGTCTACAATTTAAAATTCCTACCTCATGTTTTGCCACAAGATTTAAAATTTCCTCTTGAGAGTTCAATATTTTTAGTGGATTATCAAATTTTCCAAAAACAGAATCATATGTTCAGCTCTAACATGACCTGGATTTAAAATAAATGAAACACACAAAAGTTCATTTAATTGAATGCTAAAAAAAAATACAAAAATTGTAATTAAATGTTTATCACTTTAACCCATTGGTTCCGTAGGGGAAAAACTAGAGATACCCTGCAATTACTGAGGGTTTTTGGGCTTGAGGGGAAAAAACGGGTGGGTGTACAAAAACGTCCGTAACTTTTAAAGTAATAGAGATTTAAGAGATAGTTCCCTAAAAGAATACATTTTTTTTTACAAAGAAATGAATTATCTTTCAATCTGTTATACAATTGATATTTAAAAAGTTATTTTTCAGAAAAGTATGACGATTTTTTTTTTCAATTTTGATTTTTAAACCCTATTTTCAACCGAAAATTTTATCCGGAGATTATAAAAATAGCCCATAGGTATATCAAGATAAAATAAACAGCATTCAATTTCCTTTACAACAGTGTGCCGAGAAATTATACATTAAAATCAGAGGTTAGTTTGTGTGGCGCGCTAGTAATGTAGGTTGTTCGCTTGGCTGAGACCCAGTTTGGCTAGCTATGTGCGGGTTCGATTCCTGACATACATTTTTTTTTTCAGATTTTATTTTTCAGGATCAGGGTTAGGGATAGGGGGTTAGGGATAGGGTTAGGGTGTGGAGCAATATCTATTGATGGTCATTTTTTAATAAATCATAATTTTTTTTTCCAGATTTTTTTTTCAGGATTAGGGTTAGGGATAGGATTAGGGATAGGGATAGGGATATGGTTAGGGATAGGGTTAGGGTGTGGAGCAATATCTATTTATGGTCCCCGAAAAAAAAAAAATATCTCCGATTTTTAACAGTAAATGACGTCATCAACGTCTGCAGTAAATAAGAGTTCTCATTCATTCTGTTTACTCTTTAATTGTGTTAAAACGATCGCCGATTTTGAGCACCATCATTGTGTAAGTAATAATATCATAATATAAACTGCATTTATAACTTTACATCATAAGAGTTCATTCTGTTGACGGAAGCGGTAAAAAAAAATACATCGTCCGTCATTTGACGGACGTGGAGCCAGTGCGTAAGAATTACTTGATCAAGATTTGATAAAGTGTTATGAATTGAAAAAAATTACCATTTTTAATGGAGTGTGGGCTGAAATAGTAACATCTTTATATCATCATGTCGGAAATTAAACGATCATTCTTATGATATATATTTTATGTATGCTGACTTTATAGTAAAAATGATCAAGGTATATAGAATCGATATATTGGTTATGCAACTTTCAAACCTTACACATTACAAACGAAAAAACAACAAAATATTTATAACAAATGTGTGCGAATTTAAGCATTATAATAATTTCTCTTCCTATCGGCTATACTTTCTTCATTTTTTTTCCAAAATTAATATAATAACGAACTTTTGAAATCGGTCACCATATTGGACCATAAAACAGTCCGGACACAAATTATTAATCTCAATAAATTCAAAGTGATTTAGAAAAAATAGGTGATTTAAGTGATAGTACTAAAAGTAAACATAATAGGGACACAAACAATGTTTTAAAATGGTAAATGTAGCTACTCACATGTTGTTATAACGTCATCATAATTAATGTAATCCATATTGAAATATTAAGTCTCACAGCACTGCCATCGTCATAGTGTAATTCAGTGGGCAGTGCTCACAGTCACAAGACACACATCCATTAATAACAGAAATATATCACATTCACAAAACAAAAAAATCTGCAATTGGACGTGAGGATTTTAGATTTCATATATTCTCTTTAATGTGTTTTAAGTCTTCAACAAATTAATATAAAGAAATTGTAATAGTAATTACAAGACGTAAAACTTACTAAAACACGCCTCATGTCGGAGGGGGAGATTTTAGTGATGTCATAAATCTGCAGATGTTTATCGAAAATAACTACATCGCCGTAAATCTACTAGAAATAATTAATTATAATCATTTTTATATTACTTATTGTAAAAAAAAATCATTTTTAAACGTAAATGTTAAATAATTCGTAAAATGTGTTTAGTTTTGAGGCAACACGCTGTGTTCTGTGTCTAAGGTTAACAATAGTACTGCGCATGCGCGATGAACCTGTTATGCAATTTTTACAAAGAAATTCCTCTCATAGGGGGTCTGGTTTCTGCCTCCCTGTTATTACGTAATGGAAATTTTTTTTTCCGTGTAACCACCAGAGATATTGCTCCACACCCTATCCCTATTCCTAATTCTAATATACTGGCTGTTACCCGGAAAAAAAAAATAAGGATTACGGCCATATTCCTAATGGTGCTGGCCGTAACCGTAGCCACTTCGGGTTTTTATAATTTAAAAAACAAACTAACAGTAACAGATACTTCAAAATTATTTAATTTTTTTTTTTAAAGGAACAATTTTTATGAAAATAACTATGAAAAAAATCTAAAAAATACTGCTGATTCTAATTCATTATTGTTCTTTATCTTTAATACCACATTACACTATTATCTTTCTAAATAAGTACAAAATATGCTTACAAAGACAACTACCCTATGTTGTTTTTTTCCCCCCAAAACACGGTCACTAGTGTCGGAAAGAAAATCAATGTCGGATTTCCACATACCTAGGAACAGTAATTTACGTTATTTTGAGCTGAGAAACAAGAAAGGTTCTGCTGTTTTCTTTAGTGTTGTATTAATGTTGTTAATATGAAAATCACTTCGTATATCTGAAGGAATTAGACATTTCCTTGTCTAATTGAAGCAATTAATCCACATTTGCCTTCTTTTGGGGTCCAAAGGAAACCTAACCATATAAAAGATTACTTGGGCATTCTTTGAATTAACGGAGTGGCTACGGTTCTGTTTTTTTGAATTCCACACTTCCGCAACAACTTGCAAACAACAGCCATCAAAATACTAGAAATTTTTTTTTATTTTTTCTCATAGAAGAGTAGCACCAAAGCTTACGTCGCGCCCTCTAACAGAAATGAAATCATTAGGGGGTATAACGTCGATCTAGTTCTTTATATTACCCCCTTACGAAACCTAGTCACAACAACAGTCCTAGAAGTGCCTGTTATTTCTAAAGCTTGTTTGCCTGAAAAATAATTAATATTTAGGCTTAATAAATCTAAGTGAATCCTAATAGATTTAATAAGGTAAAAATAAACATTTAAACTTTTCTCCCCCAACAAATAAATGATTCGTTCATAAGCCGGGCCAAAGTCCATTCGAGCAATTAATGTTGTTAGCAGTCACTTAAATCCTACTCCTGGTTTTCAATAACTACACTCGCTTCAATCAATGATTAACATTCTTCCTCTTCTTCCTTTGGCTCTACAACCCATTTATGGCCCTGGCCTGCAGTACTACTCTTCTCCATTTTTCCCTATCCATGGTCTTCTTCCTCCACTCTCTCACAGTCACTCTGTTTTAGTCTTATCATACTTATGCCTGCCAATGAGGAATGACTTTAACTTAAAGTTTAAGGTCTTTCTCCACCTCCTCTAAACATCTGCTTCTTGGTCTGCCCTTAGGTCTTTTCTCATTGGGTGTTGCCTTATATATTGTCTTTGGTCCTATGTAATAATAGTATGTTGTTTTCCATTCCTAAGTGCCCTACCCACTTCAATCTATTCATTTTAATTTCAGCTGTTATATTTGCCAGTTTTGGTTTATCGTATAACTCGTATATTTCTGAATTTGTTCTACTTCTCCACTCATTATTGTCCTTTACTGGCCCTTATATTTTCCTTTCCCAAGTGTTTAGCATATTTTCTGCTTGTTTGCTGATGGTCCATGTTTCACAACCATATGTTACTGTTGGCCGGATCATTGTCTTGTAAATGGCTTTTTGAAGTTTTCTGGAGATCTGTTTGTTTTTGTGGATTTTATGCAATGTGTAATATATTCTGTTCCCTACCGTACTTCAAGTCTGTTTTTGATCTCTATCATAATATAATTTTTCTCACTTAAGGTTGATCCTTGGTATTTAAAGTTTTCTACTCTTTCAAAAGCTCTATCACTGATTTTGAATGTTTTTTTCTTTTCCTTCTTTTTCATTTCTTGCAATAACATGTATTGTGTCTTAGAGTCATTTATTGAATAATCTGCTTTCTGAGCTGCTGTTTCTAATTATATGAATACTTTTGCTATATTCTTGCTTTGCTTTCCTATCCGTGTTATATCATCTGCATATGCGAGTTACTGGAGGGGTTCTGTAAATAATATTGACTTAGTATTATTTATAAACATGATGTAAGTTTAATGTCTATTGATGCCTCACTCAAATTCTCAATTCCATCATTTGTCCTAACTTACACTGATCTTACAGGGCAAGACTGTTATTATTAATTTATAGTTAAAGATCCAACTTATTAAATATTATTAATTATTATGAGTAATGAGTCTTATGAGTGTACATACACATATTACACCACGGTTTTCAAACTTTTTTTGTGACTGTACCCCAAAGGGTGCGAAAGTCTGTCCGTCGGTACCCATCACACAACATGTAATATTTTTATAGTCTTTGGTTGTTTAAAATAAAAATTATATGTGGCTGCTAATCCCTTGGGATATGCAGAGAATTCTGACATAGTTTTTAACAAGTCAATACATTTTCACATTTCATGATTAGTCTATTTTGTACATAGCATAGTCAAAAATTTTACTTGTTTTCATCAAAACACTAAACTTTGTAATTTTCCCCTTCAGCACTTTCAAAATGAGGTGGCAAAACTTTTTGAAATCACTGACAAATTGGTATGATGTTACCATTGGTATTGGTATGGTGTTACCATTGATAACACTATGACATGAAAATGAGATCTCAAAAATGGAGAAGTTGTTAGTCCATAGTGACTTATATTTTTTTAAAACAAAAATCCATATGAAACCAGATAGCCAGGGATTAGAGAGAATTGTAAATATGGAGGTTGTTTGTGAGAAGTCCCTTCATATTATTCATATAATATATATTTATAATTGTAGAACTATCTATAATATGTATATACATTTCCTCTGTTGTAATTCATATTTATAAATATGGATATTGCTTTTATATGATAGCCATCAATGTGCACTAATTTTTTTTTTAAATTAAACATATATAAATTTTTACCTAAATAATTTTAGCTAAACTTTTAGGTACAAATAATTAAATAAAAAGTCATTACTAAATATTTTTAAAGTACTTTAAGTATCCACAATGATAATTTTCCAAACTTTTTATACCGTAATTCTTTTTTTTTTTTTTTACAAATTTAACTAATTTTTATTTAATAAAAAATTGCCAAATAAAACGACTCAATGTTATAGATTTTATTATCCGACACACAATTCTGCCTGTAAGATATTAGAATATGTAATCATAAAACTGATCATACTGTATAAATGTTGGTTACAGTAGTTTTTGTTCTGAGCGTAAGTTATCTTATGGCTTCTATCTTGACAGGTAAAAATCAGCATATTGTCAATATCAAAGGTTCAATACATATGTAGCTGCACTGAAAAGTCTTTAATTAACTACTGTTGCATGACTCTTTTAATACTTTCGCTGTCATATACCACAACAATTGAAGTAAATAAACAGTGTCAGCCCCTCAAAATATAATGACTGAGAATTCATAATAATGCTCGTAATGGGTACTTATTGTCCAAAGTTATAACCGCAGTACAGAACACATTGTAGTAATATAATACGGTAATAAACTTACAATGTGACCGATATAATATATAGTTCAAACTAGTTTGATATAAACTATACAGTATTTTTGTCATTGGACTTAGCACAGACCATCTCCCCATTATTAATTGTTAACCCTAAAGAACACACAGTGCTTTCGCATAACTGTCAAACATCACTCAACATAAATAGCGAGATACGCTGATAGCTAAAAATAATTGTACAAAATCACTAAACTTTAATTAGCTCAACTGGAAAACTATACATGTATCACCCTTGTGAAACACAAGACGGTTTAATTTTTTGTTGGAAGATGATCAAAAGATAGTGTAAAATTCTTAAAATATTCTGAAAAAACTACACATTTTTATTTAGTAGGTGTGAAAGATTAGTTAAACCAATAGTAACTTTTTAGATAACTTTTGCCCATCACTGGACATCGCAAATCTATTATTGTATTATAGTAATTCAAAGCTACTTAAATCTTTTGTTAAATCTGTTTTCAGCACCATTTACAAGTTTGAATGCATTATGTAATAAAAAACATTTGAGAAAATTATCCTTTACATAAAGAATTAGCTTGAATGATCTCATTGTTAATTAAATTAGCACTCGAGACCTGAATTATTTTTTAACTAGTATTAATACTGGAATAAAATATATGTATGTAAATTATAAATGTTATAAATATGAAAATTAAATTTCTATACAATTGTCTTAGATGAACAAAAAGAGTTTTCAAAGAATATCCACCCTTGGAAGATTTTACATCTACGCCATTCATGGCTATGTCACTGAAGTTATGTTTACTGCATTATGGGAGTTTGTAGTAAATTTAAATTGGAAATTTCCAGGGAACACAAGTGTATGGTAATTAAAGAAATTAACAGCAATTAATTGATACACCAAAATATATTTCAGCAATTAAAAAAAAATTTTTTTTTTTTTAAACTTTTTGAAGGAAAATTCTCTTGTTCAATATGCATATCTGTGGGATGGATGGCCGAGTGGTGTAGATACTCGACTGTCGACCTGAGAGTCCTGGGTTCGATCCTCGGTGAGGCCCATGGAATTTTTTCAGGTGAAATTTGGTGCAAAGTCGTCCTACAAGTCCACCCAGCTTTAAATGGGTACCTGACTTTAAGTTGGGGAAGTAAAGGCGGCTGGGTGTTGTGCTAACCACACAATCCCTTCATATGCCGAGGTTATAGAAACAGATGAATTCTACACTTCATCTGGCCCGAAGGCCCGCTAGGGCTAAGAAGGGAACTTTACTTACTTTTAATATGCATATCTAATGATTTAAAAAAAAGACAGATTTTACTATATATCACCATAAACTCTTAATATTGTTTTGAGATCTATTTATAGTATGTTGTCTAAATAAAATGGATATAGTGATAAAAAGATTAATTCTCTGTACAATATCACATTCCAACTTATTACTTGTAAAATATGATGATAAATATTAGATAGATAGTTTGCCGGATTTTTACTAATTATTTTTTTTCTTTTAAAATTTAGGTCATTCCCTATATATGGACTCTCTGGACTTGTGTTAGAAATACTTTTCGTCTGTTTGAGCAGCAGAGGGGTACCATTTTTAGCAAGAGGACTAGTGTACACATTTTGGACATATTGCTGGGAATTTAGCACTGGCTATGTTTTAAAACAGTTCGGGGCTTGCCCTTGGGACTATACACCTTTCCATGGTGACTTTATGGGTCTTGTCACCTTGGAATATGCCCCGTTGTGGTATCTTGGAGCACTTTTTCATGAGCAGTTTATCATGTATTACACATGCAGGATATTTTTTGGACCTTCTAAGGAAGAGGAAACTGATAAAGCTGTTGAGCGTAATGTTAACAATGGTTCGACTGAAACTAGAAAAGTGAAATAAAACCTCTGAATATTTCTTAATACCCGGTACTAAAAATATGTTTCACTAATATTTTGTAATATATTCATATTATTTCAAAAATGATCAACACTGTACTATTTTACATGACCAGATTAATTTTACTTGTCCAAAATGTTTTTTTTTTATTAATGTTCTCATACGTTTTAATGTACAGTGTAAACCTTTTTGTTTTCAGTTAAACACTTAAGTGCCAAAAAAAAATCATAATAATCTCAATATACATGTACTTATCAGATAAATATAGAACCATATGGGTCTACATTGGTGTTTCATTTTTTTTAAATTACATAAATAGTCACAATTATAAACTGGCTTCCAGTTGTATACAAGCTTTTGTTCATTCTGAATTTTTTTTTCAGTGTATTTTTTATATAACTAGTATAAGCTTGTTTTATTGAATAGAAAATTATTTTTTTTATGAGCACTTTTGTTGCTAACTTGTTATTTGCTAGAATAACTTTCATAATTTACCCAGTGTAGAAAAAATACAACTTTACAAACTGCTTTCATGTAAAAAAAAAATTTTTTTTAATATTCTCAGACATGGTTTTTCTAAAAATAGTATACATATCCTGTTTGTTTGCTAAAAAACACTGTGTTACTTTTTTAAAACAAACTTTTTTTTTTGACTAAGCAACAAATAGTTGTTTCTTTTTAACATTTATAAAAAAAATAACACTTCATTTAAATTGACCAAATTTTTTGTACCAATTTTAGTACATGTAAGTCCTCTAAAATCTGTAAGAAATTTTTTTTACAGACATTTTAAACATCTTATGTTTGTATTCATAAATTCATGTTTTCTGAAAACGAATTTGATCCATCTTTATATGAGACTTATTACATTCTATTGTAGACAGCATATTGTTTGCATTTAAGATCATCCCTCACTAACGTCCTCATACAATTTCCTTATGAACATTATTTCCAATTTATCAATATATGTATATGTGTTGAACGTGGTGAATAAGAAAGTTAACGTGGCTTTCAAAGAGAAGTTTACTTTGATTGTTGATGTTAATGCTTTATTTCATCAATTTAGAAAACTTTTTTGTACGGTTGTAAACAGGTAATTATTATGTTTACATGATTAGTAATATAGTTTAAAGGTTTTGTTGGAAAATTTATATCGTTATAAAGAAAGCTGCTGTTGTTATCTAGTGCCATAGTCCAAGAGGACAAATACTATTTCGTGTCCTAAAAAAATAATAATCTGGTTTGTTTAATTTTGAAATATACAGATTTTTGTTGTCATTGTGTACACTGAGTGTGATTAATAGCGTCTTGTATATGCCTTTTTAAAAAAGTGAATTAACTGTAAGAAGAGTTTATGAAAGAATTATATGAACTCTACAAATAAATATTAATCACTTTGAGATAAACAAGAAACTCAATAATATGTATATTTACAAAGGCTAAAACTGAACATTTCAAATATATTTTTTAGTAAATAATTGGCCTTCACTTTTATGAACTTTGCATCTTTACCAATGATTTAAATAATACACATACACTTTGTAGGTTTGCACTTGTTATTACTAAAATATGTTCTTAAATTGTTTTTGTGGACAAAAAATAGGTTTTTATATTTTTCTATCTTTTTTTATTGATATAATTTATGCACACTGGTACATTTTTCTTTTTACATTTAAAATTTTTATTTTTATGAAAGTCTACCTATTTAAAGTGATGTAATTAAACATTCATTATACATGTATATTATAAATATATTTTAAAAAAATGACTAGGTGATCTCAAGAGTGTTTTAACATTATACATGTATTTATTTACTTTCACCCGTTTGAATGTATGTTTGCTATGCTACTGAGTTATTTTATTTATTTGAAGAGTCAGACCTTGTGCTTGATGTACACATGAATGTGGTGTGTAGGCAATGAAAACTTCTTCACCATTTCTCTAAATATTTGAGATGATACATTTTCAAAATTTTCATGTGCACTTAATGGAATGCTTGAATTTTGAAGTGCACTCTAGCATAAAATTATTACTATGACTGGCAAAAATTATAACATAGTTTAATATCTGGCTGGGACATAACATTGATATACATTAAGAAATATTTAAATATCATTGCTGAACTATAAGTCCTAATTAGGCAAGAGATATTAATTTTATATGTTTGTAAGGGCTATTTGGGTTGACCTTGTTGAGAAATTCAGTAAGAAGTAAAGATTTATTAAAGAGAATTAGTTTCTCTTGTTTTTATTAGTAACAATCCAGTTTCTGACTAATGCTAGGTACTACTAAAGCCTAATACATTTTAGCATCCCATTGCCAGTTATTCCCCATGAAATTTACTAAAAACGCTAAGGTGAAAATGTCAGATCATTTTTGAGAAACAATATTTGTTTAACAAACACATTAAAAGAATTATTTATTTTTTTTAGAAATAATCCTACAATTTTTTTTTCCTTATTTGTACACATTAAGCTGTTTATTTACACCAACAAAGTAAAACTTGTGTTGTATATTTTTTTCTTTGAGCACTCCAGATTTATTGTATTGGCTTTTACTTTTGAGCATATTTGACATTTAGATATCTTAGCACTTGATTTTTTTTCGTGTGCCATTTTTAATCCGCTTTCTTTTTTTGTCAAACATATTTAAGTTTTTGTTTATTTATGTATTAAACATTCCACTAATATGTTTGCACACACTTTGATTTTGAAAAAAAAGAAGGCTTTGAATGTATTTTTTTTTATGAACTTTGGATCCAATTCTTCTATGCTCAAGACTTAACAGAACCTGATCAGTAAGGTGTTATTCAATTATTACATAACTTTGGGGGGGGGGGGAGTGGTTGAAATGTAACACATAGTGTGGGCTAAAAATCAAGAAGTGTTATGTGATAAGTGAATGGTCCCTAATAGTTTTATATAAAGCTAATCATTAATTGCTTGACTTGCTTTTTACCTGTTTATTTAATTAAATAAAAGTTAAAAACTAGAAAAAGACACAATCATTCATTTCATCATAAATCTTGGCATTAATAATGTACTGGCATTTTTTTTTTGTTCCAATAAATTGTTTTAATTAATCCCTTAGAAGATGTGATTTAAATCGATTTATTTTTTAGTTGATATGGTAATACATAGCCTTGAAGCGCTATTTTTTTTTTTGTATTAATGATTACATTTACAGATACATATTTATTATAAATGTAATTTAGTTGCACATTACTTTATCATTTTCAGCCTGGAACCTTAAACTTTGTGTGTGTTTGTGTGATTTATACTTTTACACCTGTTTAACTCTGAATGATAAATAACTAATAATTAATTAAAAAAAACAGCATTATTCTGCAACGGCTGTTAACATCTTTTAAACCGGTTAGCCAAACAAGCTTGTAATATTTTGTGTAATAAAATTATATTTCTAAATGGTATTTTTACTTTTGTGATTTCTGAAAATGTCTCTACAATTTTTTTTTATAATTATTTCTTTTGGAATAAAAAAAAAAAAAATCACAAGATTAAACTTCTGAATTAGTTTTGAATAAATGCTTTAACCAAATAAATGTTTGTCCTCCAAAAAAAAACAAATTTCATATAATTTTAAAGGTGGTTTTAAATTAATGGCTTTAATAAAACATCCCTCCAGGTTACAGAGAAATAATTCTTGACTGATTTTTTTTTTTTAATTTCATGTAGCTAAAAACACTATCTTAGTTTAACATGAGAGCCATCATTACTGAGTAGCACATTTAATCACTTATTAAAAAAAATATTGGTCTTTATTTATTGCCTAATTGGCTATTTTTTTTAGAATTGAAATATTGCTCTAGGTACACTGAAAATTAAAAGACAATAAACTTAATATAATTTTTTTTAAGTTTTCCAGAGGATCTGCTTATTGATTTTTTTTTCACTTTTTGAACTTAATCCAGCAAATGAGCAGGCATTGATGATTGAGTGTAAGTTGAACATTGTAACCTTAAAAGGGATTAGGACAATAGAGAAGTCAAAAAAGTTCTAAGGTATCTCTCTGTCATAAGATATTTGAGCCGAATTGGAGAGCATCCTGACTATACAAGAAGTCTTTTGATGAGCGACATTAATCTTGTACTACTAATGGCATAGTTAAATTACATCAAATGACCACGGTCCACGGCTAGATCGGATTCAATCCTTCATGTCTGCCTTTACATTTACTTGAAACTCTGATAATGGCTTAGTTGTTTGTCGGACTATAATTTATTCTTTATCAAGGGAAAACATTAGCATTCATTTCTCACAGTATTTCCCCCCTGACCTTACTGAAAACAACAACCACATAGCTAATAGATGAGCTATATAAATATTTGTCATGTGTTGACCTAAATGATAAGTTGGCAATTATTGTATGCTAAGAGTTATCTCCTCTGACTGCGAAAAGAAAATGGCAGCTTCCATAGTCAAACAAGAACCCACTGAAGAGATTGATATTGAAGCAAAGTAAAAATACATATATTTTATATTATATACTTTTCTTAAATTATTTAACGCAATTTTACAGCTAAAACTATTTATCCCTCTTCCTATGACTCTACATCTCGTGTAGGTATAATCCTCAATCTCTGGCGACTCTGCCTCTGGCACTCTTTCTTCACTCATTCCTAAGTATACTGTATAGCCTATAGGCAGTATAGCCTATGGTTTAACTTAAGGTCTTTCTCGACCTCATCTATGCATCTGCCTCTTGGTCTGACCTTCGATTTTTTCTTATTAGATATTGTCTTATTGCCTTAGTTAATCTATTCTACTCCGTTCTTTCTACTTGCCCAACCCGACACATCCAGAGTCACTAGAGATTAAAAGTAATAAAGTTTATAAAGACTATTCAATTCATTTCGATTTCTGCTCAGCTGTTATGTTAGGTTACTCATATTGCTCGTCCTATTTCTTTATGTCTCGGTGCTTCTTCATACATTCTTTTTAAACCATCTTACAACTATTCTTTGGTGTCACTTAGACTTAATTATATTTTTCTCCCCCACAAATCCTGACCCCCAAAGACAATGTGTTTGTAGTGTTTCCATTGTAGAAGATGATGGTGTCCTCTGAAGTGTTTCTTTTTTAGTATATCTGATTTTTTTCATCTTATTTCTTTTAGTGCTGCTACTTTTAATTCCTAAGGTGTTCAAAAAGAGATTAAGGCTTCTGCTCTCTAGAAGCTCAATACATTCTCCAAGTCACTATCCCGTACCCATGTCAGTTTACAAGGGAGGATTGGTTTAAATCATTCCTTTTTTTTTTATTAGTTGGTTTGTTTTTGTACTAAGGTGTCTTTTCATAAATGGGTTGCTAGCCCTGTGCATTACCACTAGGGTATTGTTCCTTACAGCTTTGTTTCAGGTATGGATAATTCCACTACTATTAAGTAAGGCAACTGCCCCGCATCTAAGCTTACTGGTGGTCATGATAGAAGCTTCAATAAATCATATTATAAAAAATGTTATTAATATATAATGTTGTCAGTAAGGACAAAAGCCCCATAGGACAGAACCCCCAAAGTACTTTTCAAATCATTTATTAAAAATATTATTTTTGAATAAAATACTATTTTGCTTAAAATAAAACATCATCCTAAGTGGATTTTATATTTGGAAATTATAATTATTTATTAAGTAGTCTACGGTCAGTTCTGATCTTGGGCTAGGTGAAATGTCTGTCAATATGAGAGATGACATCTGTCAACACAGGGAGTGTGTCATTAGCTATTTTCCTATGGGGCCATTCACTTAGTATGCAACATTTTTACTCTTGATCTTTTAGTCCCCACCCCCCTTCGCTTAATGCCTTTTTACCATTCCTTAACACTGAGTATTTTACTTCGGCCAACCTTCCCCTCCATAAGGTGTAACATACTTTATGATCCCTATGTTGTTGGTTTTACTTTCTTTGATATGCTGCATATTTGGCGCAAGACTGAAACCTAGAGTAAGCTGATACTAAAGCGACTATTCCCCTATAAATATCTAGTCAGTTTTTGACAAACAATATGTAGATGTTTATGGTCTTGAAATTGTGCTTCTTGTCTCGATCTAGGTGATGTGTCAATAAGTCAGCTATTTATTTTGTTGTGCCTCTCTCAATAAGCCACCTATTTGGAAAGAAAAGTCGAAAGATGAAAATATCAAAAGTAGTTTTCACTATAAAGCTAACAAAGGATGGACTTTTTACCTCTGTGGGTCAAAGGGCTAAATAACAATCTTCATCTTTTT
Organism: Bulinus truncatus; assembly: GCA_021962125.1. Lineage (NCBI taxonomy): Eukaryota > Metazoa > Mollusca > Gastropoda > Planorbidae > Bulinus > Bulinus truncatus. Next base: position 9,171,830 of record JAGDYQ010000008.1, read on the forward strand.
TTTGTGTCTCTTTTTCAAAAAAATAATTTCTTAAAGTTTAATAAAAATTCATTATCTTCACTTATTATTAAAAAAATCTTTTTTTTTTAATCCAAATAAATTATTAAATGTTATATTGAAAGTGGGGAATTTGTCTTGATATCATAGGCATTTGACACACTTAAGTTAATCTAATGCTAAGGTCACCTCTCAGTAAATGATTGATAGTTTAACGAATTTATTATTATAAATTTTATGTCATTAGTAATAAATATCAACTCTATTTAACTTTGCCATAAGTAAAATGAAGATTTTTTTTTAAAACAATTAATATTTATATTCTTTAAAAGGATTATTGAATTGTGTGGCCAAAATCCTAAAGGAATATCTGATGATGTTATCAAGCAAGCTATTCCTCAGTCTGATATACAGCAGAGAGTTATAGCTGTCAATAGGCTTTTATCAACAGTAAGTTAAGTTTAATTTAATTTTCTAGATCCATCATGGACAATGATTGGACATGGATACATTAAAAATTCTCATCCAATCTGTTGATTTATTAGCATGTTTGGCCCTGATGTGTTGTAATGGTGAGTCTTATGTGCAAGCTTTGTATTCTTATGTCAGCTACAACTGCACCCACAACCCACATCCTCTTATCTGTCATTTGAAGTATGGTTATAGATAACCAGTCATTATTTACAGCCATGTTGTAAATAATCCATTGTATTCATTTAGAGAAAACTTGTAACTTTTCTCCTTTTTTTTTTTTCTCACAGAACAGAATAGAACTTTTGAAAAGTGGAACAAAAATATTGTACAGATTGAAAGATCCAGACTCAGCTAAGTATGTTATTAAAAAATATTGGTGGATTTTTATAGGTGGGGTAATATATTGTATTTTTTTTTTTTGCGATAAATTCTCCCAAGAATATTTTTGAGCATTTTGTTGATAATCTCAACAGCCTCTTATAGATTGTTACAAAAGAAGACAATGAAGAAGGGAGTTAAGATTTCCTATCATGGGTGCTGATAGTTGAATAAATATTTTTGTAACATAAATATTGGAACATCGCGCAAGCAAATAAATAAATCATGTACATGTAAATTAATTCCTTTTATTTGATACAAGTCCTGACTTTGTTTCTCATTGTTCTTTTGTTTTTTTAATGTATAAAAAAATCTAAGTAATAAAGTATTGTTTCATCAAAGGCAGTGACTCATTTTTTTCTTCTTTTTTTACAAAGTCAGATCAAAGGTGCAGATACAGAAGAAAAAGTAGTTTTTCAGATTATAAAAGATTCACAAAATAAAGGTAAGAAAATGTATTTTATTGGAGTTTGATTAAGGTTTGAATTAATATAGGTTAAAGGACCACAAAATAATAAAAAAAAGAAACTTTCTTTTATGAAAATCCATGCCCTAGAAGAATTGGGATCAGATTGTTATAATAAAAAATAATTTTATCACTTTTTTTTGTATTTTTAATTATAATGCAAATTTAACTAGATTGCATTTTAATTACCCTATACTAGCTTATCTGTGAAATTTGTAAAGTAATCTGATAATTATACTTGGTTAGGTCATGTAAATCCAAGCTCTAATGATTAGTTATTGGTGATGTTTAAAGAAGTATCTTAACATTTTTTTATCCTCTTATTATTGTAAATATTTTTTCTACCCATTCTTTTGTAAAATAGGTATATGGACTAGAGATATCAGAATCAAAAGCAATTTGAAAAACATTCAAGTACTCAACAAAATATTAAAGAATTTAGAGAGCAAAAAATTGATCAAGGCTGTGAAATCTGTGAATGTAAGTAAAAGTTTCTACAACAAATTTTTTTAACAAAAGGTTACATATTTTTTTTTTTAAATTGTCAAGAATCATTTCAGATGATAAATGTTTCATTTCTCTGAGAAATAATTTCAGGCTTCAAAGAAAAAGGTGTACATGCTGTATAATCTAGAACCTGATCAGTCAGTCACTGGGGGTCCTTGGTACAGCGCTTCTGAGTTTGAATCTGAATTTGTTGAAATATTAAATGCCCAGGCACATAAATTTTTACAACAGAGGGTAGGTACAATTTTCATTTTGTTTTAAAACATTTTTTTTTCCTTTAATTTTTTACAGTACAAATATGTCCCTTGTTGTTTCTTGTTCCAAAGTCATGAATTCATACTGTTTATCATAGCTGCATTTTTTTTTAATTTGTGTATAAAAATGTATTGTACTTGTCTTGTAGTATTTAAGTGTGTCACTAAAAGTTTAGACCAGGGGATGTTTAAACTGCAGCTTTGGGGCAGACATGCTGTGATGTGGCCCACAAATCAGGTAGAAAACCCACTAAACTAAACAGTATACAGTGATCTTTCAAATGTATGGAAAGATTATCTGTTTTTTTGCTGTGACTTTTCTCACTAAAATTATTTTTTCATAGACTTTACACAGTGTCCACTCTTATAACTAAGAAAAAGATAAGTTTATGAATAAAGAAAATGGGTGGAGAAATTTTTTTTTGCTATGCCAAGGGGCAAATGCTATGTTTCTATTCATACCGTTCAAATAACATCAGGTTTTGGGGACAAATATAATAAAAAGCATAAACTTTTAAAATATTAGATACATTGTTACCCGTCACAATTTACATTGCATTGTCACAATTTACATTGCATTATACAGCAGAAAACCATGCCTGCAAAACCTTAAAGAGGGGATACATCTTGTCATGGATTTAATCATCACCATCAGTAATTCTGTTTGAATTGCTACTATAGACACCACATTTACTTTTCAAAAGGTGTTTCGTGCATGTCAAAATGTAAAAAATTGTCCACAATCATGTATTAAGTATATTGTGATTTGTTGGAATTCCTCTAATTTTATGATTTCAGTCCACCAAGAATACTATTTTTATTAGAATTATTGAAAACTCACAAAGAATAGCTGCTATCTTAACATATACAAGCATGATAGCATTTCTATCTTGAAAAAAACCTATAACATCTCACAAATTTAAGGTTACTGTGTTTCCTTTTATTATTAAACAAACAGCTTTTTTTAATTTTTTGTATATGCCTCCCCCCTCCCCAAACATCCCTTTATGGCTCCTCCAATGTGGCCCTCAAGAGGCGGTAAGTTTGGTCACCCCCGATGATGTAGCTAAAATTTAACTTATCACTTTTTCCTCTCTGTGTGTTTGAACAGAAATTAAGTTATTCTTTTGTTACTAGGCTATAGATGCAAACAAAGTTTATCCTGATGAGCCCTGGACTAGATTACAGGCCTCTTATGCTACAGCTGAAGATGTTCTGAAGTATATTACCAATTTAGGTATAAGTAAGGTCTGTAGAAGTTATCATTGTTTAATCATCTATAATGGATTTAAAAAAAAAAAAAACAGCAAGCTTATTCGTTTATTTTATTTTATCACATTAAACCTTTACCATGCTACTAAAATAATTCACTTCCATTTTTAACACTTCTTAATATCTTGTCCTTCAAAAAATATTTCAGTTAAAAGTGTTAATTTTCCTTGAAAAGTGCAAAAAATGTAAAATACTGTAATTATTTATTTCAAGGTGGCACATATTACATAAATTGCCACCTTGAAATAATTAACATAGAATTTTTTTAGAGTACATGTAGTTGTATTCTATTAGTCAGATAAAATTGGACAAACTGTAACTTGGCAATAAATGAAAAAGTAAAGTTCCTTTAGCCCTAAAATGCCATTGAGGCAGATGAAGTATTGAATTTATCTGTTTTTGTAACCACGACCTAATTGGCATATAAAGGGATTGTGTGGTTAGCGCAATGCCCAGCCGCCTTTACTTCCACAACTTAATTCGCTACACATTTATAGCTGTGAGGGACTTAAAACCAACTTTTACCAGGACCTGGGAAATTTCCCTTGGTTCTCACCGAGGATCAAACCTGGGACTAAGGTTGTAAGGTTGATAGTCAAGTGCTCCACACTGCTTGTCCACTAGCCCCTCAATAAATTAAACTGCATTCAGATATATATTCGACATATTTTTTCTCAGCTAGAAAATTTAAAAATGTACATTATGCTACTGCTTCAGAATAATTTATTTTCAGCTTATATCTATCACTTGCTGTTTACTATAAACTTATTTTATTTTTACACTGACAATACTCTTCAGAATTTTTTGTTTACATCGTCTATTCTTCAGGTAAATTTATCCATCAAAGATATGGAGTCTATCCTTGATACACTCATTTTTGATGGCAAAGCTGAACTTTCTGCCCGTACCACTGGCACATGTAGTCAGACAGCTGGGGACTCCTCAGTGAAAATCTACCGAGCAGTAAAACCAATAACAGATACATCGGGTTTTGTGAAAACACCATGTGGTGTTTGTCCAGTGAGTTTACATTTGCAAGTCCTGTGTGTGTGTAAATATTTGTTTTCACAACTTGTTTTAATCTTTCAATATATTATTTAATTGCATCTTTTTTTTTTTTTTTGTTAGGTGATTACAAGATGTACATTAGATGGTCTCATATCTCCTAAGACTTGTATATATTTGAAAGACTGGTTAGAGTTTTGATGAATAGATGAATCTACAGATGTGTGAGTCAAGTGGATCTTTTGGAAAAGGATTTTTGTTATGTGTATTTAAAAAAGAAAAAATTCAACTCTACAGAAGAATTGTTCCATTTTGACAGGAAATATCACTTTATTTTTTAATATATTATTTAAAAAAAAATAAACTTACATTTCACACAAATCTATATATTACTCACAAAATTACAGAATCAAAAGGGTTAATACACTATTATATAGATGATGGTGTAAATGTGATTCCATTGTTAAATAATTTGTTGTAGTTATTTTAGCCAGAAATAATATGCAGGCATTGTCCTCTTAACGGGTGGGTTGTGTTTCTAGAAATGAAAGTACTAAACAATTCAGCATATGAAATTAAAAAAAAAAAGCCTTTATTAAAATGCTCTAAAATGTAAACAATTTTTGTGTGTATAAAAGCTTAATTGTACACATTATTTTATACATGTATATAATATAAATTTTAGTTTTAAAAGACTATCGTGCCATTGATTTTAAAGCTTATACAGGCTACACTAAAGTGTGCAAAAGTTAATAGCTAAATATATATGCAGTTATTCACTTTGTACTTTCCAATTCATTTTGACAAAATAATCTTTCTCTATTTTTTAGTCAGTGCATTAACAATAATTACCTTCAGAAATCTACAAAATATTGTTTTAAGTAAAAAATTAATATTTGGCATTTATTTCAGCGAAATTCTCTTTATTATTTTTTCACATTTTCATATTTTTTACTTTCTTAAAAAGAAAACTTTTCCTTAAATGGACAGCAATTAAAAACATTTTGTATTCACAATAGTACACTACTATTCAGTCTTGCGTTACACAATGATTCTTAACATGCTTTAAGATGTTTAAGTTTTACCATGTATCCATATAGTTTCAAATTTTGTGTGTGGAGAATTGATGAGTTTAAAATTGTGGGGGTGGGGGGAACCTTTTGTATGCAAACTAGTACACTACTATTAAGTCTTGCATTATTACACAATGATTATTTTAACATGCTGTAAAATGCTCAAGTTTTACATTTGTTTTAAAGTGACAATATAGTTTCAAAAATTTGTTTTTGGAGAATTAATGAGTTTAAAATTGGGCAGGTGGGGGGAACTGTATGATAGCAGAACATTGTAAAAAAGGAATGGTATTGAGCAGGTTACGACTGTATTTAAATGTCTGGTATATTCAATGATACTGAGCAAGTTACGACTGTATTTTAATGTTTGATATATTCAATGGTATGTTCAAACATACATGTACAAATGATGTTCATTGCCAATAAAAACGTATGACTAAATGATATGACAAAAGCATATTCTTTTGTTCTAATGTGGAATTTTTTTATAGGATCAGTGTAAACGTTCTTCTTTCTGATCACTTTCATGCAAAATAAAAAAATAAAACATGTTACAATCTTCGTTCTTTATTGATTGATAAAAAAAAAAAAATATATATGTAAAAACAACTTGACATTGATAAATAATTATGTAAATATTTTAGTAACGCATGTACTGCCTTTTTAATTTCAAACAGTACTTGATTTTAACTAAACTACAAGATGTCACCCTGTATCGTAGTTTTTCTTTATTGCACGTTGCCATATTTTTATGCAACATTTTTATTAGTTTTCTTTTTTTTCTTCTTCAATTTTTTGGACTTCCTGATTTTTCACTAACCTTCACATTCATTGCAACTGTTTGTTTTTTATCTTCAGCAATGAAATTCTCTTCTGTTTCTAACAAAGCGCTTTCTGTAATCACTGCCAACTGTTTCACCTTTTTCTTTTTTTTCAATTTCTTTTTATTCATTTCCCTCTTTCAAATCTTCATTGGTTGACTTTTTTTTCTTCTTCGATGGAATTTCTGTTTTTAATTTCTTTTTTTTATTTCGTTTCTTTTTGACTTCCCCAATGTCTGATTTTACTGTGTTCACTTGAGCAAGATGATTTTTTTCAAACGTTTTAACTTGTTTAAACTCACCATCTGGATCCTTAGTTTGGGGAAGTTTCTTTTTCTTCTTCAAAGGCAAAGTGCCTAAATCTTCAGTGAGAGTCATAGGGATAGAATCTTTTGTCAACTTTTTCTTTTTTCTGTTCTTTTTCAATTTATCTTTCTTAAATATGAAGTCACTCTCAGATATTTGGAATGATTTTTCCTTGGCTACTTCAGCTCTACCTATAACCATTTCTGTCACATGACCATTGTTATTGTCGTCTTCCACTTTGGGTCTTTTATTTGGTTGGAATAGGTCCTCCAGTTTTCTTTTCAATTGTACAGGCACTGGAACATTAACAGTATCATATTTGGTCAATTATACATACAAATAAACATAAATATTACCATTTCAAGCAGGTCAATGTAGTTTGTTTAATCAGTTTAAGTTTAAAAAAAACACTACATTAAATAATATATCTTTATGTGACCTAAAATTAGAATTATAAATGCAATAAAAAAAAAAGGCAATGGACAAATGTTCAGTTTAAATACATACCCCCTAAATCTTCTTCAATGGTCATTTGGTTCATTTTGGAAAATTCAGGTTTACTGACTTCGTGGCCGACTACAACAAACCTATGAGATAAATATTTCATTTCTTTAAAGGGTCATCTGATTATTATAAAAATTATATTATTGTACATATCCACATAAAGAATTTTTAGCAGAAATGAGATATCTTCAAATGAGTTTGATTCAAAACAAGATTAAGAAACTTTTTTGAATAATTTCATATTAAGTTCAACAATGTTAGTTAACACATTTATGCACACATATTTATATAAATCATCAAATTACTTTTGCCATTATTGACTAGCCTGAGTATAAAAAGATGACAGCAAAATATTTCCTAGTGAAAGAAATAATTGAACAGCTTACTTTTCAGTCAAATTTAAAGAAGCGGTTTTAGATGGACACAAAGTGGTAGGCAAGGTAGTCTGTGACCAGGTGGAAACAGATGGCTCAAACAAGTCTTTATATGGATGTAATTTGTTATAACTTGTCACCACCTTCTCAATCAATGTTCCACACAGCAGCCTTTAAAATGTATAAAATTTGAATGAATTATAAAGAAAAAATCAAGCATAAAAAAAACTATTTAATGGTTATAATCGCCATGGGAAACTAGTAGTATATATTAATGTAGGATAATTTTTAATAATCATTACAACAAATCCGCGCTTATAATTATGAACTACAAAAAATATCATCATTAGCTAGGATGTAAATAGACTTCTGTACAGTCCAGAATGTAACATCTTACAAGAAAAGGAAAATGATTCTGTGTATGATGATCCATCTTATACTTTAGTAATATTATTTTATGTGCCCGTTACATTACAAATATACCCCCGCCCCCATATTATCCTACACAGACAACTTACCAAATTCTTGCAACTATCCCCATGAAAACAATCATAGTAGGGATCAACCATCCGATTGCAAACTGCTGGCTCAAGTGTCTTTGATATTAGGTTAAAGAAATAAAGCAATACTAAACGAAAATAATATTACTAACACTAAGCTGAATCAAAGCCAGCATGTAAAGATTCTCTCATAAAGATTGCGTGGCTGGTACAATGCTCAGCTGCTTTCCCTGAAAAATACAAGTATCCATTTTTAAGCAGGGTGGTCTTGTGGACAAGGATTGGACCAGAGAAAATACCCGGGCTAACGAGGGCTCAAACCCCAAGACTTACTGATAACAGCTGTGCACTCTACCACACTATAATCCCATCCTAAACCAGTATGTTAAAAAAACTGCTGTTTTTTAATCCTATGTATGATAATATCTTTAAATGAGAAATGACTTTTCAAAAGTTTTAAAAAAAACAACAACACACCAACTGTGTTCATTATACACAATATAAAAAGATACTCAAAGGCAGCAATGCAATAGGTTGCAGTAGCTTCCAAAAGTTGAACATACTGTGTTTGCAGGTATAACATAAATGTCCAGCTCTGTTTTGAGGGGAGGTAAAACATCCTTCCTACCTGATCTGTCTGTCGCATCAGCACTAGAAAAAAAAATAACAACAACAACCACATATTTATATCTATAACATGCTAATAAGTATCATGAAAAGCAACTGGTTTGTATGTTACTTCATGTGTTAGTATAAAGCTAATAAGTGACAGGAAAAATGATCAAAGATGAAGATGGCTGAGAGAAAACTTTTTGATGATTTAAGTGAGATATAGACTCAACTCCTATGCTTTCACAGTTTGATAATTAGAGAAACTTTCTTTGAAACTAAGATATTAAGATGATATTCATCACAGGTTTGTAAAAATGATACATAAAAACAAGTCATTAAATCAATTTTGTTAGATTCAAAAGTCCTCGGCATTTAAACACATAAACTATCATAGTGGTAAGATTGACAATATTTTTTTTTTTTTTTCTAAAGCATTGATGCTCAAGCTTTTAAGCTCCCCTACCCACCATGACAACTTTTGGTTTCATGACGAACCTGAAAAACTTTCAGTTATTGCAACCCCACTTATAAAAGAAATACTACAAATAAGAAATAGAATAAAAGGGTTATTAATTGTATTTCCAGATTTCACCCTTTAATTTGCCAATCAAAACACTTTTAGATTTGTAGCATATAGAGAAATAGAGTTGTAACAATGTATTTGTCGATTATCAATTCATTAATTATATATAATTTAATTTTCTCATGACCAGGTAAAATTTGTTCTCTACCCACATTTTAAGAACCAATGAACTAGACATTTCTTTAGCGTGTCTTTTTAAAAGAAAAAAAAAAAAAATTTCTAGACAGATATCTTCAAAGTAGATTAGTAACAAAAAATGATTTATCCCAGAGAAGAAATAAAACTGAAGATTTACTGCTTCTGATGCATTGTGGGAAAAAAAAAAGTTAAGTACTAAATAACTAGTAGATTCTTCAATCGCACAAACCAATATAAAAGATGAGAACAAAAATGTTGTCTTAAAAATAAACAAATTATTGTACTTCTAAGTGCTACCTTTTAAGGTCATTATTTAGATTTATCATTAACTGGTAAAGCTTTTCAAACTTCCCAAGTCTTTTCAGGCAAGCTTGAACCTGTGAAGTATACAGAAATAAACTGAGCCCTAGATACACAGCCACTCTTAAAAGTCAAAAAGTTTATTCAATGGGTTCCAATATTGTTGTAAAATAATATCGTCTTTGGTATATGAAGCATTTTATGCTTTTTTTTTCCTATAAAAATGTTTTCCTTCTTAATAATGAAAGTACAAAAAAAAAATTATTGATAAACAGAAATTTAAAAAATAAAAAATTTAAATTAAAGACCAATAGTAATCATATGCGCATATATATTTAAACATATAATAGAAAAAAAAAATAAAATAAAAACAAGACTTTTAATTTAATGGCAAACATTGACATGAAGAATCACAAAATTATTATATTCTGCCATCCTCTCTGTCTGCTGTTGTGGATTGACCCAGCTTAAAATATTAGTGCTAAGTTGTTAGATCACCTTGCTTTCTGTACCTTTTAGCCATGTTTTGTTACAAGCAACAGATGAGTTTAATGTACATGACACTTTAGCACTGCACTTCATCATGATCATTTTGAAAACTATGCTCATTCTTTGCTCAAAATAAGAAAGCACTTTCAACAAGTTCACTTGCAGTTAGCTGTTTGTTAATACTAAGCAGCAGGCTCTATCTCTCCATACTGTTTTTAACAGAGGTTTTCTGTCAGCATCTAGAAGGTCATCAAATAAACCTTTTCCCCAATCCTCTAAACCAAGATGTATTGCTAAGTTTGATGTATTTTGTTGAATTTCAAAAAAATAATTAAATTAATTAGTTTTGATGCATTCCGGCCAGATTTAAAAAAAATCTTGGTTCATTGTTAGTCGTTGTTGGATGTAAACTGAAATTTTGTGGGCCGTAACTTGAAACAGTAGCATAATTTTAAAAAGGTAGTTAAAGCCATTGGTTTAGCACAAGAAAATACCAAAACTGGGCTACACATAAATACAGACAAGACAGAAGTCATAGCCTTACTTAGCAAAAGCCAGGCACCTATCACCCTTGGCGATGAGCATTTGAGAGAAGTAGACCACTTATATGGTCCTGTTATATGAGGCGGAAACATGAAGAGTCATTAACCAATTGACTACAGATGTTCCTAAATGGCGACTAGATAAATTTAGGAACGAAGATCTCTGGCAGCTGGCAAACCAAGATCCCATAAATCTATAAGTGTCCAGGAGAAAATGGAGAGGGATCGGCCACTCACTAAGGAAGCCTCCAGAAGACATCATGAAAACAGCTCTGCAGTGGAACACCCAAGGCCAGAGAAAGGTCGGCCGCCCAATTGGAGAAGGTCTTGCGAGCAGGAGATGAAAAGATGCAAACAGAGGGAACTGAAAAAGGCCTCCCAAAACAGAGTGTGCTGGAGAGTGGTTGCAGAGGCCCTTTGCTCCGCATGGAGTTCAAGGAATTAAGTCAAGTAAGTCAAGTTATAGCCAAATGCTATATAAATAGCTCATTAGCAAGGTTAGTGTGTATGTATACAAATATTTATTTCATAAAAAATATTACTGAATCTTTTATTCAAATTAACTCTTACCACTTTAGTACATACATCTGTATATAGATATTTTTTCTTACCCTTTTCAAAAGCTGAAAGCACTTGGCTTTCCTTAACTGTCCACCTCTTTTGTAAAGTACAAGATTTAATATTTTGAACTCTGACAAAATAGTATTATGCTGTACTTGACTCGGAATAAGGTAACTTAATAGGCTGACAATAGGTTTGAGCTGATCTGCAGAAATAGAGGGAAAAAAGTTTTCATTAAAAATAATTATATTTGATATTATTTTTATAAAGACTTTTATGAGTTTCTAAATCCATAACATGATTTAGCAGAATGACCAATAAAGTGAGTGGCAAGCCAAAAGTACTTTAAAAAGTTGAGTTTAATTTCAGTTAGGTAAAAAACTAAAAAACTCCAGCGCTCAGCCAACTTCAGCATTGGGCTTGATCGCCAACACCTAAGGCAGCTACTAACAAGCAGACAGGCTAGTACTGAATCCAGTCCAGCTTCATAAAAAATATGATCAAAATTTTTCATGTGATGTTCTATAGCCTACTAGTACTAGATTATAATTATAGCAGGGAAGGCTAAATGTGGTTCTTAGTTGTCTTAGAGTTAGATCCATAAGAAGCCCTAGTATCTTCAATTGATGTGTTTTGTGTGGCTCCAAAAAATGAAAAGACCTTTTTTCTGTTATAATTTGTATTATTTTTGTTCATTAATAATTACGCAGTGGCTACGGTTACGGCCGGCCGTAATCCGTATTTTTTTTTCTTGGTAACAGCCATAGATATTGCTCCACACCCTGGCCTAACCCTATACCTAAACCTTATAATAACCCTATTTCTAACTCTAATATAGTGGTGCTGGCCGTAACCCTAGCCACTTCGTAATAATTAACTTCAATTGGATTGTTGTAAAAAACTATTAAAATGGATCATATGGTACATTCTTTTATTCACTTTTTAATACATAAAAACTGGAATATGGCTATAGTACCTTATAACTTATGCTGACGTTCCCCGTCTGTTAAATTACTATTAGCCTCGTACGAATTAGGCTTTTGTTACTCGACCCACTAGAGGGTCGACTACTAGCATATGTACGGTCGACCCGTTAATTTTTTTCCGGGGATTTTCGCGCAAATTGATATCTATCTCTATCCCTAACCCTAATCCTGATAAAAAAAATTCTGAAAAAAAAAAATTATATATGTCATGTTCCTTATACCCTAATATAATGGTCACTAGTGGGTCGAGTAACAAGTGCGTACCAATTATTAGGCTTTAGTACATCAAGTAAATTTATCTGTCTAGTTTTGGAGAAAAATAAAAAGGTAGACACCCTTATTAATTGTATTTACGATGTATTTTTTTCCTAGGATTATTTAAACTGAATACATTACCTTTGGCTTTCAAGTTTATTTGGTTTAATCTACAATAAGTTGGTTCAGGTACACCAAACTCATGCAAAGAAGTGGGGGCTGCCATATTTGTTGTGCATCTCTGTGACCCTCTTTCTAAATACTGGTCTAGAATAAAAATATTTGTATTTTTAAACTATCAAATAAACACAAATGAAAATATTTAAATGCTTAAACAATAGATAATACTGAAGTATGTATGTACTGATTATGTTTTATTTGATTTATTTTTCAAAATTAACTTCAATCAATAAATCATTAACTTCATTCCAGTCCAATAGAATCCGTTCCTAATGTAAACTACAGGACTCTGGTCTGTGTTTTGTTCTGATCTAGATTGTTACACCATACTGTGCTTAGTATAATTTATGTCGTATCTTCTTCAAATGATGTTTTGACTTTATTTCTTTTCTGTCCACACACTTTAAGTAATTCTATGTGAATTAGTTTAAAAAATTCAAATGGGCAATATATTTTATAATGAAATTTCAAAAGTTCTGTGGCATAATATTAATGATTTAAAAAATAGTAATTATTGATAATATCATTAATAGTCCTCCATATAGTATTGGTATAAAGGTTTTAATGTAGTAAATGGGAACCAGTTGTGCATCAGGAATGACGGCTTTCTCTACTAATACTAATACGTTGCCAATCAAAATTCTTATTCTTGGAAAGCAGAATTCCGGTAATGAATTAGTAATGAAATTTTCTTCAAAATTAAAAAAAATAATTATTAAATAATTTAAGTATGTTGTTTAGTTTCTCACCAAAGTTCTGTTCTGATCAAAATAAAATGTATTAAAAAAGCTAGAAAATTATATTATTATATATTAAGGCCCTTCTTTTTGCTGTTCCACTCAAAATAATTTCCACCATTGTCATATTTCACATCAATTTACAGAAGCCATATTCATTGTGACAAAGATATATAACGTCTCTGTGATATAATCTCATTGTGGTTTTTAGTTATTGTTTGTAAAGCCTTTACTCATATTATTTCAGGCATTTAAGTATACTAGACTTCACAAACCATTGATTATTCTGTTTCAAACAGGAAAAACGTACATGCTTTACTCTTGGAAATACGGAATTGATTATATCATGTCTATAGAACCAACAAGCCATTTCAATGTGGAAACAATAATTTCAGCCTCTGGACGAAAATATTTAGTCTATGATCTCGCAGGGAACATCGGCTTAAGGTTACGACCTTTTCTGGATGGTACTAATGGTAAAGTAATAACTAAGTGAATTTTTTTTTTGTTTTTCATCAAATAGCAATTGTAGGCTTTTTTCTACTGCTGCTAATTCAATTTTGATAATTGTCGCAAATAAAGTGTTTTATGCTGTTTTGCTTTACAAGTAAATACAAATTAAAACCATGACTTAAATAGGATCTTGGTACTTTCTTGGGACAATAGTATTTAAAAATTTATATTGATCCATTATTTACTACCCTAACACTCAATTTTGGACTTGGTAGCTTTTGAAACCAAACTCTCTATTAACGTTTTAATAAAAAGGGTGAGTATTTGGTGGAATCAGTTTAAGTTTCAATAAATATGATTTATAAAAAATATTTTTTACTTTGTACAGGAATCATTTACATGTTGGGAACAAGAGGAGATGATTTTCTATGTAATGATGAAGAAGAATACATTATAAAACTTTTACAAGAGAGGGATCTAGAAGATGTACCTATACTATTTGTCATCAGAGATGGATTTAAGAATAATGGTAACTGAGTTCAATCTGTTTGTCCCTTTGCTGGATCGCATGCGCACACACATTACAACATTACACACTCTATTTTAACTTGTATGCCTCTACACTGTTAAGTTGTGCACAGTCAAAATTAGGAGCCATACACCCTTTCGGTTCAGGAAATAAGATGAAACATTGATGACAGTAAACATTATTCTAACTACAAAAGCTTTGTGTGTGGCTATTTACATGTTTGGACACTTTTATGTATAAATACAAATTGTTAAAATATCAGTGTATGAAAAAATAACTTGTGAAAGTATTTCAGAAAATGAGAACATATATTTCAACATCTGTGTAGGCTTAATAGTGTGAAAAATACATTATTTGTTGTACATTTTTTAGTGATTTCCTAAGTCTATTATCTTTGTTGAATGCATGCTAAATAACATCAATTACAATATTTTTCTTTTTTGTTATTAAATATAAATGTGTTACAGCAACAACAATTCATGTCTATAAATGTTTGATCCAAGGAATAATTTTTTAACTTTAAATTATTTATAGAAAACATAAAAAAATGTACATATATATATATTTCTTCAGATTAATATCCATCACTTTCATGATTTTGCAAAAAAAAAATTTTTTTCTTTTATCTAGAAATGAAAACCCATAGAAATATTCTCTCTTCACATTTAAATATTTGTATCATAAGATCATTTAAAGACAAGCAATTTGATATGAAAGAATAATGATTATAGGAATATTTTAATATCTATTGTATGTTCCAGATTGTTTGCAAGACCTGTCTCTTAAATTATGCAGTGCTTTGGAGGGAAAGATATGGGATATAATGGAGATTAAAGAAAACAGTCAAGCGGAAACAGATCTTGTCATCAGTGTTTTAGAAAAACTTTTGAGTAAATCTTACTCATGGAACAGTTGATACAAATGTAAAAAAGATACCAAGTAAAAAAAAGAAGAAACAAACAAGAAATTAATTCCATCATGAGTTATTTATTCCATAAAAATGAAAAAAATTCGTTTAGTTTGTTAATGTTACAATGGAATGAATATATAATTACTCAACATTTGTTGAGATGTTTATAAAGTCTACTAAATGAAAGATGATAAATGTTTTGGTGTGTAAAAAAAAATAAAACCAAGTAATTAGTAACTAATTATTAAATTCCTCAAGGTAATTTGGTAACAAAAAATTGTAGAATTGTTTATCTTTGTTAAAACAATATTAGATACACAATCTTTTAACAGCTTTGAAAGCGATTTAGCCATCAGTAGTAGGAGAAGAGCCTTTTCACAATCAGTTATTATAGTTAGAAACTGATCATATAAAAGTTCATATATCTTTTTTTTTTTCATTTTTAAACAGTTTTTATGTGATTCCGTCAATTTCTGTCAATGATCTGTCTCAAAATTCATCAACAAGTTATACTTATGTGGCTGATTAATTTAGTCAAATATATAAATCAGTATTTTTTTAAGATTTTAGATTTTTTTTTATCAAAATTGAAATTTTTAAAGAATAAAAAACCTGAACAGGACTTGTAGTTTTTCTTTTATTTATTGTGTGCAGAGATAAATATACAGCCTGACATAAAAATGTGTTTATATAATCTATGGAAAGCTACTGACATTTACACCAGCGAACATGTAGAGAAACGTCTAACATATAATCAACTTGGCTATTCCATTTTAAACAGCACAGTGCTAATGAAAGAAATGTAATGGAAAGACATCAGGTTGACCTGTTAAAAAAATTGTTTTAATAAACATCATGATAAACACTATTAAAGTGAATACCGATCCAACTACAACCATAAAATTACCGATCCAACTACAACCATAAAATTAACATGATAATTTTTAATCTAAAAAAAAAAAAAATGCCACGTACAGAAAAATAAACTCTCAATCAAGACATCGGGTTGAAAAAAAAAGTTCTACTGTACAGATGACCCATATGCGAAACTATAACAACAATTCAACAGAACATATATATATATATATGTGTGTGTGTGTGTGCCGTCTTAAGTCAGCTTTTTTTAATAACTGAATGGATCAATGAAGGAGATGCATATTAAAATAAATTAAGCCTCAAAAACATGAACATTATTTAAAAAATACTTGTTTGTATTATAATCCTTTGTTATATGGATTCATAGAATATTTTTTTCAACGGTTTGCAAACAAATCAAAATGATTCAAACAACTATGTACACATTTCTAACAAGTAACAAAAAAATTTTTTTTTTTTAACCACATGGGACGAATGCCATCAGATAAACTATTTAAGTGCTGGCTTTTTACTGAAAAATTTCAAGGTTGTTAGAACCTGTGATTTATTTGGATCCAATGGAAGAATATAACTGGCTAATTTTATCTTCTGCAGCTCATCTTGATCAATGCTAGCAGTAACACAGGAGGCGTGGACCCCACAATTAAATTCATTTTCTGCAGTTTTGGGTTTCTGAAAGCTTAAAGCATTTTCAGCTAAAAAAAATGTACTATTTGCTTTTGTAGTTGGACTGTTTTTATGCATTTCTACACTTTGGCAAGGAACTTTTAAAATCAAATCCATTTTAATATCAGAAATAGATGGAATTCTTTCAACACTTTTTGGACTTGAGATTTTAGAAGCAGCATTTACAAAAAGTTTCTTTTTTTTGGCTTTGAGCATGAACCTGGAGCCTAACGGACTAGAGCCAGCTTCAGGAATTTTCTTTAAAATATCTTCCAAAATTTCCTTTTTCAACTCACAATGTGGGTTTTCTTTTGCAGAGTATTTCACAACTGGTCTACGCAGGCAGTTGGCAGTTTCTGTGGGTGGCTCAAGCATTGTATTGGATGGATAATGTAATGTGGTGGTACATGTATTCACAGGATAATGTGCTGTGGTGGTACATGTATTCACAGGCAATTCTGACTTAGACTGAGATTCCAATGCAACTGGGATCATGGTGTTATCAGCACAATTTAATATGACAGGAGCATTACTACCAACGATGTTTTGTGGAGCACGCAGCACATGTGGAAACGAAACCTTCTCACACGACAAAGCTTTCAGAGCAGCACTCTGTTGAACTAAGAGTTGTTGAAGATTTAGTGGGGGGCTCAATACATCCACCGCACTGTCATCAAGAGTCCCTAGTGACTTTTCTGAGCTGCTCTCTTTGCCATGTGACTTTTTCAACAAACTAAGAGGAATGATGCTTGAAATTTTATTCCCAAGCAAGCTAGAATAGGTCATTTCAGTTATCAATGATTTTTTGGATTCACTACCTCCTGAGCTTGGTTCAGACTGAACAGGGCACAGACAGTCACTTCTACTAGGATCCTTGAAGTCAGGTTGGCTAGTGTCTACTTTGATTGTTTCAGTATCATAAGGGTTAAAGTGACTGATAAGTGAACACAGCCCTTCAACTGATATTTTTCTCTCACAAGTCTTTTCTAAAGAACTTCTATGACTTTCTGAAATTAGAAGTCTATGAATGGCCAGCTGTTTGATTGTGTTGCTATTTTTTTGGCTATTGTTTAGAATAGTTCTACCATTTGAAACGGTCAATTCTTTCAGTTCATTCATCCATTCACTAGAACAATTCAACTCTTTTGGCACCTGGGCATCAATTGGTGTTTTATCCTTAAAGCTGGTCAATTCAATTACACCATCCACAAGTTCATTAGTCAATTCATTTAGCTCTTCTTTACGTTCACTAGAGCAATTTCGCTTCTTTGACACCTGAGCATCATCTGGTACTGAATCTTTAACATTGGTCAATATATTTACCTCATCTTTCAGTTCATTTGTACTATCTTGTTTAGATACCTCACCATCTGGAGATGATTCACCATTAAAAGTGGTTGCTTCCTCAACATCATTTATTTCTTTTGTATGATTTTGTTGTTTATTTATCTCTGCATCAAAAAGTGCAGCACCTTGAAAATTGGTTGCTCCTTTTACCTCATCTTTCAGCTTATTGGTACAATTATTCTGTTTAGATACATCAACATCAAAACTTGTCTCACCCTGTAGAGAAGTAGTTCTTTTTCCACCACCTTTCACTTCATGTGTACAGTTTGGCTGTTCAGTTTCATGAGCACCAAATGGTGCCTCACTTTTAAAAGGGGTCAATCCATTCCACTTATCTTCACGTTCACTAACACAAACTGGTTGTTGAGCAGCAAAAGGTGCCCCACCCTTAAGAGTGGTCAATTCATTTGACTTATCCTCATGTCCACTAACACAATTTGGCTGTTTAGTTTCTCTGGCATCAAAGGGTGGTGCCTGGCCTTTAAAATAGGTCCATTCATCATCGGAGGACAGTACACTTTTCTTATCCATCAGTTCTTCTGCACAGCTCTGCTGCTTAGATACCTGAGCTGCATTGAGAAAAACCTGTGAGCTAAATTGTGCACTGTCTTCTTCAGATGACAGCTCATCATACCAGTTATCTGGAATGGGGTCATCGCATGCAAAATCACAAGAACCCCCCCACGGTGGAATTGAGTATTTCATTAGTGGATCAATACATGCCGTGGATGGTGGCAACTCTGGATGAATCATCTGAGGCACATCTGCTTTTGATAGGGATAGCTGTGGTACCTTGGATGTGGCGGGTGACTTCAAAGAAACACCTTCCTGTCCAGATTTTGAAGAAGCCTGGCTGGGAAAGAAATGTGGAAATGAAGAATGCGGTACCTCACCAATTGAAGGTGGGCGGCCCTGAGGGTCCAATCCTTTGGTGAAATCGTAAAAACTGTTTCCATTCTTGAGAAGCATTGCAGCCATGCCCTCGTTTCTGGCCACTGTGAGATGGAGAGAGAGATTATGGGGCACATCTTGCAGACTGAAAGGATGACCTGATGCCCAAGTGAATGGAGCATACAAATCAAAGTCAGTTTGTGTGCTCTGATCTGCAGCACCAGCTCTGGGAAAAAAAAAAGAAGGAAAGAATATTGAGCTACATAAAAACCACAAAGATATAAATGCTGCTTAACTTTAAATGAATATTTCAGTCATGAGAATAATACACCCAACGTACGTTTCTTTTTTAATATACATTTTAAGAATTTGTTAAGAGTAAGTTATACGGTTGAAAGTATTTCACAAAATTTTTTAAATGAAAACATCGGATCGATTTGCAGCCGCCACATTAAGTAAAAACAACACATTCTGTTATAGAAGGTTTTGATAAATATGATCTGTGTAAAAAACATAGGTGTGGCCATACATGTGGTTAATGAGGGCCATGTTCAAGTTTTTTTTATTTAACAAAGAACAACATCAAAGTTAAACACAATTATATCACTTACTGTAAAATGAGACTTTTTTTTGTGACTCATATTTATTAAATTATTTAAAAAAAAATAATGAATTGCAAAATTAATTATTGAATTTTTCAATGTCATAGAGAAGAACATGGGTGCAAAATTTCAAGAAAATCTATAATTAAAAAGTGCCTCAAAAATCAATTACAAAATTTTTCTTAAATAAATAATGAATAAATAAACAAAAGTTTTTAGTGGAGAAAACAGGAAAAAAATACTAGGGTCCTACAAAACATTCCATTAAGGTCCTCTTTGCCACAATAATGGATCGAGACTGTATAGAAAGTCTTGCTGTTTTACAATAAATTTTTGCTTCAGTTCAGATAACAGTTTAGCAAAATCATCAATGAAATCAATTCATGTCCCAACACCCAACTTGACTACACAGATATATGTTGTTGCAATGAGATTCATTGTTTGTTTACACTTTGTTAGCAACTGAATGAGACCAAGATCATTAAAGGGCACATACAAAAAAAAAATAAAATGCTTAAAAAACTTTCTATAAAAAATAAACTTATTTTAAGTAAAAAAAGTAATTCAATTTATCACAAAATTTAAATAAATTATCATTACATTTTATAACTTGCTATAATTGTTGCACATTTCTACTTAATTTTGGCAAGTTTGAATAAGACAAAAAAGACTTCAGTATTTTGACAATGTATGCACAGGGTGGCAATGGTTAATATCAAGGCAAATGGTGTTCTTTAACTAATAAAAATTACTAAAAACTTTCTTTCCTTTTCTTTCTTTACACACAACTAATGCAAATTCATAAACTCCGTTAAATTACAAAAAACATATATTTTCATGTGTGCAAACTTTGGAGTCTTGTCACTAAATTAGAACAGGGCCAAAAGTGAACATCAAATATTAAATCAATTCTACACAATAAATTACTACATCAATTGTCGTTTCCTTCTAATTAACTACCTTCTTCAAACTTAACAAAAACTACACTGCCCCCCCTCTCTTTCTGTCGTGACCTGTATATCTCAGCGTCCCTACAACTGACCAACGCTGTCCCTTTCGCCCCGCCTTCGTCTTCCCACCTGTCTAATTACGTAACACCTAACTCTACACGCTGCTGCATCATCAGTCCTGACCTATTTTCACTGTCCGTGCAATTCGTTTGTCTACTTAATTATCTGTCTATCAATCTATCACTCAATCTATCTGTCTATCTATCTAACAATATGACTGTCTGTCTATCTATTTTCACTGTCCTTACAGTATGCACACGTGAAAATGATAATATCAAGGCAAATTTTCTCCCATAATAAAAATTACTAAAAAATAATTCTTTTCATAATTCTAGAGAATGTTAATTCATAGCCCGTGTGGAGAGGCCGAACTCCCATCGGGCGCCTCACCGGGTGGCAGATAGGGGAAAGCTCACCAGATATGGTGACTGCCGATGAAATACAATTCTCGGGGCGGACCAAAGCAGGCGACTACTGCCTTGTAGTTAGTGGAGGGATCCACAAAGGCTAAGGGACCTAACCTTAAACAAAGGCAGCTATCCACAAGGCTCTGAGGGGCAACACCCTAGTGGTTGTGCACAGGGCTAACTACCCAGTCATGTAAAAAAAACACTAGTTATGAAAGCCAATCAACTATTCAAAAACCGAACTGATTCAAATGGAAACCGACCTTCGCAT
Organism: Bulinus truncatus; assembly: GCA_021962125.1. Taxonomy (NCBI): domain Eukaryota; kingdom Metazoa; phylum Mollusca; class Gastropoda; family Planorbidae; genus Bulinus; species Bulinus truncatus. Next base: position 9,193,106 of record JAGDYQ010000008.1, read on the forward strand.
GATCACGGACATGATTACTGGCTAGCGACTTGGGACGTGTTAAGCCTATACAGAGCAGGAGCCCTAACCCGCCTCACTGAACAGCTTAGAAAATACAAAATAAAAATAGCACTCCAAGAAATCAGATGGAAAAATTCAGACATACTAAAAACAACAGAGTATACCATCTTTTATAGTGGAAATACCACAAATACATTAGGAACAGGTTTTGTCGTCAGGAAAAACATCCTCAATCAAATAATTGGCTTTAAACCAACCAATGAAAGATTGTGCAGCCTCAGGATTCGTGGCAAAATGTTCAATATGACCCTAATATGCGCCCATGCACCCACTGAAGATTCAGAAGGGAATACCAAAGAGGAATTTTATGATGCCCTAGAAAGGTTATATGAAGAAGCACCTAGACATGATATCAAATTAGTGTTAGGAGATTTCAACGCTAAGATTGGCAAACAGTATACAGACCGACAATTGGAAGCTACAGTCTACATGAAGAAAGCAACGATAATGGAACGCGTCTGATTGATTTTGCATCTGGCAAAGGCATGACCATTAGTAGCACTAAGTTTCCACACAAAAGAATACACAAAGAAACATGGAGGTCACCAGATGGGGTGACAAGAAATCAAATAGATCATGTGCTAATAGACAGGTGACATGGTTCAGATATTCAAGATGTCAGAAGCTTCAGAGGAGCAGATGCCGACACAGACCACATGTTAGTCAAAATAAAGCATAGACAAAAAATAAGTATCTTGCACAACACAAAAGCAAAGATGACAAACCGATTTGACTGTGAAAAACTAATAAAAGAGCCACAAACAAAAGAAAAATATGCACAAGAAATTAAAAGCAAACTAGAAACACTAGATATAGATAATACTGAAAATCTAAATAGCCACTGGGAAAAGATTAAACAAACCATAAAAGACACAGCGGAAAGTGTCATAGGGTACAAGCAAAAGAAGAAAAGAGCAGAATGGTATGACGATGAATGCAAAAAAGAAGTGGAAGAACGAAACAAATTGAGGATGATAATGCTACAAAAGGCAACCAGAAAGTCAACTCACGCATACACTGAGGCTAGAAGGAAGGCCACTAAAATATGCAGAAAGAAAAAACGTGAATGGGAAAAGGGAAAACTAGTAAAACTAGAGGAATACTCAAAAGAAAAAAGAAACAAGAAAAATGTACATGGCCATCAAAGTGGAAAGTAACGGCTTCCAAGCAAGATCTCACATGTGTCTTAACAAATCAGGCGACCTGCTTATAGAAAATGAAATGGTTCTAGAAAGGTGGGCGGAATATTTTGAAGAAATGCTGAACATTAAAACTGACAGCGAAAATGATGTACCAAGCATTGCAGAGGACAATGGGGCAGAAATAGAAGAACCAACCATAGAAGAAATAAATAATATTATTAAAAAGACCAAAAACAATAAAGCACCAGGAGAAGATAACATAAATGCTGAGTTACTCAAATATGGAGGACGCACACTACACTTAGAAATACACAGGATGGTCAATAAAATATGGAAAGAAGAGATAATGCCAACAGAATGGGAAACAGCCTTAATAGTTACACTACACAAGAAAGGTTCGAAACTTAACTGCAACAACTACAGAGGAATCTCACTTCTCAACACTGTTTATAAAATACTAACAAAAATAATAGCCTGCAGAATAGGGAATTTCAGTGAAACAGTATTAGGTGACTATCAATGTGGTTTCAGGCCTAGCAGAGCAAACACAGACCACATCTTTTCCCTTCGAAACACTCTAGAAAAATGTTATGAACATAATATAAACCTACATCAGCTGTACATAGATTTCAAGATGGCATATGACAGCATCAATAGAAATTATCTTTACAAAACATTGCAGGAGTTGTGTATCCCCAACAAGCTCATTAGACTAGTACGTATGACATTAAACAACTCAAGAAGCAAAGTGAAAATCCAAGGGGAAAGCTCAAGAGAATTTAAAGTAAACCAAGGACTTAGACAAGGAGACTCCCTTTCGTGCATACCTTTCAACTTAACCCTAGAAAAAGTCATAAGAAACGTACAGTTGGATAAGCGAGGAACTATAACACACTACCTCAGAAGTGAAAAAACAAAGTCAATGAAAACAGGAACAATATTTACAGAACCCATTCAGTACCTTGCATATGCTGATGATATAACATTGATAGGAAAGCAAAGCAAGGATATAGCAAAAGCATACATAGAATTAGAAACAGCAGCTCAGAAAGCAGGTTTAACAGTAAACGAAACAAAGACTCAATATATGCTGTTACAAAGAAATGAAAAAGAAGGAAGAGAAAAATTTTTCAAAATCAGTGATGGAGCATTTGAAAGAGTAGAAAACTTTAAATACCTGGGATCAACCATAAGTGAGAAAAATGATATAATGATAGAGATAAAAAACAGAATAGAAGTAGGGAACAGAATATATTATACATTGCATAAAATACTGAAAAACAAACAGATCTCCAGGAAAATTAAAAAAACCATATACAAGACAATGATCCGGCCAGCAGTAACATATGGTAGCGAAACATGGACCATCAGCAAACAAGCAGAAAATATGCTAAACACTTGGGAAAGGAAAATATTTAGGAAAATATATGGGCCAGTAAAGGACAATAACGAGTGGAGAAGTAGAACCAATTCAGAGCTGTACGAACCGTACGAAGAACCAAATATAACAGCTGAAATTAAAATGAATAGAACACCTTAGTGGGTAGGGCACATAGAAAGAATGGAAAACAACAGAGGTCCAAAAACGATTTATAAGACAACACCTAATGAGAAAAGGCCTAAAGGCAGGCCAAGAAGCAGATGGTTGGAGGAAGTGGAGAAAGACCTTAAAGCCATAGGAGTGAGAGAGTGGAGGAAGAAGACCCTGGATCGGGAAAAGTGGAGAAGTGTAGTACGGCAGGCCAGGGCCCTAAATGGGCTGTAGAGCCAAAGGAAGAAGAAGTTAATTCATAGACTCTTAATTACAAAAAAACATATATTTTCATGTGTGCGAACTTTGGAGTCTTGTCACTAAATTAGAACAGGGTTAAAAATGAGTTACAAGATTTAAGGACAAAACAACAGAAAGTGAAATTAAATTAAAAGCTTATAAAAAGGATATAAAGTTTGTAACTTGAGGTATATTTGTAAAACTTAACCTGCTAAGAGACATAAGTAAACAAAATTTTTGAGCATAATATTTTACATGTTTGTTTCTATGATCCAACTATTGCAGTGAGCATATGATTTTTTTCGCTTAATTTGCCAGTATGACGTGACATATCCTAATGTCTGGCTAGGCTGTTTTCAATTTTTCAATCACTAACTGATTCGCTGACTGCAAATAACAGAACCACAAACAGATCTTTATTTGGTCAAGTGCAGCTTCCATTTACATTTTAAATGAAAACTTGTTGAATTAAAAAATAAAAATGAAAAAATAAGTAATATTTCATTGATTTTTTATTGGTATTTAAGTGCATGAATATACCGTGAAATAAACTGCGATGATTTAGTCTATACCCAATTTTTTGTTGAAAATCAAAATACAGGTAAACATTAAAAATTCCAACAATCTCTGGTCCTAATGTTCGTGGAGAAGTGCTTAACTAAGTTCGATCTAAGACTAAAAAGACAAATAATAATTTTAGCAAACATCTAATTTTTAAAACTTTTTAAAAATTTTATATATTGTGAAGCACCCTAATGGGACGCCTTACCTTTATAATTTTTAAGTGACTACTAGTCAACCAGAGTTAACTGGTCTGATTATTGAAAATCTAGTAAATTTATGATTATGAAATCATAATCATCATCCTTAAACAATATTAGAAAAAAAGACTAAACTGCCAAGAAAAAGAATATAAAAGCAGTGATCACAAGACAATATACCAAGTGATGAGAATTTGCACAATACCTTGGAAGATACAAGTGGTGAGAATTCGCACAATACCTTGGAAGATAACTCAATTAAAGCAACATCTAATAAATGATCAGGAAATAAATATGTTACTGTCAAAAAAATATGATTTATCTTACCACAAACTGAAGCATAAATGATAAATAAATATTTAACTTAGAAAACTATACAAAGGCTGGGATTTGAGGAAATTATGAGTGGCACAGGGAGAGACTAACAGGGTGCGTTGACTCAAGTCTAAAGTCACACAATGAACAGAAGGGAAAATAATGCTAGTGGCAAGGAGTAGAAAGTGACAGGCTCTGAAAACATTGTGTCTGTTAATTAAAAAAATTCAATACTAACTGGTTTATCATCAAAGTTCTTTTCTTGCTGTTCTTTTTCTTCTTTGATGACTTTCTTTTATTTTTTTTCCTCTGTATAATGTAAAGAAAAATATTATATGAATAGAGTTTTGATAATGTTATGAAATCATTAAAATATCATAACTGGTTTATTAAGAGCATGGCATCTTTTTTTTTTACCAGACTGAGTGAAAGGATTGCACAGTTTTCACATATTTTTTGGCATAAATATTTTTTAAAAAAGAAAAAAGCATAACAAATTTTCTCTGAATATAGGTATAATTAATCATCCTGATCCATACATTGTTTTCATCTGTAAGTAATGACTAACGTTGAAAATACACACCACCAGAAATAAAGAAAAAGTTGATAGGAGCAATATTCTCTCTCTTCTGAAGAAAATAATTAAACAACAATAAAGTGCTTTCTAAAAAAAAAAAAAAACTTTATAAATACTTACACATTTAGAAAGTGAACCTGTTTCAACATATCTGTTTATTGCAGCAGTTAGTTTATGTTCATTACCATCAGCTTCTTGTACAATCTGTAAAGAATTTTTATCAGAAAATACAGTCTATTTGAATGCTGTAATATATCACTAAAAGGCCGTAAGATACATCAGTAGTGTGTGTGAAGTCCTTGTAAGGATGAGATGAAATCTCTTAGATCCTATAAACCACTAATGGACTAATGGGACAGTTTTTTGAAGTGCCCATCTTTCATCCCCACCATAGCCGATAGTGCAATGGTCACTGGAGACATAGCAGGGACTTAAGCCTTGACCTAAAATATCCATCAGTCCTCACCGAAGATCGAACCAGTGACCTACAGGTCAACAGTCAAGTGCTTTACCGCACGACCATCCTTAACCTACACATCAGCAGCAACATCGTTTGATTCACTTTTAATAGTTATTACTACATTTTTAAATCAAGAAATTAAATTATGCAGCTGTTATCTGTTAAACATTTTCATTATTTTTGGCATATTTATTTAAACAGATTTTTTAGTTATTCAAAGAAATAGAAATTGGGTTCGAAAAAACCCATAAAAATATTTTGGTTGAAGATTGCAAGCCTTGATGCAATAATTGAATATTATAAATACCCAAATTATTTAGAAAACAAAAGGAGCCAGCAAAACTAAAGTATGGTGTAAATCTGTACCAAATATTCAGAATTAAAAAAATCACTTTTCTGCAAATTTTTGTTGTCAGCCTTTTTCATACTCACTAACTGAACTAAAAAAAGTGAAGCTGCAAAGGGGAAACAACCTGAACACAAGTCAGAGTTCCCTTTCCTTAGGTAATACATCAGGTACAGTATTCTGCCAAAAATGATTTAGTAATTGGTTGGTGCGAGCAATAAGAAGGGCCCCATTTGGTTAAGATAGTCATGGGCCCAAGATTACATGGGGGCAGCCCTGGTAGATGGTACTCACCTTTAAGTCTTTATTCAGTTCTTCTTGTAAACATGAGCTATTTACATCATCTTTTCTCTGAGGAGAAAAATAATGCTTCATACAATCTCACATTTTATATCACAACTATGAAAAATGAACATCAGACTGCATATGAACAAATGTAAGAAGTACGCTTCTGTGATGATCAAGTTAATTAGTAACAGTTACATAACACCAATATTAACATAGCTTGCGTTTTAATGTGGCCTATGTAGCCTATGACTGCCAATGAGAAATTGATAAAATGAATAAAAGAAAAAAAATCCAAGATAATTGTCCTTTTATATAGTGAATCAAGCTAACAAGGATTGCAATGTATCAAAGTACTGGATTAACCTATTAGCAAAGTAAGTACATGCTTAGGACATCAAGGGAAGGAGGTCAGCACACAAAAAGTCCTATCCAAGTTTATTAGTTGAGTTATTAAAATCATTACATTTTATTACCAATTTTATATTACTAGTTTAATAGAAAGTAAACAGCTTCAAAAAATTGTTATCACAGATATGAAATTATAGGCCAAGGGTGGCAACGTGTGAGGTCCGTGAGATCCACACTCTGGTTTTTTATAAAGCACAAAATACTTTTAAACAGTGCTCAGCAACCTTTTTACAGCTCATGGCACACTATTTTAGTAACTCTGCAGCACATTAAATCGAATTAGGGTTTAGGATCTCTATGCATAATTGAGGAGGGGGGAAGAGGGAGAGAAACAAAGTTTTGTTATAGGGTGTTGTATGATGTGCCAAATTCAAGCATATTTTAAATAGTTGTTTTAAAATTTGTTCTAAATGTCCTCTGCCGGAAATTCACAAACGGAACTTTGTTGAATATCAATCTCATGAGTATTGTCATTTTTTTTTGTTCCAGAAATTCTTTGCAAATGTTTAGGGATGATGTTAATGTTTCATCTGTAGTAAGGCATCAAAAGGTTATGTACCAAATCTAGTAAAATATCTACTGATTCTTGGAAAAATTTTGCAGAGAACAATGTCTGTTTAAACAATCTAACTTGTAAGCACATAAAATTTTCTTCAAATTTCTATATTTTTATAATTTATGTGCTCAGGAATATCAGCCATGTATGCAAGTTTCGCTATCCAAAAACTTCCATGCGTTTGAATACTTATAGTTGATTATGCTATGATAATAAAAATGTATTGATAACATTGAGTAGTTCAAATATTTTTTGCCAGTAACTTGCTTTGAAAAAACCAATGTAAAACAATGTCCTCAATATCAATGAATCATAGAGTAAAAATTTGCAAATATAAGGCTTTTGTTTTTATTTTGCTGACTATTGCGATGATTTTGTTCATGGTTCCTGAATGTCTGTAGCCACACACAACTATTCAAAGAGCCTTATTTAGCCATTACTAGAGAATTTACAACAAATTATGGTTCCTTTATTGTACAATTACTACTATATCTTAAAATTGTTAATATCCATCTAAATCATTCAATTTATATTCTTAAAATTTATAGCAATAACTACTAGGTTCTTAGGGCACCAAGGGGTATTTAATCTGACACTGATTGTAGATTACACTTTACAGTATTATTATTTATTGAAAACTCAGTCTATTATTACAAAGACTTTTAGTAAACATTAAGTACTTCTAGATTTTTTTGCTGCTTCAAAACTAAATATAGACCTTTATAAGATGAAGACAAGTTCCAACAAGCCCAATGATAAGGGTAATATGCTAGAAGTTGTGTGCAATAAAAAAAATACAAACTCACTTTTCTATTTTGGTCATCCATTGTTTGGAGCTAGATAATAGCGAGTACCAGAGTGCCCAGATGGTTTTCCTTGAAGCTTTCAGCCTTTATATTGAATGTCTCAACACTCGATCTAAATGCCAGTGGTCTAATATTTATCGACTTGTAACTTTACTGTAAGTTATTTATTTAAAACTAAAATGTACACCATTTTGAGAAATCCATTCTTTCCAAGGTATTAATTGCAGAGTACTATTGTTTATGAAAGTTTAGCTGGAGTAGAGATTCACGTGAATCCCGGTAAAAAGCCGGAAGTCAATTTTGCTGCCTTCACTCCGTAAAGAGAGATAAGCCATATTTAGACAAGTATTTATTACAGTGACAATTGTTGTAAAATGTTGGATAAACTATTTCTGTTGTCATCAGAAGGTAATTTTATAAATATTTTTATTTTAATTATTAATATTATGTTTTTTTTTATTCCGCTTCCAAAAATGAAATTGATCTTTTCTTTTACTGCTGCTCCAACTGAATCATTTTACTGCATTATTTTGTTTATTTTTTTTTTAAATATACTAAATCTTGTTTACTGACGGTCTATGGGGTGGCTCTGTAGGCTACATGGGGTAACAAGGCCGCATCCAGGAATTCTGGGGTCTTTTACAAACTATAACGTTGAGGGACCCTAAGTCATTCTTCATACGAATTTCATATAAAAACAACACAAAAATAGAAATTTCGAAAGCACAAGGCTTGAAACCCTTGACAAGTATTCGGGTTGCCTTCTCGCCTGCGGCCTTGCTTTATACTAGGGGTGACTTGAGGACGCTGATAGCCAAACTCTGTTTTTTTCTTTTGATGTAGTTAAAAAAAAAATACACTTTTAAAAAGCCGCACTGTTTGTTAATATAAATTTAGTGATAAAAAAGCAATGAAATAATATTTTAATTAATAATAATAAACAAAAATAATCTTTGAAGAGTTCTGCATGTGGCATTATGATCTGGATTTGGCCATTCCTGCTCCAACTAATGTATTTTAATGCTAGAAATGTTACAAGCTATGGTCATGCAAGTGCGAGTACAAATCCGGAACTCTGCTATCAGGTGTGGCCATCTTTGTTTTAACAATCTTTTTCAAAATACTTTAGTAATAACGCCCCCCCCCCCCGGGTTGAGTCCCCCCCCCCTCCCCATCACCATTCTAATGCAGAAAAATGACGAGCGGCTGATGCTGCTCCGGCAAGCGGACATCACTCCCCTCCCACAGGGAGAATATGGATATTTATAAGCAGATATTGTCATGAAGTCAAGTGAGGCTACATACAATTCTAGGACTTTATCACGCATTTATTGGCTCTAGTATTTAGCCTAAATCAGGTATGGGGGGGGGGAGAGGGGGACAGAGCCGTATCTAGCTAATGTGGCGCCCTGTGCCAGTTACATTTTTTACCCCCCCCCCTCCTCCCAATAAGCAAAGGCAAAACAACATTAAACAGAGCTCTTTTGGCTCCCCTTCCTAGTTCGGCGCCTTGCACGACCGCACAACCCACAGTACCCTTCCTACGTCACTGTGTGTGGGGGTATGCAATTTGATGAAATACGCATGAGTCATGCCAGGACCGGAAATAACGTTAGTGGCACAGGGGCTGACTCGGACATTGTCGCCTCATTAATGGAGGTAGACCTAGCTCGGAGGATGTCTTTGGTGTTGGAGGAAAATATAGGACCCTTAAAAAATAAAAAAAATGACACTTATATTGGGTGCAGTATAGATTTGTGCTAGCTGGGGGTCCCATTGTGCATATGGTACGCTGGCCGTTAAATCCATAATTTTAATTTCAAAAGTACTCAAGTGCGTCAGAGGCCACCTTTGGCTGGCGGCAGATGAAGTGGGCGCTTGGGTCGGACTGTCCCCCAATAAGCTACGTAATTGCTTCATGCTACTACAGTGAACAAACAGACAACTAAAAGCAGATCTTACAATAAGTCGAACTATCTCATGTATTAGTCGAACTACCTCATTTATTAGTCGACATATCTAATAATCTCATGTATTAGTCGAACTGTCTCATGTATTAGTCGAACTATCTCATTTATTTTATCTATTACTGATGATCTACTTGTCTGCCTCTACTGGTTTTATCAAAATGAGTTGGTTCACAATTTATCATCTCACAGTTATCTACTGTGTCACCACCACGTTCCATTTCACCATTATATGCCGTTTCAACACCACCTACAATTTCACCATTATCTGCCGTTTCACCACCTCCTACCATTTCACCACCATCTGCCGTTTCACCACCATCTACCATTTCACCAAAATGTACCGTTTCACCATTATCTATGTTTTATCATCTACCATCTCACAATTATGTACTGTTTCACCACCACCTACCATTTTTTCCACCATTAACTACTGCTTCACCGCCATATACTCATGCATGGTGATATATTACATTTACAGTCATACCGGAATAAAGAAGAATGTTCATTGTTTCAGATACTCAGCTTTTCCAATTTTTTTAAAGGATATTTTTAGGCCAGTGCTTCCCAATGTTTCGCACGGGAAGAGTTTGATGTGGGGACGCGCTGCACTGGACTGAGAACATCTGGTGATCACGCACGGCTTAAAACGAAACCAATAAGGGGAGACCATGACCATACAAACAATTTATGCAAATTTGTTTTTACTCGAGTACCTCTAGTATTCAGTATTTTTAAATAAAAAAAAGGGGGTATATAGATAACGAAAGTTTGGGAAGCACTGCTTTAGGCAAATAATGCCAAGGAGGTCATAGCCATTTTTTTCCCTTTCACGCTCAATAGGTTTTTAAGTTGGAAAACGATTTTTGTTTTACTTTAATCTGAATATAAAACAAAAATTACATATAAAATTATTATGATTTTATTAAAAAAAAGTATTAATTACTTGAAATAATTAAAGGTAAAATCTTTTAAGCAATTTTTTTGTATGTGTTGAAAATAAAATGAATATGAAAGGTCACAACTCGAAAAGAAAAAAGTGCCGATAGACAAATTCTTTATTTTTTTAATTTCGAAACTAAAGTTAGCAAACAAAATGTATTGCTTCAGATGATTTTTGTTTGCATGAAGTTTATATTATTTTTACTAAGTTTAAATACAAACTTTTTTTTTCGTTACATAAAAGTTTCCGTAACTATTATTTTTATTTTGATCTCACAACGTCACATGTCTGCTGCGATGGATTAACATTTGGGTCGAATGGTACATCCGGGCAAGGATTCGGATCTATTGTCATGTGTCTGGGCATTCTGTAACTGCAACAGTAGACACAACATGTAAATATTATTTATTATAAAGAAACCGTAGAAATGATCTATTTGTGTAGGCCAGTGGTCGGCAAGGTGCGGCTCCGGAGCCGCATGATGCTCTTTGGCTCCTTAAGTGCGGCTCAGGCATCTAGTTTTATTTAGTGTACTTCTTATTTAGTATAATACAATTTAGTGTAATAATAGTTTACTAAACAAGCAGATTTGGCTCCCACTATTTTTTTTAATTGTTGTAATGTTCATATTTGGCTCTTTGGCTGATACGTTTGCCGACCACTGGTGTAGGCTATACACATTGTTTAAACAGTAGTTCGATGTTGAGAAAATGGGGGGAGGGGTGGGGTGTGGAGAGAATAAAGTAAAAATAAATGTGCATCGTTTAACATCAGAAGCAGAGAATGATAAACTCATTCCCGCTTCTGTTATAAACTGCAAATATTTATTCTTCTTCATTATCCCATTGGATAAAATCATAATGCAATCAAAATAGGTTTAACAGTATTTATCAGGGAATATCTGTACATAGAGCCCTTCTTAGGTATTAGGGAGCCCAAGGCATCCAGAGATGTTTGGGGGCCCTAGACATCCGTAGATGTTCTGGGGCCCTAGATATCCAGAGACGTTTGGGGGCCCTAGATATTCAGAGATGTTTGGAGGCCCTAGAAATCCAGAGATGTTTGGGGGCCCTAGATATCCAGAGATGTTTGGGGGCCCTAGATATCCAGAGATGTTTGGGGGCCCGAAATATCCAGATATGTTTGGGGGCCCTAGACACCCGTAGATGTTCGGGGACCCTAGACATCCATAGCTGTTCGGGGGCCCTACATATCCAGAGATGTTCGGGGGCCCTAGATATCCAGAGATGTTTGGGGGTCCTAGAATCTGGAGATGTTCGGGAGTGCCTAGATATCCAGAGATGTTTTGGGGGGCCCTAGATATTCAGAGATGTTTAGGGGCCCTAGATAAAAAAAACTAATTAGGGACCCTCTCCATTTCTTAGCAATCATATTTGAGATGAATTAATACTCGAAGGGGGAGGGGGGGCTTTTAGTCGTGCGGACAGTAGCCTAGTCTGCCATTCCACTCCACCAATTACATAACAAAGATCGAATACACCACTTCACATTAAAATTTTTTGGAATGCAACAGCAGGTAAAAAGCAATATTTTAAAAGAAATCTTTTTTTCCCACATTGCGATAATTATATAGAAATAATTGAAATAGTAATGTGATTTAAAAAAAAAATAATTGTTTTAATAACAACATTTTTATATTTTTGTCTGTTCATAAAAAAAACACGTATTTCCATCCATTCCGTCCATCCGCTCGTCTGCCAGTCCGTCTGTCTGTCTGTCTGTCCATGTTTATCAATAACATGTCTGTCTGTTTATGTACATCTTTCAATTTATCTTTCAATGTCTTTCTATCTGTCATGTTTAACCTTGTCTGTGTGTATCTTCAGAACATATTAAAAAAAACAACAACATCGTTACAGACGATTCAGAGGTAATTCCAAGTTTCAAAACACACACACATACAACATTCAGTGAGTCCAGACAATACTTGCCTATGAATTTTTCGGTAACTGACGAAACATCTCCTGGCTAGTGTAAAATAACTTGTACAGTTCAGTGTCACATTATAGGTTTTCCTTGCCTATTGTATAGAATCCAAACTTCGTGAATTAGAATAGGTTTTTTTTTTTACGTGCAAAAAAAAAACAGCAAAGCAATGAACAAATGTCCCCCCCCCCCCCAATAACCGTCTAAACAAAGAAGATGAACAATTACATAAGTGATAACCTTCTGTAATAATTCTTTTGGGATTTAAATAACATTTGATGATTCTGATACTGTAATACAAACATTCACATAATATAAAATTCATGCGCCCAACGTTTTTCGTTTTTATCAAAATTAGAAGCTCTTATGAAGTCTATTGCCATGTTACCAATTTATTCAGAAATTATTTTTCTGCTTTTTAGTTTGCAAGAAAAACGTTGTTTTTTATAAAATATTTTTTTATAATGTAATTTTTATTTTCACTCTAATAAAAAGTGAGACCAAACCATTATTAACCAAAATAATTATGACATCTACAAGTACACAGATTTCCATTTTTCCTTTTTACAGCCCATGGTGGTTGACAGAGCCAGGAGAAATTGTAGGAATCCATCTTTAACATAGCCATAGCACACTGAGGAATAAAAACCAATGTCAGGTTCAAAGGTGAGTGATAGGTATTTTTAGATTGTGTCGTTAGGTTGTTGTTGTTTTTTCCCACGCTTTTTTCTTAGGACACTCTTTCGGTTTGTATATATGTCTGGATGGAATTTTGAAATCAATTATTAACCCACTTCCCATTACTCGATGTCTTTGAATTTTACATATTTACTTGCTTCCGATCAGGGGTGGACTGGGGAGTTCAAGCGGCCCGGGAAAAAAACAAAAAGCGGCCCTATCGTCATGAATTTTATTTTCCTTGTGCATTTTTTCCATCCAAACCTGAGGGCCGAGGCCTCCAAAATCATGGGTAACTTTACAAATTACAATATACATTAACAAAAGATAAATGGAATGTATAATTTATAATTGTATATAAAATAACAATAATGCGCCCATTCAAGTTATAAATCAATTTATTCGGACTCACTGTGATGGTGTTTATAGTGTAAGTAACTTCTTTAAGCTGGGTGCCATTTCGGCTACATGATCTTTAATTGTGTCATTATTCAGTTCACTTAGAACATCGGTTTCTGTTGACATAAGCAAAAAAGTTTCAAGGTGTGTAGAAGACAATGAGCTTCGCAAGCGATTCTTAATATATTTCAGTTTAGAGAAAGATCTCTCACAAGCTACTTGGGTAGAAGACAGAGTCAGTAAAAGTGTATATGCACTAAAGAGATGCGTGTATGTTTGCCCATAGAAACTGTATCTATGTAGTACAGAAAAGCAGCAAACAGGACATTTTTTGCAAAATTTGCATTTTTGAAATTCCTCACTCTTATCCACAACTTGGTCGTCCCAGAGTTCATGTGGCGAATCTTGAATCTTCACTGACGCTGTCCTCTACTGAATCATCGAACATTTGGAGAAGGTATTCGTCGGGGACAGAATTTGTATATCTGTCCCATTTCTGCGCAAAGTCAGTTAGCTCTTCTCTGAGATTGGTCGCTGTGGCTCTTTCATCAAATTTAACGAGAATACTGTTAAGGCGCTGCATCGCTGATGTTGCTAAACCTTGTTGTTTAATATCCTCAAAATTCTGTGGATCAAGACAGGCAATATCTGCGTATAAGGAATCGTGACTTTCAAATCGCTTTTCAATAGTTTTTGCAATTTTGTCCATGATGCAGTTATGAACTTCAATGCGATATCTGTCCACTGCATTATTTCCTACTACCTTGTGCGTTCTTCTCTCATCAGACATCGCTTTTGCTTTGTGTAAACGTTTCTCTACAAAATTTTCCTCAATGGTAATTTCAACATTTTCATCTTCCAACTTGTTATTAGCCCAGGACACAAATCTTTTGGCACTGTCAAGAACACCATCGAAATCTTTTGAAATATTTTCTAACAACTTAACAGTACAATCTACGTTACGGTATGCTTGCAGTGCATCCATTCCGGTGGTTTGTAAATAACTAGAAAGCGATCCTGTGTGCTGGAATATTCTTAGGTATAGTTTTGCAGTGACAACCGTTTCAAACTTAATAAACTTATCCAGTAAAGTTTGAGCTGTATCCCGGATTTTTGCATTGAATGCGTCCGATTGTGCTAGTTCTTGTAAAGTATAAATCAATTCAATGTACGATGATGAGTTTGGATCATCAAATTTTTCAAATATTTTTTAACGCACTTTCTTTGGCCCATCATCGCGTTTCACCAATAATATTTAATCTTTGGTGTCTAGATTTCTGTTGGTGATCGACCCAAACATCCATTCTTTTATACGATTCTCTAAAGAACACCACACATGCGTTAAGCAGTTCAAATAGGCTAATTGAAGAGGTCGTGGTTAGAGTGGTATCACTTAGAACAAGATTCAATACATGTGCGTAGATTTTAGGGCCCCCACTTTCTTGTGCCCCCCCCCCAAAAAAAAAATTCAATAGTGAGCGATTGACAAATATGGAGGCATGCTTGACCGATCATGGTAGGAAAGGTCAGGGGAGAGAATAAGTGGTTGACCGGTGACAGAAATGTGACTTGTGCGTGTAAAGTGAACGAGTGGGCGTGATGACAGGGACAGTCGTGGTAAAACCTTGAAGAGTTAGGTATTCATATGTAGGACTAATCTGGAGTAGTTTAGAAAATTACCATTGTATTTATAAATATAAAAAGGATGTTTGTTAAAGTTTTCTGATGTGGTGATTGTACTCGACTGCTCGATATTGATTACCTGCATGCCATTTTGGACGTTGATGGGTCGGATTTACAGATAGGCCGACTAGTCCGTGCCATAAGGCCCCTCCGCGAAATAAGGGGCCTCAAATTTGTGTTGGCCCTAGGACAGTGGTCGGCAAAGTGCGGCTCCGGAGCCGCATGTCGCTCTTTGGCTCCTTAAGTGTGGCTCTGGCATTTAGTTTTATTTATTATACAACTTTTTTAAATGTACTACTTTTTTAGTGTAATAAAAGTTTACTAAACAAACAGATTTGGCTCCCAATTTTTTTTTTAAATTGTTGTGATGTTCATATTTGGCTCTTTGGCTGATACGTTTGCCGACCACTAGCCTAGGGCCCCCCTAAAATTGTAAAACCGGCCCTGCGTGCACCATACAACCAAACACCGCCTGTACCCCTCCTCCTGTCCAGGTTCCGTCTAACGGGTAAACATGCAAATAACGCATGTCGACAAGTTGTACCGTTAGTCACTTAACATATTCATCCAGTCAATTTGATTGATCCTGTCACAGGGGAAGATGGTATCCAGAGGAATCTTCATTGTACACTGCACTTGCCAGGCAAGCACTCAAGTTAACGCGAAGATGGAGCGATTGGCTGCGGGCCATGAAACACTACATTCACATTAATATTCACATATAAATCGAGTTTTATAAATTCTTCCATTGAGTAAACTTTATTTATAAAAAAATTAATTGGTGTGATTTTTATTTTCAAACCCTGAAAGGCATTTACTCGTCATTGTCGTCTTCGTCCCTGATTTATCCGCTTAGTGAATAGTGTAAGAAAAAAAAATGTATTGAAATGGGACACAACTCTGTCGTAGCTTGTTTTTTTTTTAAATAAAGGGAAATAAATATGAAAACAATCGATTCACAATAAACTTAAATTTTTCCTCTCTTCTTAATAAAAACAACAAAAAACAAATTAAAAACAACAAAAAACAAAGTAAAAACAACAAAAAAAAACTTTTTTAAATTGTCCTGACATTTATTATTACTGCGATTTATATCGGCTTTTACACCTCTTGACCATTTATGTATTTTTCTTTAAACTATCTATCAATTTACGTACATTTTTTTATCGCCCCACCCCATTCATCACTTGTAATGACGATTGTGATCCGTTGCAGGTCAATGTAATAATGTCTCCTCCGTCCTCTCCCTCTTTATAAAAAAAAAGTAATAATGTCTTTGTATGAACAATTTTTCTCTCTTTATTTTCAAGACCTTTTATCTATAAGATGAGCAATATCTTCAAATCACCCGAGAATCAAACTTGTAAAAGACGTGTTGTTCATTTTTTTTTTAAATCCATAATAAATATACTTACTTAGCTTTTAGCTATGTGGCCTTTAATAAAATTTGGGAATAATCTCAGATGGCATGGCATTAGATGATCGGTTATAAAACGCGACTATACCGAGTTCTTTCTGCTATGAAATTTATAATTGTTCTTTAAGGTGTCACCCGGTGCGGCCCCCCCAACCCACCCAGTGACGCCAATTCTCTGATCAAGTAAAGTGGGGAGATAACTTTCAGTTTCAGAAATGAAATCAGTAATGACATGCAAAAATAGAATTTAAGTAACATTGTAAAAGGAAGCTCTGTCTCCCTTTATCGTTCTCTTACATACACTCTGTATGGTCTATTTCCAACACATGCTGTCTCTATATTTGTATATCTGTCTATTTGTCTGTCTATTTTTCTGTCTGTCTGTCTATCTATCAATCTGTCCGTCGGTCGGTCTTACTATCAATCGGTTAATCATACTATATATGTCTGCTAGCCAGCAAGTCTGCCGACCGGTCTGTTTGTCTCCCTTTCTTTGTCTCTATTAGCATGTCCACCCGTCTGCCTGTATGTCTGTCTGTCTGTCTGCCAGCCCATCTGCCTCCCAGTCTGCACACCCACCTGTATATCTGTTCGCCTTTCTTTCTCTCTGTGAGTCTTTCCACCCGTCTGCCTGCCTGTCCACACAAGTCAATCTTGCTGTCCGTCTTGAACCCGATAGTTTGTCTGCCAGTTCGTTAGTTTGCCTTTCATTTAAAATCTTTTATTTCTATCTATCTAACCAACGTCTCTTGCCACACACACACACACACACACACACACACACTCACATAAATACCATAAGCATGCAATGTATAGTAAAAACATAAAAGAACAGCAACAAAACAACCCAGCCGGCACGCACGTGTATAGATCGGACAATGAGCGAGCGCGAGTACAACTGTATTTATCAGCAAGGAGAGGAGAAACTATTGACAATCTTGAGCTGTCTCTCTAAACATTTCCCGTGAGTAAGACACACACACACGCAGCCAGTCAGTTAGTACATTTGTAGTGGGAAAGTTCTGTTGTTGATATTCCAAGTACGACTACTACACTTGTAGGAAGTAAGGTCAGCTTCTATCCGCACGTTCAGTGTACTACTTCCATCCCTATCGGTGAGTCACACTGTTATTTATGTTTTACTATAGCAGGGTACAATTTGTAACACTTCTGTACGGATCTTCATAATACTGGAATACAGTCTTGTATAAAACCATTTTTTTTTGTCTTTTTGAGTGCCGTGTATGATTCGGTTAATGAATGTACTCTGACAACTCATGTATCATGTTCATCAAAAAAAAAAAAGCCGAATTAATTAAATAGGGGGGGGGGGACCCAACAAGTGGGGGGAGGGTTAGGGCATTAAACTATAACTTGTGTAGCTTATGCGTTAAGTCTTCACTGCTGACTTGGGACATTCAATGCTTACCATTTAGTAAATATAACACATGCTATAGTACCGTTAAGTTATTTCAACATTATTTCATACTAGGTTATGTTAAGTTATCGCAACATTATTTCATACTAGGTTATGTTAAATTATCTCAACATTATTTCATACTAGGTTATGTTACTTCAACATTATTTCATACTAGGTTATGTTATTTCAACATTATTTCATACTAGGTTATGTTAAGTTATTTCAACATTATTTCATACTAGGTTATGTTACTTCAACATTATTTCATACTAGGTTATGTTACTTCAACATTATTTCATACTAGGTTATGTTAAGTTATTTCAACATTATTTCATACTAGGTTATGTTACTTCAACATTATTTCATACTAGGTTATGTTACTTCAACATTATTTCATACTAGGTTATGTTAAGTTATTTCAACATTATTTCATACTAGGTTATGTTACTTCAACATTATTTCATACTAGGTTATGTTAAGTTATTTCAACATTATTTCATACTAGGTTATGTTACTTCAACATTATTTCATACCAGGTTATGTTAAGTTATTTCAACATTATTTCATACTAGGTTATGTTACTTCAACATTATTTCATACTAGGTTATGTTAAGTTATTTCAACATTATTTCATACTAGGTTATGTTATTTCAACATTATTTCATACTAGGTTATGTTATGTCAACATTATTTCATACTAGGTTAAGTTATTTTAACATTATTTCATACTAGGTTATGTTAAGTTATTTCAACATTATTTCATACTAGGTTATGTTAAGTTATTTCAACATTATTTCATACTAGACTATGCACACTAAAGTATTATATCTCAATGTTTTATGCTGGTATTTTTTCTCAGTTAAAGAATAATTTTATTTATTTTTTTTATTATTTATTGGTAATCTTTATATTTACTCCAAGTAAATCTGAAATTAGTTTCAATAGAATTCTCATTGGGGTTTCCTGATGCTAGCTGGTAACTGCTGATAGTAGTGTACATTAAATCTTTGCTGAAATATTGTTAAAAAGCAAGTGTGTATCTTATAAGTGTTGATATACATTTGATAAACAGTTACTCGCTGTGTATTTCGAAACGGAGGGAAGGGAGATGGTCTATATTATATAACTCTTAATTCTGTCACATATGTTTTGTGTCTCTAATTGTCTAGTATGGTGATGACCAAAGCGAGGGGAAAACAAATCACCGTAGTACTAAAATTTATCATTTTATTGAACTGGGCCAATCTACGGTGAGGACTAATGACTATTTTAGGTCATGGGCGTTGCACTATCGGCTCTGGTGGGGGATGAAAGAAGGGCCACTATAATAACGGTCCCATTAGTGGGTTTTTTATGATCTAAGAGATTCCATCAAAGGGAATTCTCAGATAGAACTGAGTGATAAATTGCTCGACTGATTCCCGTGGTGCCTCCATGTCCATTGCACTATCGTTTATGGTGGGGGATGAAAGAAGGGCACTGCTAAAACACCGCCCCATTAGTAATTTAAAGGAATCTAAGAGATAAACATCTCGCCCTTACAGGTACCACACCAGTGGCGTAGTGAAGGGTGGCAAGGGGGCATCATGCACCGTGAGCTACTCACTAAGGGGCGCCAAATGGTATATTTTACATATAATATTACTTGGTTTTCGAATGGGGGTGGTGGTAAAAAAAAGTATTGTGCTCCAGACATATAGAACTGGATTTCTTTTTTTTCCCCATTATTATTTATAATAACGATCTTGTAGTAAAGCACACCGTTGGGGGGGGGGGGTGAAGATAGGAACTGAGAGTAAAATGTGGGTTGTCTTCCCCGTGTGAGGGGCGGGGAGTGATCAGATTACATGGGTTTAATTAAAGTACTTTTAAACCAGCCCCCAACATTTATCATTGTTATTGTTTTGTTCGTTAAATAAGTTGAAATGGTTGGTTCACTTTTTCTTTTTCACTGGTGACGTTCTGAAATGATTAAGTCGCCTGGCATCGATACGATATTTATGAATTCAAACAGTACGTGCGTAACCATGTACGCATGACGAAGGTGGCCTTACAGATAGATGACGAATGAATCTCAAAGTGCGGGTGTCTGAAGAGGTTGGGTTCCATGTGTGAGTTCCCCACCATAGCCGATAGTGCAATGGCCATGGAGATATAGCCATGACCTGAAATATCCATTGGTCCTCACCGGTGATCGAACCAGGGACCCTTGGAGGTCGACAATCGAACGCTATACCACACGACCACCCGCCCCCCCCCCACCACCACCACCCATATCGGTCCCTATACCCACCATCATTCTGCGATAACTGGAGATAAATACAGCTGCGTGCACTTGACTGAAAGTTATTTATTTCATTATGTTGGACGAAAGGCTTATCAGCTGGTGTAAACATTAAAAATGTCTAAATTGAAGTAAAAAACAAAAACAAATAAATTTAGCAATAAACAACATTTAAAAAAAAAGGGAGACAGGAAAATATAATTTGAAGAAAAGAAAATATAGAAAAAAAAATCCGATTAAATTTGGAGTAATTTTTTTTTTACGTGTCGAAAGATGAGATTAGGTTGGATCACGTGATACTGTTGAAGGTAATTTAACTGTTTTGTGTCAGTGAAGTCAAACTCTCACTAGACAGCACTGAAAGGTGTGAGAAAAAAGTTCTCAAAGTAAAACACCAGGCGACGTAAGCACATATTACCTCTGTTACTGCTGTGATTATATCTGACGAGGTCGGATTGAATGGGGGGGGGGAGTATTTAGTAATCATTTTTTCCTAATAATACCAAGTTTGGTTTTAATACCATCAAGAGCGCATATCTTTGCTTGTAATTAAATATACGCCTAACAAGTCTGTTTGTCTGTCTTCCCCTTCTGTTTAAGGATGTCATTTTCATCGTTCAATCTGAAGGCCCCCAACCTAGCTTTATCCGCCTCTGATGACTTTGTCATTATTGGTTTTGTTAATACTCTGCTCTATGAATGTCTAGAGTCAATGATCTGGCAGTGCCGAACTTAGGGATTTGGGGGCCAAGGGGGGGCTTGGCCTCTTTGCAGGGCCTCCTGCATTTTGACATTCGACACCATGACATAAGATAATGTACTTAATATTTAATGTAACAAAAAATGTTTGGGGGCCCCCCTTAAGCTGGGGTCTGAGGGAGTTTCGAAATTGGACCCCCCTCCCCCCACCACCCTAGGTACGCCTCTGTGATCTGGTTTAACTTTCAAGGTTTTCACAAAAAAAATTGGATAAGGAGATAATTATAGCCTCGTTGAGATACTGGGATCTGAGCTGATGATGAGCAGATTTACTTTTTTTATTTCTCATTTTACAACTGTAGCCTCTGAATGGCGATAGGGTGAGTCAAAAATACCTGCCCTGACTGGCTAACACAGACAGATTGGTAAGGAGGAGGGGGGAGGGGGTGAGGTCAGATAAATACTACTGTGGAGTAGGGAGGGAAAGATATGGAATGGTGTCAAGGTAGTGCTAGAGAGTGAGCACATGGGTCAGATGAGAGGAGGGGAATGACTTCATCAGATGTACAGCAGTATGAGCGAAGGGTAGGGAGGTGATTGTACTCGATTTTATTTCGAATAACAGGGGGATGTGGTAAAATGTGTACTCCATGTTTTGTGGTTGAAATGCCCTCTATGTTTGTGGTTAGATGTCCTGTATGTTGTTGTGTGATGTCATCTGACTTATAGTGAAATGTCATCTACGTTTCAGGGTTAAATGTCCTCTGTTATGTTATCAAAAGTCGGCTAATGTAATATGATAAAATGCACTCCATAGCAGCGGGCCAGCCGATCTTAGGCCACTGACAGACCCCACCAACTGGTCCCCTCTCAGACCTTACACTACGTCATTTTATAATAATTTGCTGACGAGACGGGTTCCTAACGGCAGGCAAGGCCCTCTGACATGGGTTGGGCCAGGGGGTCGGCAACCTACGGCTCGCGAGCCGCATGCGACTCTTTCGATTTCAAGTTGCGGCTCTTTCGATGTCTAATTGCGGCCTAATCCAAGATCGTAATATTGAAACAACAATTTTTAGTGGCTCTTTAAAAAATTGAGAAAATTGTAAATTATACCTTTAGGCTCTTCCGTCTCAAAAGGTTGCCGACCCATGATTTGGGGCTGACCCACCTTTGCGGATGCCCCTGATGTGACCTGTGTGGTGGTCATCTCTTGTAACGAGACTGTTATTAAAAGTGGTGCGGACTTATTGTAGCGCCCTTGCAACACCCTTCACCATTGTCCGAGGCATGGGTGGCCACGGGGACAACGCGTAGAATATATATAGATGGCTTTAGAAGCTGGGATTCGAACCCGTGACCCGAATCACGCTGATCGGCCTCTTTGCCTCACCTACCACCCAAGTCACCAGGGAGAAGAAACGGGAGGAGGGGGGTATACATCCGTGTGTTATCTGATAACATTATACACGTATAGTTTACTTAGAAAAATTATAAACAGTATACTTGGAAAACCATACGCTGTTTACTCAACAGTCATTGTGTCTACAAAAATTAATCGTTGATATAATGTCATGAAAAAAAAAAGAATTTATACCGCCACTGCTAGCGATAATTCGCCAACATTTTATCCATTAGCTAAAAAAAAAATAATAACCTGGAAATGACTTTGTTTTTATTTTCAGGGAAACAAAAGTATAAAAACATGTTTAGTCTAAACCAGAGGTTCTAAAAATATTGTCAGCTTCCGGACCCACAATGAAAACTGCTTCTTTTTCTTGATCCGCCTGTCATCAACAATTTATTACTGTAAAATAGAGAGAAAGTTGTAATAATGCACGCATCTATTTTTCGAGATCAATTTCTTTCCTTAGTGGCCCAGCAATAAATTCCAGACCATCAATTTGAGAACTATCAGGTCTAAACGATGAGAACAATAAGCTTCAACAAAAGTTGACAACAGTTAGAACTTATTGTTGTTGTTGTTGTTGTGGTTGTTGTTGTTGTTCTTGTTGTTGTGGTTGTTTTGCAGATGATTTCCTCCAGCGAGTAAAAGAAAAAATGTGTTTCTGCTCATTTTTTTTTTTAAAAAACTTTCAGTGTTTAAGTTGGTGTTGCAAAAAAAAACACGAACCAAATGTTTTACGTTATTTGACTTATAGAAAAAAAATTATCACTTTTAGTTTTAATGCTTTCTTTTTTAAATAAAACACACTCACTCTCTCTCTCTCACACACACACATACACTAATGGAAAAATAGCATTGCTAGAAAAACAAATTTCAGAATTCTTTTGGAAAATGCTTAAAAAATCCAATAAGAAATAGAAACAAAAAATTGTATCCGTTGTCAACTTTAACAAAAACACAACGAGTTCTTGGTTGTTGTTTTTTTTGTAGTTCTGTTGTGTTTTTGGCCGATTTAGTTTCAGGTATTTCCTGTGCTGTTAGAGCAGGCCCGTAGCCAGGAATATTGGATTGGGGGGGGGGGGCCGAAGACATTTTGGGGGGGGGGCGAAGAAATGATCGGGGCGGATCTAGACAACTTTGACGGGGGGGGGGGCAAAACATTGACCCCGGGGGGGAGGGCAAGACTGTTTTCATTGTTGAAAATTGTTCTTTGAACAAAAAATATTTCGATAATTTAATGATGTATTACCTAAACTTGCGATAACGGGGGGGGGGGGGGGGGGCATGGCCTTTCCCCCTAAATCCGCCCCTGCTGGGGTAGAAGAAATGCTCGGGGGGGGGCGAAAACGGAGGCGCGAAGCGCCGAAAGCTTGCGAACGGAGAGGAGGGGTTTGAATTTTGGCTTGCCCCCCTCCAGAATATTTCGTTCCGCCGCCGGTGTTCAGAAGTCAATGTTATTTTATTAACGTATTTAAGTTGCTAGTTGTCCTCAGAAGATATCAATATATAAAACTATTACAAGGTTGCAAACAGCCGTATCGACAGAAATTTCGGGCCCCTGGGCTGATATTAATATTTTAAAAAGTTGATTGGCCAGCTCAGTCCGGGTCCCTAAAACTCGCCGGGCCCCTGAGCATTGCCCCCCCTGCCCCCCACTCGCCGGCACTGGTTGCGAACTTATATTACTATACGTTTCAAATTTGCAATTTTCGTGGTTTAGCCATCCGTAGCCAAGGGGGCAAGCCCCCCCCCCCCCGCTAGGTGTGGAGTGCCCCCCCCCCACTTAAAAAAGAAGAAAAAAAAGAAAAAATAAAGAAAAAGTAAAGGTGCCCCCTTGCTGAGTTTTGGTGCCTCCCTGCTTACTTTGACCTGGCTACGGGCCTGGGTTTAGCACTGAATTGACCTAAAAATGCATCAGCATTCAGATTGTCTGTTAAATCTTTTTCAAATGCAAGCAGGAAAAGATTGTTTAGACGCTTTTGTAACATTGATCTGCGATATGGGGTGAGCATTCGTGTGAGGGTTGAGAAACTGCTCTCACACACTGGCTGTTGAAGCACCAAATGCCAATGCTGCCCAAAATACACAGAAGTGAACTTCAATAAGATTCAATCTTTTATGCCCAAAAATTAGATAAGCTATATATGTAAGTAAAATAGCCTGAATGATTGCCAAAATATGAACTTTTAAGTTTTTATTATTATTGATTTATTAAACAAAATGATTGATGTTTTATAGCCGTTATTATTAAAACTTTGTCAAAAAACTCAAATCATGCACGGGGGGGCTCAGGTCATGCACGGCTCAGCCCCCCCCTAGCCCCCCTCTGGCTACGGGCCTGTGTTAGAGTAATCTAAGGATATAAACTAAACACAAAAAAAACTTCTCAGAGTGTGTTGCGTTCTCTGGATACCGGATGAATGGCTTCAGAGAGACAAGACAAATAAAACTCACTATAGAAACTGATGCTTCAATAATTCATCGATTTTGGTCGTTTTTTTTTTTCAATATAACTGCGTAGGAGCTGATGTGGGGAGGAGAGGGGTGGGGGTAGGGATGAGGTTGGGGAGTGCTGGAATTTGAAAGGAGTGTTAACGAATATAGTCTTATTAGTTTGGGTGAGTAAAGCGAAGACTGTGTTTGTGTGTAAGTTACAGCTGTATGTGTGTGAACAGCCGAGTATGTATGATTGTGAATAGTGTGCTGGCAGTATATTTTATTTAGACAATTATCGATTACAAATGTCTAGCGTGGACAGACGAGATCACGTCAACGTCACGTAACCGCCCTGAAACATAACAGTAAGTTATTGTTGAAATACTACACATTCAAAACTAAAGGTTTAAACATAACAGTAAGTTATTGTTGAAATACTATAAATTCAAAACTAAAGGTTGAAACATAACAGTAAATTATTGCTGAAATACATAACAGTAAGTTATTGCTGAAATACATAACAGTAAGTTATTGCTGAAATACATAACAGTAAGTTGTTGCTGAAATACATAACAGTAAGTTATTGCTGAAATACATAACAGTAAGTTATTGCTGAAATACATAACAGTAAGTTATTGCTGAAATACATAACAGTAAGTTATTGCTGAAATACATAACAGTAAGTTATTGCTGAAATACATAACAGTAAGTTATTGCTGAAATACATAACAGTAAGTTATTGCTGAAATACATAACAGTAAGTTATTGCTGAAATACATAACAGTAAGTTATTGCTGAAATACATAACAGTAAGTTATTGTTGAAATACTACAAATTCAAAACTAAGAGTTTTTTTTAAAAGAGGCATCTGCAGTCAGGGTAAAAAATGGGGGTTGGAGGTTAAAAGGGAGGGGGGTTGAATCTGAAAGGAATTGTTTAATTGTATGGGGGTAATTAAATTAATTAATCCATAAACGAGCCAGCCAATTAGCGCGTTTTTTTTTTAAATCTAATTTGAATCTCTGGCAACTAATTGTGGCATTTTTTTTTAAATCAAACACACTTTTAATGTCTAATCAAAGGTTGAACAAACTTGCGTTGAGTAGAAGCGACACTTATATCTGTAAAATAGGAATAATAAATGCACTTATAGCTGTAACATAGGAATAATAATTGTACTTAAAGCTGTAAAATGGAACAAATCTCCTAGCCCACAACCCTTCCCCCTCCCCCGACAAATCACCAAAGGAGTCCCCTAACTGTATAGTTCCCTATTAAATCAAACACTACAGGGATCCCTGAATGATACTTTCCCTAGCCCCCAAAATAAATTCGATTCGCTTCCTAAGACCCCCCCCCCAACAACGGGTCTGGATAAGTGTAGGCACACAGTGAAATATGAAAGACTCATTATTGGGTTAATGTGGTCTTTTTCTTTAGCTGTTTTTTCCTTTCCTGCCACATTATTTTTAATTATGTTAATTACTTTCTTACTAATTTTTTAGGGGAGGGGGGGGTCCTTTTTATTGCTCTACATCTTGCAACAGTTTAAAGATAATGTAACGAGTAGGGTTTCCCCCCCATGATAAAAACCTGGCTACATTTTCTTTCCCTTACAATGAAGAGTGTGTATATTGTTGGGAGCATGCTTATATATATATACATATATATATATATATATATATATATATATATATATATATATATATATATGTGTGTGTGTGTGTATGTGTGTGTAGGGTGGGGAAGGTTATGGGATTTCCTCACCTGACAAACCTAATAAGAAAAGAAATTCTTTATGCACATAACATATGATATGAATAATATTCACCGTACATATGTGTAGAGTCCAATGTTTGACTTCTGTATTGGCGAATGTTTGACTTCTGTATTGGCGAATGTTTGACTTTTGTATTGGCGAATGTTTGACTTCTGTATTGGCGAATGTTTGACTTTTGTATTGGCGAATGTTTGACTTCTGTATTGGCGAATGTTGACTTCTATCATGGGTGGTGGACTATATATGTCCACATTCCAATTATTTCTACGCTATATCGTGTCACTGTTCTTTTTTTTTTTAACGCTCTTCCTTATTCATTTACTTTTCGTTCTATTGTTCTACCATAAAGTTGTTCCAGTAAGGATGCTATGTTATCGCTTGATTCCCGTATATCCACTACAGTGACAGTTTGCTGTGTCCCCCCCCCCTTTTTTTTTTTACTCGGTTCTGCAGTGTACCTGAAGGCGCTAAGGGGGGTGATCTACTTAAACTGACATCGTTTTTGTTTTGTTTGGAGGTGGGGGGGGGGTGGGGGCGGAAGAATCAAACCCGTAAACCAGCCCCCCTCCACCACGTCTATCTCTAAATGAATGTTCCACTGCACATGAATTTATGTAGATATCACATTGAAAACAACAGCGCAAATTCACACATGCCAACTCACTGTCACCAAGTTCAGTTGAGTACATTGTAATGCTCATTGAGGGGGTGGGGGGAGTCCTATGCCACCGCTTAACTGAGATCGTCCAATGTGAGCATTTTAATCTCATCTTGTGTGTCTCCCCGTGTGTGTGTGTGTGTGTGTGTGAAGTCCCATGCAAGGATGAGATGAAATCTCTTAGATCATATAACTACTTATCGGGACGGTTTTCGCAGTGCCCTGCTTTCATCCCCACCATAGCCGATAGTGCAACATGTGACCATTGAAGCACACCCACGGGATATATAGCAGGGGGAGACTTTTACCATGACCTACGAAAAAATTCATTGTTCCTCTCCGGTGATCAAGGCCGGTTGGCAGTCGAGCGCTTCACCGCACGACAATCCCCGGAATCTTGAGCCGAATCAAAAGAATCATCTGCGCTAAACTACTGCGCCACACACACACACACACACACAAGCACAAACAGAAAAATGTGCATTCCTTCAATAATCTCTTACCCTACTCTCCTAGGTCTTATCTTTCCTGCCTCTCTAGGTCTCATACTCACACATTCACACGTTTCCTGCCCAGGGCCGTGCTCAGGTACTCCAGGGTCCTAGGCGGGGACTTTTGGACATATGTAGATGGGTCAATGAGACAAAGTACCAGTCGAGACCCCCACCTCCGATCACCTGAGATTTAATAGGAGTAAGTGTTGTAAAAGGGGTCCTTTGGTAGTGGGGGGGGTCCCTATACAGTCGCTTAGCTTGCTTATCCATTTAGAACGGCCCTGCGCCCCCCTTCATATCCCATCACCTCAACAATATTTACATTAACCATCTTCCAAACTTTTCATGTACAAATTTACGACATTATCAAAACAAACGGAACCTTAAATATGCTTACACAGAAAAGTCTCCATCGGTTGACAAAATGGGCGGGGGAATCATTTGACAGAAGGGCAGGAAAAGAGATGATGCCTGAAGTGATTTATAACAGGGGTGCACTGGGCCCTCGGACCTAGCTTGGTCAAGTCTGGAACTGGATACTGCTGGGGGTGAGATCATTACAGCCGACCGTATTTCACAGCGTCCACGCCTTACCAGTAATGAAACAGACCGATGGGTTTTTTTTCCCTTTGTTTTTGTTTTATAAAGGTAGCAACAGATGGACTACAGATGATTGTATCATCAAGTAAATGTAAATGAAGTAGGCCCGTGTGTGTGTGTGTGTGTGTGTGTGTGTGTGTATGTGGGTGAGTGCACTACTGCGCATGTATTTGAGATAATTATTGTGTAAGGCTGATTATGTAAGCGGCTGGGGGTGTGTGTGTGGGGGTGTATTTGTGTGGTAAAAGAATGTGACAGAATCACCTGCTGAGCTGTGATTAGGGTTCCGAAAAGTGTTGGCGCGCGTAAAGAGAAAATTACACGTAAGATTGGCGCGCGTAATTTACGCGTAAATTACGCTTAATTTACGCGTAAGTTACGCCAAAATTACGCGTACCATTAATGCCCAATTACTTGAAAATTTATGTTCCATTTGTTGCTTATGCTCACTGATTGCTAGTAGGTGTATTTTTAATAATGTTTTCCAAAGGTTTTAACTTGTAATTTACCGGTCACGCCACTAATTTGCCCGTCGTCCACGTATTTCGTAGTGTACTGACTGCATCAGCGGCGGCCATCTTTGGCTGAGTAATACCGTCTAATACGGTCGACGCTGGACAGGTGTAATGCGCCGCGAAATACGGCCGCCGCGGGTGCCGAACTCAACAAAAGACGGCACACGCGATCAACATCTGGTGCAATCCGCAGCGAAATACAGACGACGTGGGTGCAATACGCAGCGTAATACGGCCGACGCGATCAACGGAAGCACTATACACAGTAAAATGTTTTCTATACATGTTTTCATGACATTTGGAACATATATAGATAATCAAGGCCGTACCCAGGGTGTGGTGGGGGGGGGTGGGCTGGGGGGCTGCAGCCCCCCCCCCCCCAAAAAATAAAAATGTTATTGCTCATAAAAAATTGACAAATATTTGTCTTTAAAAACAAAACAAAATCCTGGGTACGGTACTGTAGATAATGTATAAAAAAAATTTTTTGTTTGGATTTTTTTTATTTTATAACCTCCCCGTTTGGCTTGCGGCCGCTTGCCATACAGCTCATGGCGGCATTGTGTACTTAATCGAAAATTTTTATGATTTTGTCTTTTTTTAAACCAGACTTTGGCTTCCTTATTGAAAATATTTATTTTATTATGTTTACTGAAACGATTAAAACAAACAATATACTGTGCGGTTTACGCTGTTTTACCAAACGAATACTTCCGGTTTATGCTTGTGGCAGGATGTAGATGGTACTCCTAATCACCGTAATTAATTAATCGCCACTGTTAACACAACGAATTGCGACAGAAACTATTAAAAATGGCCGTCAAATATGCATTTTTAAATTACCGTAATTTACGCGTAATTTTCCAAAATTACGTTACCGTAAATTACGCGTAATTTACGGTAACTTACGCGTAACGTTACGCGACTTCAAACCCTAGCTGTGATTCCCACACACACCCTGTAAATAAAGGCTATCGTGTATCATCTCCCATTGGCAACGCTCTTGTAGTGCACGTGTGTGTGCTTGGGTATGTGTGTGTGTGTGTATTTGCGCATGCGCACTCGCGTGCTTAGGAGCGTTCTTGCGTTTGTGCGATATAATATTATACGAACAAATCATATAAATGAGTGACCCCCCCCCCAATCACCCATTTTTACATTCCTTGTTTTGTTTTGGATGCTGAACACATTAGATCTGAGATTCTCAACCTGGTAGTACGCTTACCCCAAGGGGGGGGGGGATTACGGGGAAAGGTCATTCAAGGGGTACGCAGCGACATCTAATTTTCGTTTCAAACAACCAATGAGTTTGAAGAAGGCCACCCGTTTGCTGCGTGGCGCATCACCAAATCACGTGACCCAAAGTATCGTGAAAATATTATTCGCGAACTTCGGTGTAAAGGGTACCCGCAGACATACCTTCGCACCCTTTGTGGGGTGCAGTCGATAAAAAGGTTGATAACCGCTGCATTAGATCGGGGTTTTTTATATATTTTTTTTTAATTTCTAATGTAAAATGACAACATGCTCTTGAAGTAGGATAGATACATTAGTAGAAGTATGGTTATAAATGGTCACTAAACCATTCTCTCTCACTCTCTCACACTATTATATTATTAGATACATATATATACACACACACACACACACACACATATATATATATATATATATATATATATATATATATATATATATATAGCGATTTTGGGTTCTGCGTTAAATCGAAAGTAAAAAATTAATACAACAGAATTCCAGTTTAAAATACAATCATGAAAAAAATCGAATCTGCCCGAAAACAAAAAATAACCTAGCCTACCGATCAAGCCTAAGGGGATATTACTCTATGCAAAGGTTTTGCAGGGTACAGCTAGTATATATAATTTATCCGGCCAGCATTGCCATTGCCTCATCAGTCCATGTTGTGGATGCAGTAACAATAAAATATCCCCATGTAAAAAAATGGAATAATTAGTGGAAGAAAGATTTACGGCCTGTATTGGTTATGGTAATTATTTAAAGCCCACACACACAAAAAAATATTGAAATTAATGTGATCTGCAGTTGGTTCTTGAAGTGAGTGTCACGGGGTGGTATGAAGCGGGGCGTCATTCATTATTACATTAAGGTGGTCCATGGGCCATTGAAGGTTTCTGCTAGTTGTTTTTTCTATCTTTTTTATTTTTTAAGCTACACCTAGCCAGCGGCGTAGCGTGGGTATCAGCCCTTAGGGCGGAAGACGATTTGCCGCCCTCTCATTTAGGTATTTCAATTTAATCTATACATTTTTGCCGCCCCCCCCCCAAAAGTAATAAAAAGTGCCGCCCGGTGCGGACCGCACCCACCGCCCCCCCCCCCCCACAGGTACGCCACTGACACTAGCCATTTTTGGCACATGCATACAACATACCAATTAATGAACAAAGAAATAAAAAAAAATATTAAAAAAATTCTATTTAATATTTCCAAAAAAAAATTGGATGTTTGTTTGAAACACACTCATTAACATTTGTGCAAAGTTATTTTATGATATCTACAATAGATTTTAAAAATTGGTTCATTGAAAATTTTTGAAAATATGTCTTAAAATTACACTTTTTTTACCCAAAAAAAGTCACAAAATACATTTTTAAATAATTTTTTAAATATTTTTTTTTCATTTCTTTGTTCATTAATTGGTATGTTGTATGCATGTGCCCAAAATGGCTGGTGTAGCTTTAAAAATAAAAAAAAATAGAAAAAAACAACTAGCAGAAAACTTAAATGGCCCATGGACCACCTTAATTTGATCAACATTGTGTGAAATTAATTGAATCCTCTTTTTTTTTTTTACAATGCTTTACATGTGGGCTGCGATAGACGACAAGATTTCCTGGTAAGTCGCAATTCGCTGTTTGAGAACCACTGGTCCATATGCAATAAATGTGTACAATGCCATTATGGTAGAGAGAAAACCGGATTAATTAATAGTTTGTTGTCAGAAAAAAAAATAAAAGTACTAAAATGTCTGTAAAGGGGAATAAATCTAGTGTGAGTGACGCGGTCCAAGAGTTAAGGAACATGTTTTTTTTTTTGTTGTTGCTGTTTGTATGATATCCGACCAGCCAGAATTTCAAGAAACTAGAGAACTGTCCAATAACTGGTCATTGTGTTCATGATATGTCGGTAGTTTTTGTAAAACTAAACACAACAGAGACCAACACATAAATAAATGAAATGTCAATGATTTAGATATGATACATGTTATCTAGCAGTATGTCTTTCTCTGTACTTGATGTACTGTGTATTAGGGAGTGACCGATATGTCTTTTTACCGATAGTCCGATACCGATATTTTCCCCAGGCATTTTTACCGATACCGATACCGATATTTTATTTTTAGGGGCTGTCCATTATTTCTATCAACAAATTTTTGGCGATTTTTACCTCCAACCCCCCCCCCTTGTCAACAACTTGTCAAACTTTCCCAGACCCCCCTATAAAATTACGTCAACATTTGATTACCCCCCCCCCTAAAAAGGTGGCTTCCAAAATGTTTATGTGGCAAAATTAGTAGGAATATAGTTAGTTTAATTAAAATACTGAATGTTAAGCGAGTGTGTAACACAGAACTACAAACGCTGCTTAATTTTCCTATTTATTAAGTAATTATATTAAATTTAAAAAAGTAACATTGTTGACGTCAACTTTTCTTGACCTCCCTCCCCTCCCCCTTGTCAACAATTGTCAAAAATTTTCTGACCCCCCCTCCCCCCTATTTTGTTGACGTAATTAATGGACAGCCCCTTAAGCAACAACAATGCCAATTGCCAAACACGTGTTTCTCTCGTGCTAATGACGTATGTCAACCCATGCTTACCCCTTCCCTGTCATATTTCGTGACACTTCGCCGACACGTAAGTCTTGTCCCCCCCCCCCAACTGCCCATCCCAACAAAAAATACGCACAGATGTTCACTAATTGTATCATTCAAGGTCATACATTAGAATTAAGAAATGCCAATCCTATTGTTTCAAGGTCGTATCTCTGATGTATACGTGACAATTTCTGTGTACGGGTTTTTTTTTTCCTTTTTTTTTAAATCTTGTCTGATCTGGTTATAGAATTGGTTTATTTACTGATTTTCTTTTCTGCAACTCTGTTGTGAAAAAAACAACAATGTATCGGCAGCCAAAAAAACGGCCGGTCCGACAGTTAACCCATAGTGCCAATATCGGTTCGACTATCGGTCGCTCCCTACAACAATCGGCCGATCCGATATTAACCGATAGTGCCAATATCGGTCCGATACCGATAGCGATCCGATTATCGGTCGCTCCCTACTGTGTATCAATATCACATCGTTTATAGGTCAGTTTACTCTATCTATCTATCTATCTATCTATCTATCTATCTATCTATCTATCTATCTATCTATCTATCTATCTATCTATCTATCTATCTATCTATGCTATCTATCTATCTATCTATCTATCTATCTATCTATCTATCTATCTATCTATCTATCTATCTATCTATCTATCTATCTATCTATCTATCTATCTATCTATCTATCTATCTATCTATCTATCTATCTATCTATCTATCTATCTATCTATCTATCTATCTATCTATCTATCTATCTATCTATCTATCTATCTATCTATCTATCTATCTATCTATCTATCTATCTATCTATCTATCTATCTATCTATCTATCTATCTATCTATCTATCTATCTATCTATCTATCTATCTATCTATCTATCTATCTATCTATCTATCTATCTATCTATCTATCTATCTATCTATCTATCTATCTATCTATCTATCTATCTATCTATCTATCTATCTATCTATCTATCTATCTATCTATCTATCTATCTATCTATCTATCTATCTATCTATCTATCTATCTATCTATCTATCTATCTATCTATCTATCTATCTATCTATCTATCTATCTATCTATCTATCTATCTATCTATATGTATGTATACATATCCATCTGTCTGTTAATCTAAAAATATCCCTGTCTGTCTGTCTGTCTGTCTGTCTTTCTGTGTTTGTCAGTCTGTCTGTGTGATAGATACGATCGATGATATTATTGTTTAAATGAGGTAACCTATTACGACAACTAAGAACATATTTTCTACACCATTATAGTGTTTTTTTACCCAACAACACTATCAACTTACTCGTATATACTGTTCCTGTTTCCGCCCCCCCCCAACTTCCCCACCTACACATTATTCGTAAAGGTTGGCGGCAGCTGGCGTAATTCCTCCCTTGAGCTACCAAACATACGTCCAAGTATAATCAACCGATGACTTCTTTAATTATTGTAAACTGTAAAGCTCAGCTTTAACTCAGTCTTGGTTGTGTAGTTTAAAAACACAGGTGTGAAGGTGCAAATGGATCCAAATGAACTCTCTACGTAAATTTGATCCTGGAATCAGTGGTTCAATGGTGCAACGACGGGGTGGTCGTGCGGTCAAGCGCTCGGCCGTCGACCAGAGGGTCCCTGGTTTGATCTCCAAATGGATATTTCAGGTCATGGCTAAAGTCCCCCGTTATATCTTCCCGTGGTGCGCACACTCCATAAGCTGATTACCATGATGGTGGGGATGAAGAAGGGCAACAAAAAAAAACCGTCTCATTTAGTGGTTTATAATCTCTAACAGATTTCATCTCGTCCTCACAGGGACATTACACATCATCTTTTACAAATTTATGATGTTTCAGGGCTGCGATGTGATGTCAGGTGACCCAAGTGCATCAAAAGCTGGGAAACTGTCTCGATAAGAGCCAAATTTTATGTTCTCCTGGGGTACCCAAACCTACGTTTACCAAGACCCCCCTAAGGACCAACTCATTTCTAATACAACGTGTTTGCAAGTAGAGTTTAAAATTGTGTCGTTGTACTCAGCTATTAGCACAAGTCTTGGAATTGTTTATATCAATAATAGCTCAACAGCTGTGTCACCAATTTATTGCTTTTTTTTTGTCAATATTGTGAAGGAACATTTAATTATCTCTAGTGGAAAGAAAAGACGGTGGCTGTGTGTGTGTGTGTGAGAGAGAGAGACAGAGAGAGAGAGAGACATATACATGAGGATACTTAGTGATGCAGTTAAAAAAAAATCGATAAGTCTTGTCTTAGCAAAGGTGATCTGTTTTAAAAGTTCAGGGATGACTAACTCTTCCGACTTGAATAACTCCTCCCAAGTACCGTTGACTGTAGTATGAATGATGATTCACATTCGTTGTTATTTCTCTGAAAAACATTTCTCATTATTAATTAAAAAAAAAGAGAAAGGATGCAACTATAGGACTGACTATATCAATAATGGGTACACCACGGCCCGCGGGCCGAATCTGGCTCAACCACTTGTTTTCAAAAGTGACTCCCAAGCCCATCAACCTCAGACGTTATGACGTTGAACCATTTAAGTATAAACTAAATCATGTCCACACACTCCCACCCCGTCCTCTCTTGGACCGGCCCGCTGGACAAATGTACGTACTCACAGGTGGACCTCCTCCTAGATCAGGTGTAAAGGCGGGGGGGGGCAGATGTTTTCAACCGCGGGTCACGAATTGATTCTCAAATTGACCAGAAGGCTAGGACCAGGGGCAGATTGGTGAGGCGTTCCTAAGAACCATTTTAATAATTTGACTGTCGTCGATGTAAACCGGGGGGGAGAGAACGGCGCCCTGTGCTGGATCAAAACCCATCCAGCGGCCATGAGCCTCTAAAAGTCTCATGACCCGCCATTTGCCCCCTAGCTTCAATGACACTTTCATTGGTTACGTTGTGTCACTAGTAGTTTTTGGTGGCAGAACATTTTGAACGAATTTTTATGATCTTTTCTTCTCCCCAACTCGCCTCCATGATATCTCTCTCCCCCTCTCTCTCCCTCTCTCTCTCTCTCTCTCTCTCTCTCTCCCTCTCTCTACACTCTTTCTCTCTCTTCTCCCCCCCCCCTGTCTCTCTCTTTCTCTGCACCACACCCCACCACACACACACACACACAATCAATAAGAAAAGACAGCGTCTCGCTGACATACACACAGATCAGCCTGCCGTTTTTTACCTTGATTCAGAATTATTTACCATGGCTCGCTCGCTGTTATGGGGAACAAATAAACAACCAACAACATTAAAAACTGGAATCGTATGTCAACCGGAAGAAGAAACAAAACAGAACAAAGGTCTGTTGTTCAATGCTCACGTGCGTGTGCGTGTGTGTGTGTGTGTGTGTGTGTGTGTGTGTGTGGTGGTTTACACGTCACACACAGAAGTAGTGACCCGACTGAGAGTAATGGTGCGATGATTACAACCAGACACGTCCTTAGATTTTTTTTTTTCGCCGGGCCCTCAGCAAAGTAGCTTCAGGAATCCTATAGCATCATATAGGATTAGAATTAGAACTTGGAGGGGAAACCATTGTATTACCTTGTATTTTAAGGTGGTCCATGGGGCATTTAATGTTTCTGCTAGTTGTTTTTTTCTATCTTTTTTAATTTTTTAAGCTACACTAGCCTTTTTGGCATCTGCATACAATATACCAATTAATGAACAAAAGAAATAAAAAAATATATAAAAATTTATTTAAAAATGTATTTTGTGACTTTTTTGGGTAAAAAAGTGTAATTTTAAGACATATTTTCAAAATTTTCAAAGAACCAATTTTTAAAATCTATTGTAGATATCGTAAAATAACTTTGCACAAATGTTAATTAGTGTGTTTCAAACAAACGTCCAATTTTGTTTTTGGAAATATTAAATAGAATTTTTATATAATTTTTTTTTTCTTACCTACCCCCCCCAAATGCAACTTTTTTCTCAAAAAAGGTAATATATTTTTTATATCAGCACTTTCAAAATCCGCTCGCGACCAACCTGGTCTAATGCGGCCCGAATTTTTTTTGAGAACCTTTTGATCTACATTACGTTACTTAGCTGCTGCCGTCCTATTGTGGCGCCCTGTGCGAGCACCATTTTTGGCACCTCACTTATCCATCTGAAAATTACCAGCGCCCTGTCGTCGCCCCTTCCTTGTGTGTCACCCTGCTGCACCACCCTGAGTGGCCAATCTACGTAACTGATCAGTCATCTAAAGTAATACTATAGGGGGGCCCTAAAGAAGGAAAGTTTCAGTGATATGGTGGGGGGTAGGAAGAATATATGTCGGGGCCTGAAATCTTCATATCTGTATAAATTAAAACAGGCTACTGGGAACCCAGGCATTAGACCTAGTTAGTCTGTCGATGATAATATTCATCATATTTCTGGTAAAAATGTTCAGATTTGTTTACCACATCTATTATAAAAAAAGATATCTCGTATGATGGAGCAACGATGACAAGAGTTCTGACCTGTCACTTGGTCCGTTACATTTGCTTGGAGTCAGGCAAGCGGGCAACTTGAGATCCAAGACTCGGGTTCATTGTCACGTGACACACCATGGTTACATTATTTTACAATCATTATTTTGTTTTGCGTGGGCTTATCCAGTTTTGTTAGTGTATGTGTATGTGTGTGTGTGTGTGTGTGATGTGTAGATAGCAAGGGCCCCCCCATGAGACGGCTTCGTACAGTTTGTGAACCGGGTAAATGCACATGGTATTATGGGGGTGGGGTGTCAAATACTGTGCCTCAGCCCCTCCCCCCCAACCACCCTATCCAGACTTAGGGGATTGGGGCGATTTCTTAATTTCCACTCCTACAGGCCACCACTGTCTCCCCCCTTTAAATCAGTTCTTCGCCAGTCATATACCGGTATTTGTTGATGTACTTGTGGAGATCACACTGTAAAATACATACACACACACACACACACATATACACACACTGAGATAATCATCATAAAGTGACACAACTGTGTCTGGCCACACAACCTATCTCTTGATCAAGTTATCCGTCACACGTCACACCGTGTTTATTCAAAAAAGTTTGATGCAACTCAATAATCAAACTGTAGAATATTCATGCCGCCGCTGAGGGTAGGAGAATGAGGTTATAGTGCTGGGCCGGGCAGAGAGGTTGGTTTATAGTTTACCGGGAATTTCCGATAAATAAATCGAAATGAGGCGAGCTGTCCCCGAGAAGTTGATTCTGAGCCACGTTACGTTGAAACATAATCAGGGGGAGACAATTTTAATTGATGTTTTGTGTTTCCCTACGTCGTGTCGTCTGAGTGCTCTCCCTCGGCCAACAGTGAGGAACTCTCCAGCCACATTTTAGTTGAATATTTAGATCTGAAGATTAAATAAAACATGTGATTGCCATTTCCCCCATTTTCATACTAACTCCATCATAAAACAGTAAAACGCACACAGCTCTTAGGCAGAGGTGGAAACAGGTCGGCTAGTGTGCCAGGGCGCCTGAAGATAATATTGGGCCCTTAAAAAGAGACCGACGTCTCCAAGGGGTTTACATTCCGTATACATTCGAGATTTCCAGGGCCCACCTCACATGTCAATTCCGCCTCCTGCTCAGAGGGAACGCCAGTAATGACGCACCATACTATTCGGCCATTTCCTTCTAAGTGAATAATTTCCCCGTGTGATGGGGTAAAGCTGGGCCGGATTTGCAATTTTAGGGGCCCTAGGTCAACAAGAAATTTGAGGCCTCATTTTTACGGATGTGGGAATTAGTCTTATCGAATTATGATTTAGAATTTGTGTTTCTAAGCGGCTGATTGAGAGACTGTGTGGCTTGCAACCTTTACTTCCTCCAACCGCAGTTACCCCCATTCGGAAAGAGTCTTCGGGGATCAAAATAGGGATCGTGGGGGTCGCCAAGTCGTGAGCTGTATACTTCAGGACCGTACGTGAACATGTGCACAATGGGGGCCATGGGAACTTTTATACTTGAAAATAGAGACTTGATTGAAGATGTAGCTAAATACTTTGATTGTTGAAAATAGAGACTTGATTGAAGATGTAACTAAATACTTTGATTGTTGAAAATAGAGACTTGATTGAAAATGTAGCTAAATACTTTGATTGTTGAAAATAGAGACTTGATTGAAGATGTAGCTAAATACTTTGATTGTTAATAGAGACTTGATTGAAGATGTAACTAAATACTTTGATTGTTGAAAATAGAGACTTGATTGAAGATGTAGCTAAATACTTTGATTGTTGAAAATAGAGACTTGATTGAAGATGTAACTAAATACTTTGATTATTGAAAATAGAGACTTGATTGAAGATGTAGCTAAATACTTTGATTGTTGAAAATAGAGACTTGATTGAAGATGTAGCTAAATACTTTGATTGTTGAAAATAGAGACTTGATTGAAGATGTAACTATAACTAAATACTTTGATTGTTTGAAAATAGAGACTTGATTGAAGATGTAACTAAATACTTTGATTGTTGAAAATGACAAGACTTGAATTAGGAAATCTTAACTAAATACTTTGATTGTTGAAAATAGAGACTTGATTGAAGATGTAGCTAAATACTTTGAGTTGTTGAAAATAGAGACTTGATTGAAGATGTAACTAGAAATACTTTGATTGTTGAAAATAGAGACTTGATTGAAGATGTAACTAAATACTTTGATTATTGTGAAAATAGAGACTTGATTGAAAATGTATCTAAACTACTTTGATTGTTGAAAATAGAGACTTGATTGAAGATGTAGCTAAATACTTTGATTGTTGAAAATAGAAGTTGATTGAAGATGTAATCTGTAATACTTTGATTGTTGAAAATAAGGCACCTTGATTGAAGATGTAACTTAAATCACTTTGATTATTTGAAAATAGAGACTTGATTGAAAATGTAGCTAAATACTTTGATTATTTGAAAATAGAGACTTGATTGAAGATGTAGCTAAATACTTTGATTGTTGAAAATAGAGAGCTTGATTGAAGATGTAACTAAATACTTTGATTGTTGAAAATAGAGACTTGATTGAAGATGTAGCTAAATACTTTGATTGTTGAAAATAGGAACTTCTAGTTGAAGATGTCATAGCTAAATACTTTGATTCATTGAAAATACACGAAATAATGCAAGTCGCCTGTGCAAGTGGGTGTTGTGTGTGGGGTGAATGCTGTGTCTGGAGCGAGTGCTGAGTGGAGCAGAGTGCTGAGTGGTGCTAGTGCTGTGTGGAGTGAGTGCTGTGTAGAGCGAGTGCTGAGTGGTGCTAGTGCTGTGTGGAGCGAGTGCTGAGTGGAGCGAGTGCTGAGTGGGAGCGAGTGCTGAGTGGAGCGAGTGCTGAGTGGTGCTAGTGCTGAGTGGAGGTGAGTGCTGAGTGGAGCGAGTGCTGAGTGGTGCTAGTGCTGTGTGAGTGAGTGCTGAGTGGAGTGAGTGGTGCGAGTGCTGTGTGGAGTGAGTGATGAGTGGTGCGAGTGCTGTGTGGAGTGTGAGTGCTGTGTGGAGTGGAGTGCTGTGTGGAGTGCCCAGCCATGGTACAAGTGTTGATCTTGAGTGGGCGAGTGCTGTGCAAGTGAGTGCTGAGTGGTGCGAGGTGCTGAGTGGTGCTGTGAGTGCTGAGTGGTGCAGGTGCTGAATGGAGCGAATGCTGTGTGGAGTGAGTGGTGCAGGTGCTGAATGGAGCGAATGCTGTGTGGAGTGAGTGCTGAGTGGTGCAGTGCTCAGTGAACTGAGTGTTAAGTAGAGCAGTGCTGTGTGGGGCAGAGTTGTGTGGAACAAGTGCTTTCAGTGCAGCAGAATGCTTGTATGGAACAGATGCTGAGTGGAGTGAATGCTGTGCCAGATTGAGCCAGTGCTGAGTTGAGTGAATGCCTGTGTAAAGTGAGTGCTTTGGAACGAGTGGCTACGAGTGGAGCAGTGCTTATATTTACAGCTTAGGTGGTGAGTGAGGTAGAAAGACAGAGAGGACTGAGGGTAGGGATGTTTATTTTAAAAAAAACGGCACAGATGTAAACATTTGTTCAGTTTCCCTAAGCGGCATGTAACTCCGTGGAGACATTCTAAGCTGGTTTCACCATATGACTTGTTTCTACAGTTGCTCAGTTATTGTCAAGTGTTCTTTTTTTAAAGCTTTTTTTTTAATTCTTCACACACTTTTAGATATGTGATGAAAGTGAATTAGATCATAAAAATATTTATGGAAATTATATGGACTAAGTCAAAGTGTGAGTGCCGAAGTGTAACTCTTGTGTTGATGGAAAGACACATTTTAAATAGTGTAGACCTTGTACATGTATATGTGTATATAAACTAAGTCCTCCTATAGCACGGTATGAATACCGTTCCTAGAAAATGTAGTGTTGTGACACCGTGTTTGTTGGTGTCCATGAGATACTAGTGGGAAAAGCCTGCTGAAGCTGGATGTATGAAATCCGACAGAAAGTGATAACAAAGAAATATACGAAATAATGCAATAGAAAAAGAACATATTTGCCTTTAATGCCATGACCACAATACGATATGAACAGAAATAACAGAGAGATGTACGAAATACTGTAATAGAAAAGAACATTCATCCGGACCATTAGCCTGAATGAGACACACTGTATTTATCCGGATCATCAGCCCCAAGGAGACACACGGTTACAACGCATACACGCATACGAAGTGCGATTATGTGTTAGATAAGAAGAGAGGGGGTGGGGGGTCAGAAACTTTTTCTCTAGACTTACGGCTGCTGTTCTCAAATTGTACCCCCCGAAGGTGCGAAAATATGTCCGCGCGTACCCGTGAAAGCTCAGCAGACTGGCGACCTTCTGTCGTCGCGATCTACGTAACCTCCCCCCCCCCCCCCGGTACCACTTGGGATACGGGTACCACTGGTTGAGAACCATTCTTTCATTTTTTTTAAATTGTATATGTAGGGGAATAACCGTGAAAATAATCTATAAACTAAATCAGATTAGTTAATTTCCTTGAACCTTTTTTCTTCAAAGTTTAGGCAAGTTTCCTGCTAATTTAAACACAAAATACTCAATTCTGTGCACCTGATTTTCGAAATTCCACAACACATAGAATTCCGAATTTCACGTCCTTTTTAGAATGTCTTTGTATTGACAAATAATATTCTCTGAGTGAATACGAGAAAATTGACAATATTCTAGACGTGTTGAATAAAACTCTGTAGCATGATACCGTGTTAAAAGAGGAATATGATGTGTATTTCAAACGCTATTCATTGCTAATATTAATAAAATCCATATTGGCGTTCACACTTCTCTGTACATTCTATAAATAGTTGGGCACACTGTCAAATGAGCGCTTTTCCAGTAAAAAAAAATCCTTATTAAATCCAATACTATTAAACAGAGATGTACTGACCAATCAAGTTCAAGTATCAAATGTGCGTGTACGAGTACCAGTAGACACATTTTAAAAAGTTGTCAGTAAGAGGGAGTACAAAATACTCAAGATGCAAGCTTAGGTGTACCTAGGGTGGGGGCAGGGTGCCGAATTCGAAAGTCCCCCCCGGGCCTCAGCTTGAGGGGGCCCCCAATTTTTTTACATTAAATATTAAGTACATTATCTCATATCATGGTGTCGAACGTCAAAATGCAGCGGGGCCCAAAGAGGCCAAGTTCCTGGACCCCCAAATCCCTAGGTTCGGCACTGGATGGATGTACATTTACCAAAGTTGCAAGTATGAGTACAACATACTCCGGGATTGTACTTGAGTACAGGTATTTGGTATAACATGTAATGAGTACCCCGTCTCATCTATCACGGCACTGTGAGGTACTTTAACGTACTTATCCTTTTTTTAATGATTGCATGAACTTTGTGTGTGTGCGCGCGCGTGCGTGTGTGTGATATGATGATGCCATTTTAAAGTATGATAAGTATAATTAGTTATAATCTAGTGCATTCTTTAAAAAAAAAAACAAAGCGAGAACACACGCTTGCCATCTTGTCTACACTTGACTATATCATCCTATTATATGTCTCGTCACAGCGAGTGGGTGGTAAAAGAAGATACAGATTGCGTCATGTAGAAGAGGGAGAGAGAGAGGGGGTGGGGGAGGGGAAGAATGAATTTGTCAAGAAATGGCTAGCGCACTGGCGAACTCAGACTACGCGCATTTGTTTAAGATTTCTAAGCGGCATGTGTTTTTTTTTC
The DNA here is from genome assembly GCA_021962125.1 of Bulinus truncatus. Lineage (NCBI taxonomy): Eukaryota > Metazoa > Mollusca > Gastropoda > Planorbidae > Bulinus > Bulinus truncatus. The sequence goes on from JAGDYQ010000008.1 coordinate 9,235,976, forward strand.
ACCGTGGCTCTGTACAAACACTCGGCTGGTTTCATCGATAAAGACTTGGATGTTGTATATTTCTACGGAGCTCCGTTAGTGTCAAAGATTTTTTTTTTTTTTCTGATAACCCTTCCTATATCTGTTGATTCTTGTTTAGAGAGGGACACAGTGGCTGTGTCGTCATCTCGGCTTACACGCCTTCTTTCTTCCCACACTCTCAGCTAGGGTTTGTGATAGTGGTGTAAAATTACCGTTAGTGTGTGCTCATTTATTCATTTTTTTTTAAAATTCGCGTGTAAAGCAAATAAATAAACACATTGGCTATCTGAAATAGATGTGTTAAACGACATATTTGAAAGATTAATTTTTTTTTAAAAAGTCATATTTTGGTATTTTTTAAACTACGGGATTTAAAACAAAAAAATATGGACTAAAGATACACGCCCACCAACAGATGAGTTTACTAGCACATGGTCAGAAAGGAACGTCACCTGGTTGCTTCGCTGACATTAAACAATCGTAAGTAAACATAAAGTGATGATGTGTAGCCAAATGTTGATTAGGGTTGTATGTGCACTGGGTGTGTGTTAGCTGGAGAAAAGTAAACTTGATTGTGTACTCCCATATAATAGTGTGATATTGGCCTGTGTTATTATTGTGTGTCACGTGTGCTTGTGTATGTCTACGTGCATTTGTAGGCCGTACCTGTCAGTGTATTTGCATGAGCAGAGTCTGCTCTTACCTTTTTGTGGGTAGGGGCCCAAGGCAAAGGGGTCAGGGGGCGTAGGGATCTGACGGCCTCGGCAAATTAAGTATTTTTTATTTATTTATATTTCCCATTTGCATTTCTCTTTTAAGAACTAGTAAGCACATCTTGATAAAGTCAGAAAGTGTCACAATTTTAAAAATAACAGCAATTATTCAGTATTTTTTTTTTTTTGAGTGCTGGCAGTTGTACTCGTGTACCTGCACTGGCACTCTGCACCTTGGGTAAAATGTACTCATAGTCTGACTTGCTATTTAAAATTTAAAAAAAAAAACCGTCTGCACTTGTACTTGCAAGGTCAGTACTTGGAACATCTCTGCATAACAGCAAATGAACCAACTTTAAAAAAAAAAAAAATTGGGTAACGGCGAAATAAAATTCCCCCCCTCCCCCCCCCCCCCACAGAAGAGCCGTTGCATAGCAGTGGGCCCTATTAGCAATTGGGGCCCCATACCCCATAAAAATAGATCTGTCACGAAGTCAATCCACTGAGTCGAGAGAAGCCTTTTTAAAAAAAAAACACACAAAACAAACCAAAGCCACGTTATCTAGGTCAGCCACTTTTAGCTCTTCGGTGATTTTTGCTTGCAGCTCTTCGGTGATTTTCGCTTGCAGCTCTTCGGTGATTTTCGCTTGCAGCTCTTCGGTGATTTTCGCTTGCAGTTCTTCGGTGATTTTCGCTTGCGAGCTCTTCGGTGATTATCGCTTGCAGCTCTTCGGTGATTTTCGCTTGCAGCTCTTCGGTGATTTTCGCTTGCAGCTCTTCGGTGATTTTCGATTTTCGTGTAGCTCCCAATGAACAGTTTGTTTGTTGTGAAGTGACTTTTATTCACTACATTTTGATGGATTGACTACAGCGGCGGCTCTTTGAAACATTATTTAGTAGCTAAAAATAAGAGACCGGAGTTGGGGGGCTTTCATTGACCTCACGCGAGGTCACACCTGCCACGTATCGATGATATATGTTACTCTCTCTTCTCTCTCTCTCTCTCTCTCTCTCTCTCTCTCTCTCTCTCTCTCTCTCTGTTACTGTCACTGTGTAGCTTTGTTCAAATGTTACTGTCAAGTAAACTCCCATGTGTAGTCACTGGATCACCTCGTTTATTCAACACTGTGAACGTACGGTAGTACTTGATATTCGTACATATCGACACACACGTATGTGTACATTTCGTCTGCTAAACATTCCGCCATTGCCAGTTGGTAAAAAAGATAACATACACGAGCTATAGTGTTCATGCAAATAGATTGAGGTGTCACTCACTATGTTGTAAAACGTTGACTATAGTGCACAGGTATAAAGAAGCTTGAGGCGGTCTCAAATTGTTCTATACATAGACTATAGTACATCTTAATATAGATTGAAGTGTCATCACATTGTTCTATACATTGACAGTAATGTCCAGGTATAAAGATGCAGATGTATTCACTTTTTTTATCATTATGGCTACTGATTATGAACTGGGGAGGGGGGGGGGTCGGATAATCATGTGATAAACTGGTCGACTGTCGACCGTATGCTTTCTGGTTCGATCTCCCGGTAAGGACCAATGGATATTTCAGTTCATGGCTAAAGTCTCCCGTAGTGCCTCCATGGCCATCGCACTTATCGTCTATTGTGGTGATGAATGAATGGCACCACTAAACAAACAGCCCCATCAGTGGCTCATAGGATCTGAGAGATTTCATCTCATGCTTACAAGAACTTCAAACACACACAAACAGTGATTGTGAACAACCATTTGTTATTGTTGTCTCACCCCACCCCCTTCCTTTTTTTTTTACATAGCCGGTATTCATTCAGAGGCTCACTGATCATCTTCCGTATAATAAGATACATTTTGTCACTAGGAAAGGTTCTCAAAAATCAGCGACTGAACTCGTCAAGAAACGTCGTAACGCACGACCACGCTTGGGCACAAGCCCGTTGGCCACGCGTGTATCGGAGGTGTGTGTGTGTGAGGGGGGGGAGGGTCGCACGGTAATTCTTTTTTGAGTATTTGTCGTAAGGGTCCCAACAGTCTGGTTTGCCTGGGGGGCGGGGTAAGCCCCACACTTAAGTGTTAAGACAACACACATATTGTAACCATCTACTGCCTACCCCCCTGATACACATTACTAATGCGTGTATAAAATAATTCACAGAATGACAAAAAAAATTTTTTTCAACGTCTGTGCCTTGAATATCAGCAATTTGTTTATCTAACTTGCTTAGCCAGTTCTGGTGGGGGCTTCCTGCTACTAAGTTCTGTTTACAATGTTGACATTTTGCCACGCTGAGTGGAGGAGTGGGTGGTGGTGGTGGTGGTGGTTGGAGTGGGGGGAGGGGGGCAAGCTGTGTAAACTTGTAACACTTTCACCAGCCAAAGTTTGAGAAAATCAAACGTGGCTGCCCACCAAACCACTGTTACTATCCCTAAACTTTCCTAAACTCTGTGATACAGTTAGTTTTCCTTAAATATGTTTGTAAATTTATCGTGGATGGGATTGTACATCCTGGTTAGTCAGCTCTAAAATACCCCCTTCCGGGCCCATCCGCCCTCAGTCATAAAGCTCATGGTCGATGAAATTAACCCACCCGTCCCTCCCCCCCCCGCCTGCTACACTTTATCAAATCTGCCCCTGCAACCAAAATACGTCTAGTTTCATTTTTCAGCTTTAGAGCAGAATTATAACTTATAAGTTAATATGAGCGCTCATTTTTTTGTGTTAGTCATTGTAGGAGGGGGGAGGTGGGATAAGTGGGGACTTTGAAGATCACTTTTGCCAGATAATTTCATTATACTATCTAGTAATAACCTCTTTTTATTTTTTTTTTAACTGTTTGAAAGCATCTTATTGTACCTTCATCAATAGAGAGAGATAGTGGGGATAGGGCTTGGGTATTCTTGTTTTGGCTAGCCACCACTGGACATAATACAAACAATACCTTGAAATTGAACAATGAGCACCAATATCAGCATTAAACAAACATTGCATTATATTAGTGTGCAGCTATAGACATAGAACTTTCGAATACTTGATATCTCTCTATAATGTGAAGATCGTTTCACGTAATATTTTTTTTTTAGTAGAAATTTTTGTTTTCTAAATTATAGACAATAGCAACAATTTCTATCCCATCTAAACAATCTGTGTAGATTATAGAATTATTATTGTTAAGTAGTGTGGCCCTATGCAAAGGTACCACCAAGAGCCATGTTGTGTTTCTCTCCTAATACTTCCTCCCCCCCACACCCAGTGACTGAGCCACTAGATACCCTGTGACCCCACGGTAAGTGCTCAACTTCTCTATTTTTTCTTTGCAACGGTCCTGACTCTCTCAATACAGAAGTATAGGCTTGCCGTAATGCGAAACTTGCCTTGCTGTAATGCTAAACTTGCACCGAGTACAATTCTCGTCAGTTCTTTTCACCACATCTTGTGTACGTACGAGTGGATATCAAACACTTATAGTTGGTTACCACAGAATGTAGGCTGATGAAGCCCCCTCCCTCCTTTAGGAAGTGGTGGACATAGGCGGCGGCCTAAACTACATATCCATAAAACTGTTCTGATTACAGTCTCGCCCACTCATACTCATACAACGACATACTCATCTAACGACATACTCACTCATACAACGACATACTCATACGACGACATACTCATACGACGACATACTCATACGACGACATACTCATACAACGACATACTCACCTCATACGACGATATACTCATACGACGACATACTCATACAACGACATACTCATACAACGATATACTCACCTCATACGACGATATACTCATACGACGATATACTCATACGACGACATACTCATACGACGACATACTCATACGACGAGATACTCATACGACGACATACTCATACGACGACATACTCATACGACGACGATATACTCATACGACGACATACTCATACGACGACATACTCATCTGACGACAGAACTCATACGACGACATACTCATACGACGACATACTCATAACGCCGACATACTCATACGACGACATACTCATACGACGACATACTCATACGACGACATACTCAGACGCCGACATACTCATACGACGACATACTCATACGACGACATACTCATACGCCGACATACTCATACGACGACATACTCATACGACGACATACTCATACGACGACATACTCATACGACGACATACTCATACGCCGACATACTCATACGCCGACATACTCATACGACGACATACTCATACGACGATATACTCATACGACGACATACTCATACGACGACATACTCATCTAACGACATACTCACTCATACGACGACATACTCATACGACGACATACTCCTACGACGATATACTCATACGACGACATACTCATGCGACGACATACTCATACGACGACATACTCATCTAACGACATACTCACTCATACGACGACATACTCATACGACGACATACTCATCTAACGACACACCCACACGACTGATTATACTCATACGACGACATACATTCATACAACGACATACTCATACGACGATATACTCATGCGACGACATACTCATACAACGACATACTCATCTAACCGATTGATACTCACTCATACGACGACATACTCATACAACGACATACTCATACGACGACATACTCATACGACGACATACTTATACGACGACATACTCATACGACGATATACTCATACTACGATATACTCATACGACGATATACTCATACTACGATATACTCATACGACGATATACTCATACGACGACATACTCATACGACGACATACTCATCTAACGACATACTCACTCATACGACGATATACTCATACGACAACATACTCATACAACGACATACTCATACAACGACATACTCATACGCCGACATACTCATACGACGACATACTCATACGACGACAAACTCATACGACGACATACTCATACGACGACATACTCATACGCCGACATACTCATACGACGACATACTCATACGCCGACTTACTCATACGACGACATACTCATACGACGACATACTCATACGACGACATACTCATACGACGATATACTCATACGGCGACATACTCATACGACGACATACTCATCTAACGACATACTCACTCATACGACGACATACTCCTACGACGATATACTCATACGACGACATACTCATGCGACGACATACTCATACAACGAAATACTCATCTAACGACATACTCACTCATACGACGACATACTCATACGATGACATACTCATCTAACGACGTACTCATACGACGATATACTCATACGACGACATACTCATACAACGACATACTCATACGACGATATACTCATACGACGACATACTCATACAACGACATACTCATCTAACGACATACTCACTCATACGACGATATACTCATACAACGACATACTCATACGACGACATACTCATACGACGACATACTTATACGACGACATACTCATACTACGATATACTCATACGACGATATACTCATGCGACGACATACTCATACGACGACATACTCATCTAACGACATACTCATACAACGACATACTCATACAACGACATACTCATACGACGACATACTCATACGACGACATACTTATACGACGACATACTCATACGACGACATACTCATACGACGACATACTCATACGACGACATACTTATACGACGATATACTCATACGACGACATACTCATACGACGACATACTCATACGACGATATACTCATACGACGACATACTCATACGACGACATACTCATACGACGACATACTCATCTAACGACATACTCACTCATACGACGATATACTCATACGACGATATACTCATACAACGACATACTCATACGACGACATACTCATACAACGACCTACTCATACAACGACATACTCACTCATACAACGACATACTCATAGACATACTCATACAACGACATACTCATACGACGACATACTCATACAACGACATACTCATCCGACGACATACTCATACGACGACATATGTAATCAGTTTTTTTTTGGATAGAGAAAAACAACTACAATAGTAAATTCCATTATTAAAAGTTGGGTTCGACTGCAATGTTTATCTGTTGTGTGTACCGTCACACTGCTTGGTTTGTGCAGGTGTGTGTATTTATGTGTCTGTGTGTGTATGTTTGTGTGTGTATATAATGTCCCGCTATAGTTGAAGTGAAGCATTCCGCTCTGTGAATCTATATAGACAACATGAGATGTATTACACGCCCGACTTACCGTCAGACTATATGGCAGGATGGGGGGGGGGTGACATTCTTGCTGACTGCTGCTCCTTTCCATTGTATAAATTATTGATGACCTAAACTCAAAGTCAGTAGCAGCCCAGTGTACAGCTGAACTTTTTATGATAAGCAAAAACACATGACGTTTTATACAACCGGTAGCCACATGTGGATCGTAAAGTTCTATGCAGCTGATTATTGAGTTGTTTTCTTTGAAATCTGCAGTTAGTTACTTACTTTCTGCAGTTAGTTACTTACTTTCTGCAGTTAGTTACTTACTTTCTGCAGTTAGTTACTTACTTTCTGCAGTCAGTTACTTACTTGACTAAAGCTTGATACATTGTCAACAGTGCAGTTCTTTGAAGAACTACGTTTACATTAATTATACTTACGTCAGCCTTATGCATGGCCACTGATTGGCCACACTTGTATTTGTGGGGTGGCCACAGTGTGTTTGACCTATACCTGGGGTGGCCACTGTGTGTTTGAGCTATACCATTGGTGGCCACACTTAATGTCGACGAGAGCCGCATAATGTCTGTTTCACATGATCTAGTAAGGACACAATATAATAGACTAAGCGCTGCGAAGAGCCACGTGTGGATATTAGATCCACATCGGCTACACTTGGTCTGTACTATCAAGACACGAGATAAAGCAAACCAAAAAAATAAATAAAAATTAAGATGTTTGCCTGAAAAAAGGTACAATACATGAAGTAATTGATTATACTCCAGCAAATTGACTTCGCACACGCACACACACACACACACACACACACACACATACATATTTTCAATAGATTTTTTTTTAGTATTCAATAGTATTAGTAGACAGATGTTAAAAAAATCGTGAAGTGTCAAGGTCGATAGGTGGTTTACTTAGTATGGACCTATAACTCATCAGGTATTAATGAAAGTTAAATATCACAAAAGAAAATCAGTTTAGAAACCTATCTATTTAGCTATCTGTCAGTCAGACCTTCATTTGCCTCTATCTATATGTTTATCTGTCTTTTTGTCTGCCTATCTCTCTCTCTCTCTCTCTCTCTCTCTCTCTCTCTCTCTCTCTGTATATATATATATATACAGCCCCGTAGCGTGAAAATTTTACAGGAGGGGCCAAGCATTCTACAGGAGGGGTCAGGCATTCTACAGCAGGGGCCTGGCAATAGCAGGGGGGGGGCAGGTAATACATTTTACTAAGTAGAACAAATAAGCAAGGGGCCCCCCGCACGCTACGGGCCTGTATATATATATATATAATGTAAATCTCAAGACACGTGGGTTCATTTACTACATATCCACTGAACATTCAAACAACAACTAAACCAATACGTCCAGTAAGAAATACACTTCAAGTACCAACTGTCAAACGTGCTACACATGTCCTGTGACTGGCGTGACTCCTCTCACTGTATATTTCTTCATTGATGATGGTGCCAGTGGTGGAGGTGAAAGGTAACGCCACTTGTTTCACACCGTCTCACTTGACACGACATGTCGTTCCCCTACGGTCAGGCACCATACCTGTCAAGGTGGCAAATGGCGCAGAGTATGTCAGCTCTCTCTCTTCTGTGCCAAAACTTTTTTTTTTCCGCTTTAGTTCACAAAGTAATCCCCCCTTTCTTTTCCGCACTAATTCACTGCATTAAGCGCAATGGGTATTTTTAGCGCATTTTCGAGAAGTCAAATTCGCTATTGTTTCCGTTATGTCTGTCTGTCATCACCCTAGATCTCAGCAACCATAAGTCCTAGACCCATGATGTATATACTTTTTTTGTAGGTCTTGGCCTGCCATTCCTGCATCCATTACGCGATCTGACCTCTTGTAGTGGCAGTTCGACCTCCAGGAAGTGCCATATGACCTCATTTTCCATCAATTTTTTTTTATTTCACTAAAGTGTTCAGAATTTAAGCAGAAAATAAATGACTACAATTTAGAATGTTTTCAATTACGAGTCCTATTTCAATGACCACAAACCACTTGTAGTTAGATTTAAGAGACAATAATTTTTTTTTCAAATATCAAGAAACGTCTTTTTAATATTTTTTTCCAGATATATGCATTACACAATTTATAAACATTTCCAAAATTTACAAATATTTACTGAAAGCTAACATAAGTATTGATACATAACACGAAAATGCGCTAACACGTCCTGTGTCCAGAATGGAACGGGCTTCAGTTAAGATGCTGGTTTTTTTTCTATCCGGTGGTTTCACCCCCTCGCCATACAACGGGGAAATTTAATTATTTGGGGAGTTCTTAAACTTTATATTTTATCTTAATTCAGGGTCACTTCTTTTTTTTTTTATTGTTTTTGAATATTGAAAATTGTTTGATTGTTATTGTTATTGATGTAACATATTAGTATGGAATAATTGTAAATAATAATACATGGTCATAATTAATAATTGTTTTGTGACAGTGTTGTCTAAGAGTTTTCCCAGCTATCGATCCAACTTTTTATATATTCAGTACGACAGAGTGCATCGCGGAGTTCACGGTGAAGACACGCATAAGAGATTGTCAGCCATTTTTTTGCACATGATGAATGTTTGTTATCTTTCTTGTAGATCCATCATCATCCAGATGGACAGCGATTATTTCTGCATCATGTGATGTATAGATTTCGTTAGAGGGCGAAACATATTTCTGATTTTTCTTTATGTTCTTGTATTCGTAAAAAAAATGAATGCGTGAACCAGCTTTGGACTTTGTTTCACTGGAAAAATTTTAATGTGCCATTCCCTGTATGTATTACAGGCATGGGCGTATTCATGGGGGGGGTGCAAGGGGGGGAAGGCAAATGCCCCCCCCCCACATTTTGAAAAAATGTCATATAAGAGGAGGGCATTTGCTCCCCCCTCCCCTTACATTTAAAAAAAAATGTCATAAAGTTGTTATTTGCCCCCCCCCCCGGAAAAATTTTTGCCCACCCCCCTGGAAAAATTCCTAGCGACGCCCATCATTCCAGGCCATCAACCAGCTGATAGTGACGCCTCCACGGCTAACATAAAACAATAATTAAACACCCTGACAAGGGCATAAAATTAAAATGCCCCCCCCCGCGACAATTATATGCTGAGCTGTTCTTTGCTTTTGGAAAAAGGGGGGGGGGTGGACTGCTTGTAAGAGACTTCAATAGATATTGGGGGGGGGGGGGAATAATTAAGACTGTTCATTACGTTGAATAGTTTCATTTGAACAGTTTTACCGGTTCGATTTTATTCGCCTCGTTAGACGCGTGCCCATGGTCACGTGACCTAGGGCAGTAGAACCCAACCAATGAGCCGTGAACAGCTTAAACTTTTGTTGCGTGAGAGTCCAATCACTGTACTCGTTGATTGCGTGTGTACAATAGTAGAGACACTGCGGTTAAGTGGGGGGGGGGGGGGTAACGCGCTGCAGTCAGCCGCCCATACTTGCTGTTCCCGTTAGCAGTAAATGCCATTCTTACGTTTTTTTTTGGGGGGATGGGGGCCTTAGGCAATGATGCATTCGGGGGCCCTAGCCATTGGTATATCTGGGGGCCCTAGGCATTGATGCATTTGGGGATCTAGCCATTGGTATATCTGGGGGCCCTAGGCATTGATGCATTTGGGGGCCCTAGCCATTGGTTTATCTGGGGGTCCTAGGCATTGATGCATTTGGGGATCTAGCCATTGGTTTATCTGGGGGTCCTAGGCAAAGATACATTATGGGGACTCTAAGCTCAGATCGCCCTATCTTGTGGCTGACAAAATAACTCCTCACATGGGGGGGGGGCTTAACAGCGTAAGTCCCAGGTTATGACCCAGATTGCCAATTCATTGTGCTGTTGCCAATATGAACATCAATAGTTAATATTATAAAATGATACAAACAACACAGTGTCATAACTAGCACAGTGGTGCCCGGGGTGGATTCTAAAAATGGCTCCCCTTCCCCCATGACAAAAAAAAAATAAATAAATACGTTCGAGGTGAAAATGACGCCCTTTGCCGCCCCCGCCCCCTACTGCCTCTACCTAGCTACGTCACTGCAAAAGATTCGTTTCAGGCTGTATTTCCACGAGTGAAGCAAAATTCTCTAATGTGTGCATATACTGTATAACTTAACAGGCTGATTAATATTTAGTCAGCGAGAGAGAGAGAGAGAGAGAGAGAGAGTGAGGAGGGGAGAGTAGTGAATAGCGAAAAGAAACTTATACTTAATTGTGTTTGCAGCTCATTAAAAGTAAAATGTTTCGGCTAAACGTAATTTATATAAAAAAAAAACTCAATGATGATAAATAAACTTTCAAGTCAGTAACAAATAAATAAAAGAAACTTGAATGTGTTAAACACATTGAAATGTCAGGTTAGATATCCACACTACCCTTTTTTTTTGGGACCCAAGTGGTTATTCCCATTGTGCCTGTCATTTGTGCGACATATGCGAGTATTAAAAGCAGTAATACAACTCAGTTTGAAACATTCATGAAAGTAAGGTCACTCCCCCCCCCCTAATGAGCGCCAACAGCTGGTTTTTATTTCTGCTCTGACATGTTAATTGGAATAACAAAAAAAAATGTCATGTTATGCCTTTTCCTGATGTAATTAATTGTTATTGATAACTTTCATATTGATACATCCAATAACATCTCTAGGCGACAGTATGCCAGCGTCTATTATTGCTATTAGCAATTCATAACACGGTGCAGCATCTAAACTTTTGAATGATAATATTGCGTCATCAATTTATGAGTGTTTTTTTTTACTACAATGCGGCCACAAACCACCGCCTTTGTTTACTTTTTTTTTTAAATTAATGCGTGGGTGCAATTAGGAAATTGCAATTTATGACCAAATAAAAAATAAGAGTACTAATTGTAAATATTTTATAACTAAGTTATGTTTTTTTTTTTGCCTCATTAAACAAAGAATACTGAATATAAGTTTTCTTGCAATGATATTGATTTATAGATTGCCAAATGAAGGAATGCAGCTGGTATTCGAGATTGGCGCCCAAGCATTAAATTTTTTTTTAATTACCCTAATTTCTTGTTGCACTGCTTTGAACTAGATTTAATAATATGTGACAATATGCCGTTCTTTACTTTGAACGGGTGACATATTTATACATATGCGTAAAAGCTCAATTGACGTATCATTGATGGAAACTATATTTACTGGTCGTTATGAAAATGTAGTACATTCTCATTTTATGTAACAAATGAGGACCCGATGAAGGAAGAAGTAGTAATGTGCGATGATGGAAGGAATCGCTTAGTAGGTCACTGGGACGAATGGCAGTGGCGTTGGCTACTGGCTGGGAGGCAGCAGGGGCGTTGGCTACTGGTTGGGAGGGTGCAGGGGCGCAGCTAATGGAGTTTTCATCTAATGGACATACAAATTTGGGAACATCTGACTGGTCCCTGCCAGCAACTAGGACCCCCTGACAATCCCCGCCCCCTACCCTTCTTGAAGTGGCCCAAGTCTCAAGAATAATACGTTTTTGTCTAGGTATGCTAGAGGCGTTAAAACACAACGTCTTTATACAACCTAACAGGCCGTGACCAGAGAGAACTACGCATACGTTCGAAGATTGCCACAGTCCAGTAACTATATACTATAAAATACAATAAAACGTCGTACCATTGTCAATTTAACAAGATTTACTAAAAGATAAAATAGCCTATAATGTAACAATTTTTTGGTTCATTGGGCCTTTGTTTGCGTGACCGCTTATGATGTTTACAAGAGCCGCGTGCTGTTCCCCCCAACCATTGTTTTTATAAATATTTTAAAGAGACGCAACGTAGTACATTGTAAATATAAATATCAAGATCTATTGGACTATGGATATTAAATGAACATTTGCTCTCTGGGAGCCGAATAAAACCGCAACGAAAAGCCGCATTTGGCTATCATTGCATTATACATTTTTAGACAATTATTTCATTTATATATATTCATTATCGTCGTTTGCAAAAAATAAAATCTGTGTCAATTCTTGGCGGCAACAAAGGGCAGATCACCATTTCGTAATTTGCAGGAAACGGGTTATCCTACCCTTGCAGACAGAACATCGCAATTATCGCTGATGAATATTTTACAATGTGAATGTTACGTGTACTTTTTTTTTTTAAAATCCCAAGCATGGGTGAATCATGTTTATTTCATGTCGAGCGTCACAGGAAGTGACGTAGTTAATTCCCCGGTTGTTACAACAATGTTTGTGAAGATTTATTATTAAAAACCTCGCCCTTCACGTATTGTGATTCACAGAACATGCTGCTACACAGCACAAACATTTTGCTGGGGGTCGCGGGGACACGTCGGGGACGTGAAACTGACCGGTGTGCCGGACCAATACCAGGTGGATGGAGCTTTGCTGGATGTAAGCGTCATAACATATCAGAAGATAGTGAAATGATTCACTCTGAAGCGAGTGGCGATCTGCGGGCTGATTAAAAAGTCTAGGGGGGGGGGGCGGATTTGGTCCGCGGGCCGTCATTCGCCCAGGGTTGCACTAGGCCAACTTATTTTTTTTTTGGGGCCCTCATGAAGAGGTATACTTGATGACCCTTGGCTAAAACACTTTACAGGCCGCTGATTGCAAATCTTTTGGCTCCTAATAACCTTCGACGATTGGGTCACCTTAAGAACCCTTCATTATTAACATTATTTAGCTCGGGCCCCCATGCATGATGCTCAGATAGCCCTTCTTTGAGTTGTGTGTGTGGGGGGCCCAGACTGTTAACAGGGTAAGCCTGCCAGAATATGTAACTCTCCCACGCAATCTTTCAAGTCTAGATAACACTGTTTTAAATTTTTAGTAAGTTACGGAGGAAAAAAAAATGTCTCGTTACGGGGACCCCCCTCCCTCCCCCCCCCGTCAGAAATGGGGCAACCGCCCCTGTGTGCCTGTCTACCAGAATGACTCTGTACGTTTATTATATTCCTTTATATTGAGAGGGGACGGTATGTTGATGTTTGTCTCATTATGTTTTGTGTGAAATGGTGCGCTTCTTGCAATTTTGTTTTTTTACGACACAAAAAAAAAGCTATAATATGAATCAAAATTATCTCAAGCGTGTCCACCCCACTGCAGCACACAATGGTCTCAAGCGTGTCCACCCAACTGCAGCACACATTGATTTCAAGCGTGTCCACCCAACTGCAGCACACATTGATTTCAAGCGTGTCCACCCAACTGCAGCACACATTGATTTCAAGCGTGTCCACCAACTGCAGCACACATTGATTTCAAGCGTGTCCACCCAACTGCAGCAAACATTGATTTCAAGCGTGTCCACCCAACTGCAGCACACATTGATTTCAAACGTGTCCACCCCACTGCAGCACACATTGATCTCAAGCGTGTCCACCCCACTGCAGCACACATTGGTCTGAAGACCAAGATACATGACCGCTCTACACATCTCTGTGTGTGTTGTTATGACACATTAGCCTTGTTATCCTGCACAACAACCACTGGTTTAATTGTTTGATAAAACTCATAACAAAATGTAAATGTGTTATATAAATATACTAGTTGCAAGTACCCGGCTTTGCCCGGGTTTAAAATAAGGTTTTCTGTTTACCTTCTGTTTTCTCCCTACCCCCTCTCTCCCATCTCCCTCTCTCCCCTCTCCCCCTCCTTCTCTCCCAACGTCCATCCTCCCTCTCTCCTTTCATCCCCTCTCTCCCTCCCTAACCCCTCTCTCCCTCCTTTCTCCCTCCCTCCCCTTTCCACCTCTCTCCCCCTCTCTCCCCCTTCCTCCCTCCCTCATTCCCTCTCTCTCCCTCCCTGCCCCTTCACTCTTTATCTCTCTCCCTCCCTCTCTCTCCCTCCCTCCCCTCTCTCTCTCCCTCCCTTCCTTTCTCTCTCCCTCTCCCTCTCTCCCCCTCCTTTTCTCCTCCCTGTCCATCCCCCTCCCTCCTCTCTCCCCCTCCCTCCCTCCCTCCTACTCTCCTTTCCTCTCTCTCTCTCCTCCTTTCCTCTCTCTCTCTTTATCTCTCTCCCTCCCTCTCCCTCCCTCTCTCTCTCTCTATATATATATATATATGTATATATATATATATATATATATATATATATATATATATATATATATATATATATACTTATTATTATGGCTTCACACTTTTTCTAAAATCCTTCTTCATTCCTTTATCTTCCTCAAGCTGTACAAATCAGGGAGCATGAAAAAACATCAACAATATTTGCATCACAAAGGCACAATACAGCACCAGCGCGCAAGTTCTATTCGAATCGGGAAATGACGTCACAGAGGAATTTTATTTATGGCGCCGTCCAGATTACTTTAATATAGTAAAATACTAAAATAAAAAAAAAATTAATTACAATT
>JAGDYQ010000008.1:9256308-9277038 GCA_021962125.1 Bulinus truncatus
CTTTTTTTTTTTTTTCAAAGGTTGGATCTTCAATCAATAAAATGTAATTTTTTTTTAAACGCTCCTTTCTCTCCCCATAATCTCCCGTAATAGTCTCTCCCCATCTCCCCAATAGTTGCAGAGCACTCGGGCTGAAACTCTAACAAGATTTATGTCCACTTCACAAGTCAATGCTAATTTCAGTTAAGCACCAATTTGACCTCTAAGCCTTGATAGTTAACGGTTTTTTTTCAACATCTGTGGACTAATACCATTGAATATGTATATAGTACTTTAATAGTAATTAAAAGAAAGTTGTATAGCTATCGAGATATGTATGTGTGTGTGTGGGCGCCCACAGGGTAAATAGCTTTTGCTGCCCCAAGTGGGAGTTCAATATTTGGCGCCCTCCGCCCAGACCTAAAAAAAATGCAAAAAAAAAATTAATAGGTTTGTTTTGGTGCACAACTGTCGCACTACTTTCTTCCAATGTTACAGTGTGTGTGGGAGTGTGTGTGTGTGTGTGTGGGAGTGTGCTTTCGATGAGTACTTAATAGATTTTTGAGTGAAGTCAAACACTTTGAAATATTATTTACTGCAACAGTTTTAGATATTGTTTACTGCAGCAGTTTATATGTTGTTTACTGCAACAGTTTTAGATATTGTTTACTGCAGCAGTTTATATGTTGTTTACTGCAACAGTTTTAGATATTGTTTACTGCAACAGTTTTAGATATTGTTTACTGCAACAGTTTTAGATATTGTTTATAACAGTTTTCGATATTTGTTTACTGCAACAGTTTTAGATATTGTTTGCCACTGTTTAAAGGAAGCCTGAAAACCATCTAGATTTATTTATCCCTCTCTCTCCTTCATTCTATTCATTTTATTTTACATTTTTTTCTTTCTATCTGTATGTCTCTTTCTGTCACGATTTCCTTCTTTAACTCTGTCTTTCTATCAAGATTCCCCCCCCCCTTCCCTCCCCCCCCTTCCCTCCCCCCCCCCCCTTTTCTTATTGCTTTCGAACTCTTCACTTTATTCTTTAAATTTTGTCTGTCTGCCTTTCTCTCTCTCTCTCTCTCTCTCTCTCACTCACTTTCTCTCTAAATCATAGTTAAGCAAGCAGGCAGAAAGCAGAAACTCTGCAGTATATACGCATTCAATTATTCTGGCCACATTAACTTCAGTTTCAATCTAGTCCTGACTCAAGGAATCGATACCCTCTCCCCCCCCCCCTTTCCCTGGGGGTTGAGTTAACCGGGTCACATCGGCACGTACGGGAGAGTAAAGCTACATGGCCCGATCCATGTTCAAGTCGTGACATCATTAGCTTGCTCCGTCGACTCGAGCACGCACTAATAACCGGCAACGAGTTTCCAGATCCATGCTCATAAGTGATACTAACAGCCCGTAGCAGGCACGATGACAGTCGATCGGGCAGGTTTTCCTATGTATAAATATATATATATATATATATATATATATATATATATATATATATATATATATATATATATATATATTTCAAACCGAGGATGGGAGCAGTGGCGTAGTGAGGTGGGGGGCAAGGGGGGTCATCATGCCCCGGGCGCTACTCCCAAAGGGGCGCCAAAAGGTATATTTTACATATAATACTATATGGTTTTTCAATTTGGGGGGGAGGTATTTTGCCCCGGGCGCTAGTTAAGCTCGCTACGCCACTGGATGGCAGGCAGGGAAGGGAGGCAGTGAGGGGGGTGGGGGAATAAAAATCTCAGCGATGTTTTCTTTGCCAACGCTGCCTGCGGTTGAACCGTATTTTATATGAACTTATTATTTGGATAGCACTCGTTTGTCAATTAATTGGGGCGAAATGTTACGTGTGTGTGAGGGGGGGGGGCGGGAGGAGGGTTGGGGTGGGCGGGGGAACTTACACCACTGGCCCTAGATGTAATTTCATTGTCAGTATTTCTTTTTTTTTTATATAACAGAACTTTTAAATATTCACTTAGCAAGTATGCACACACACCGAGGCACTCAGACACTAGATACACATACACTCACACACAGACTGGCAGACACAGACTTAAGACTAACACAAGCACTCACACGCAACAGGGGAAAAAATAAAAACACTCACACTGACTCTGAACACACACAAACACACATACTCTGGACACACACAAGTACTCACACACAGACTCTGGACACATACACAAGCACACATACTCTGGACACACACAAGTACTCACACGAAGACTCTGGACACACACACAAACACACATACTCTGGACACACACAAGTACTCACACACAGACTCTGGACACATACACAAGCACACATACTCTGGACACACACAAGTACTCACACGAAGACTCTGGACACACACACAAGCACACATACTCTGGACACACACAAGTACTCACACGCAGACTCTGGACACACACAAGCACACATACTCTGGACACACACAAGTACTCACACACAGACTCTGGACACACAGAAGCACACATACTCTGGACACACACAAGTACTCACACAAGTACTCACACACATACTCTGGACACACACAAGCACACATACTCTGGACACACACAAGTACTCACACACAGACTCTGGACACACACAAACACACATACTCTGGACACACACAAGCACTCACACACATACTCTTGACACACACAAGTACTCACACACAGACTCTGGACACAAACAAGCACACATACTCTGGACACACACAAGTACTCACACACAGACTCTGGACACACACAAGTACTCACACACAGACTCTGGACACACACAAACACACAGACTCTGGACACAAACAAACACACATACTCTGGACACACACAAGTACTCACACACAGACTCTGGACACACACAAGTACTCACACACAGACTCTGGACACACACAAACACACATACTCTGGACACACACAAACACACATACTCTGGACACTTACAAGTACTCACGCACAGACTCTGGACACACACAATCACACATACTCTGGACACACACAAGTACTCACACACAGACTCTGGACACACACAAGTACTCACACACAGACTCTGGACACACACAAGTACTCACACACAGACTCTGGACACACACAAACACACAGGCACCACAGAAACATTGGCATTGCAGTAATCACAGCACACCCAGACATTAATGGCGACATTATAAACAGTAGATTTTTATCCAATCGGATTCAATCTTTTTGCAATTTTTTTTTTTAGGTTTACCCGGAAGTTAAAAAAAAAAAAACGTGATAATAAGACATTACCTATACAGTTTCATATAATGACACTCTATGCATTTATGCAAAACTGTCGCATTTAAAACATGAACTGAGCAAACACAACCGAAACAAATGAAATTTATACACATTTTTAGAGCATTTTCTAAAAAAAAAATGCTCTATTGTCCCCGTTTTGTCTGTCCGTCTGTCCGTGTACACCCTAGATCTCAACAACCATAAGTCCTAGACCCATGATGTATATATCATTTTGTAGGTCTTGGCCTGCCAAGAAATGACTTTATTTCATTTCGCGATCTGACCTCTCAGGGCCGTAAAATGGGCCTTAGTACCGTTTTTTACTATATAAGCTATATTAATAAAGGAGCGCTATATCTCAGCAACTATAAGTCATAGACCCATGATGTATATATCATTTTGTAGGTCTTGACCTGCCATGTGTACATCAAAAGTTCATTTCGCGATAGGACCTCTGAGGGCCGGGCTTCAGGGCTCCTAAGGGGCTTATATATTATATATGCACCTTGTACGTTCAATAACCCGTTCATTTGGTGCGAAATACTGCAGCACGTAGTTTCACCAAGATTTATTAAGAAACTCATCAAATGAAATAGTAAGCTTGTGTTCTGAGTTTAATTGAAAGTATCAGAGCTATGCAACAATTGACGGAGTTTTCGGACGATTAAATGACTATAATTTCGAATGTTTTCAATTATGAGTCCTATTTCAGTAACCACAAACCACTTGTAGTTAGATTTAAGAGACAATAATTTTTTTTAAATATAAAGAAACGTCTTTATAATTTATTTTTTACAGATATATGCATTACACAATTGAATTTATAAACATTTCCAAAATTTCCAAATATTTACTGAAAGATAGCATACGTACTGATACATAACATGAAAATGCGCTAACACGTCCTGTGTCCAGAATGGAACAGGCTTAATTGCTTGTTTGTTTTTGCTTCCAATTAACAGGTTACGGCAACATGGCACCCAAGACGTACGAAGGTCGTCTGTTCTGCATATTCTACGCCATCATCGGGATACCCATGTTTGCCGCGGTGCTGGTGGGGACGGGGGAGAGGCTGCAGAAACCAATCAAAATGATCCACAACTACAGGCCCTGGATCAAGGATAACCCAACCAGGGATGAGCAGCTGAAATCTATCGTCTTCTTATTGATAGGTGAGGCCTGTGTTGACCATTTTTGATCATATTCGTTTTTTTTTTTTAAAGATTTATTCAGCTTATGGGCGGGGGGGGGGTGGAGGAGGGGAGGCTTGGCTGATACTTGGAGAACGCATGGGAACACTCTGGTGTAAGGATGAGATGAAATCTCTTAGATCCCTATAAACCACGAATGTTTTTTTTTTACGGTGCCCTTCTTTCATCCCCACCATAGCCTATAGTGCAATTGCCATGGAGGCACCACGGGAGATATATCGGGAACTTGAGCCAAAACTTGAAAGATTTTCCTTGGTCCTCACTGGAGATCGAACCAGGTACCTTCAGGTCGACAGTCGAGCGCTTTACCGCACGACCATTCGTCCCCTCGGAACCCTCTGGTAGGTGCACCTTTTTGCCCCCCCCCCCCCAAACATTAGATTTGATTGAAACGTACTGGAAAGGGGGCATTTTGATGGCTGTTGGGGGGCTATGCGGTTTAGGATGACAAACCAAAAAGAACAGCTCGGCGTGTGACTTTAAGGTGGTTCAACAAGGCGGGGGACACTACTGGGGCAGAGATCGATATCTTATTGTTTTTAATTATGAATTCTCTATTAAAATGTGTTTTTGGTTTTTATCTTTCTGTGTCGGGAAGGAAATAACTGAGTTTACATTCACGGAGAAATAATTGGGTTTACATTCACGGAGAGATAATTGGGTTTACATTCACAGAGAAATAATTGGGTTTACATTCACGGAGAAATAATTGGGTTTACATTCACGGAGAAATAATTGGGTTTACATTCACGGAGAAATAATTGGGTCTACATTCACGGAGAAATAATTCCCTCGGATTTCGTTGATTTCGGTTTTCAACGATTTAGGTTTTGGTGGATTGTCCTCGAACGGAATTAATATGTCGCTATACATCATACAGAGCTGTGTATTCACCGCATTCCTGTTACCGGTGCTATTCAGTGACATTCACACAAACTGAAAACTATCGTCACGAGTTCAGATAAACGAAACAAAGAAAAAAGAATCAGTCCCCATGAAATGTTTCCCAGTGTGATATTTAAACAAATAAATCACAGACGGCGTCTGTAGGTCTGATATCTCTCTCAGTTATTGATTCATAGGCGTCAGTTCATATTACGTCCTTCTCTACACCCCGACACCGACACACACACACACACACAAATACACGTCAATTATGTGTGTCTGTGTTAATGTTGACAAAGCTGTATTATATTATGCGCTCTCTCTCACACACACACACACACACGCACGCACGCACGCACGCACGCACACAACATGCGCTGAAAAAATCGGAATTTATTTGAAGTAAGGGCATCAGGTTTCAATAAGATCTCGGACAATGATTTTGTTCAACATCTTCTTCTTGCGTTTGTTGACTTGTGTCACGTGATAAGTGGGCGTAGTCCCGTCCACATAAATACTCTCTAAACGCGCTTTCTTCCATCGCGTAAGCGACACGATTTGTCGTTTTTACTTATTAAAGCTTTTGATAATCCATTGCAAATAATAACAGTTCGTTGATTCCATTAACGTTCCCTAAATATAACAATGTTCAGTGCATTTGTTATATTCCATTTACTCGTGTTATATATATATATATATATATATATATATATATATATATATATATATATATATATATATTGTTACCGGAGCGATTCTAATGGAAAAGCGAACCAGGGGCCGTTCTAGTGTCCGACTTCTTACGTCGGGGATATTTTACTTGATAGCATTTCATCGTATCAATATGAATGGCACACACACACAACAGTGTTGGGGAAAATCTGCCGTACATTTGATTTATTTTTCAATCCATTTGTAGAGAATTTTCGAAAAAAAAATGCTCTCTTGTCCCCGTTTTGTCTGTCTGTCTGTCTGTCTGTCCGTCATCACCCTGGATCTCAACAACCATAAGTCCTAGACCCATGATGTATATATCATTTTGTAGGTCTTGGCCTGCCAAGTGTACATCAAAAGTCCATTTCGCGATAGGACCTCTCAGGGCTGAATATAAGAGTTTCTTAGATACCGTTTTTGCTTATATTTTAAATATAAATAATAAAAGCTAATCAAAGGGGCGTAATCATTATTTATTTTTGTAACAGTTATTCAACATGATTACTTCCCTCTCTATTTATCAAAACCCATACTGCGTACACGAAAATGCTCTAAAATGTCCTTTGTCCGAAACGGAAAAGACTTAAATTGCTTGTTTTTAATAGTTCCTATTAAAGAATGGCCTGTTTTACAACTGAAGTAAATTTATAATTCAAATATTAAACACACAAAGATCAAATATCAACGCGATTGAATGGGTACTGACTTGATCATAGGTCAACACTGACTTGAAAGTATAATATGTGGCAGATGATCTTGTCAGCAGCCTCGGGCTAAAATAAAACATTCAACAGTGGGTGGCTATTAGAGGGGGCCCCAGTTTTCAAAAAAGCGGTTTTTTATTTTGGCCTAGGCTCCCTAAATGTTTAGCTACTTATCGGGCCCAAAATGTATCTTTACCTAGGGGCCCTAAATGTATATTTAACTAGGGGCCCAAAACTTATCTTTACTTAGGGGCCCAAAAAGTATCTTTACCTAGGGGCCCACAATTTATCTTTACCTAGGGGCCCCGAAATGTATCTTTACCTAGGCCGAAAAACGTAAGGACGGCTTTATATACTATTTTGTATTTCAAACGGACATAGGCCGTCGCTCGCCCAACGTTGCCTGTATCCTAAATAACAATTGTACATTTATTGCACCATTTTTTTCGTTTTAAATAAGCCTAACACGGTGGCCCCAACATATGTGAATCCGCCTCTGAAAGTCTGTAAATAGTATTCATAATATGTGAATCCGCCTCTGAAAGTCTGTAAATAGTATTCATAATATGTGAATCCGCCTCTGAAAGTCTGTAAATAGTATTCATAATATGTGAATCCGCCTCTGAAAGTCTGTAAATAGTATTCATAATATGTGAATCCGCCTCTGAAAGTCTGTAAATAGTATTCATAATATGTGAATCCGCCTCTGAAAGTCTGTAAATAGTATTCATAACATACTTTCGAATACAAAAAAAACTTATATATATATATATATATATATGTACAATCCTTCCTCTACATGGGTGGGCCGGCCCTTGCGTTAGAGTAGAACTCGCCGGACAGTCGACCAGAAGCTCCATTTAAATATGACTTTTCTCCAGTGGTGCAACTGACGAATAGCGGATTGGGGGGTGGGGTGGTCGGCCTCAGTGGGGGTGGGGGGGCGGTAGAGTAGCTCTGCCATTAGCGAAAGGCTATATATTAATTTTACTACTAGCAATGGGCAACCAGTTCACTACCTGTAACCTATTGACTTGGGTCTTAAACCAATACACGGTTTAACAAATCCCTTTGGGGGAAATAACTCCAGAGTACTAGAGTTGATGTTCTTGTCATTTTGGTTTCCCTCCCACCAGGTGTTTGTATTATTGTCTTCATCCCTTCCTTGACGTTCATGTACACAGAGAGCTGGAGTTATCTGCAGTCCGTTTACTACACCATCATCACATTGACGACTATAGGTTTTGGAGACTTTGTACCAGGTACAGTCTTAGTGCACGGCTTGTTGATTATACCAGCTGAAGTTATAGTATATTTACTTAACCCAGCTGCGGTTTAATTTGTTTTTTTATAATACCAGCTGCAACTGTACATGCCTAGCAAGGTACAGTTAAAGTATATTTACAATAACCGGTGGCCTATATTCTGCACTGCAGTGTTAGTATATGTACTGTACTGAAGTTTAAGTGAACATGCTGTACTTCATTTACAGTATAGGCCCCCCTATTTATGGTACCAAGTACAGTTCTGATGTACTTAATATAAAACGTACAGCTTTAGTGTATTTACTGTACCAGCTTAGTCCACCATAATACCTTGAAACCCTTGTGCTGGTACAGTTTTATTTAGTTCAAGCTTACTGTGTACAGTTTTAGTGTATCCTTAAAGTTTAATGAATTTTTCTCAGACCTCACTATTTTCGTTACTGTATTATTTTCACACAAAAAAATGAGCCACAAAACAAAAAAATCTATTAATTAGTCAAATAGTTTAAATTAACTGTATGTGGGCAGCTTTTCGTAGATTACCAGAATGCATTCGCTAAAACAAAATTGGACACTTTTTGAACCGATCAAAGGAATATTTGAACTGAAGCATCTGTTTATTTACATTTCAGGTTATTTTGACAAGCCAGGTAGGACTTTATTTGTCTTTAGATATAATTTTTTTTAAACAAAATAAACAAATAGCCAGTGCATGACAGGTGTCTGTTTTGATTAATCGTAAAGGCAACCCCTTTACTCTGATTTTTGGTTTTTTTTTCTTAATCCTTCCTGCATGTTCCTTGCACATTGTTTGATACTCCTTGTGATCTACCAATCAGCTTTTATTTTTCTGCCTTTTGTAATTTAAAAAAAAATTTTAAATGTGCCTGCTGTAGTGGTTATTTCAGCCTGTTTGCTTTCAAAACTATTCTCTCCCCCCCCCCCACTGTGTATATTGGCGCATTTAGTTTAAACACCATCGTAATTTACGTAATGGTTGGTTGCGGTTGCGGTGAAGTTTGTAAAAAGCTTCGCGGCGCATGTCAGTGGTTCAAATCTCATTGGCTATAGACTAAAAATGAAAAACAATGAACGACTTATTAACACAATAAACAACGTTTTGGGGGAGGGGGGTAGGGGGTGTTGACCTATGGGTGGGGGCGTAGGGGTAAACCGCTGTATACAATACTGCATAGCTTAGTAGAGGGGTGGGGGTGGGGGGTTAACCGCGGGCCAATGCATAGGAACCGACATTTAAGGTCGGGGGGGGGGGGGGGGACACACCACTAATCACTGTAACTATACTTTTTATGTAAGTACACAAAATTCGGCTCCATGTTTGTAATTTATAAAAAAAATATTTGATACTATGTACATTGTACATGTACTTTAGTATTATCTCCCCTGTATCTGTCCCCCATTTTTTCATTTAAAGCCCAAAGATTTCCCCTTCCCGGGTCCTCTACTGGGCCCATCAATGGGGGCCTCTTCATCGTGACATCTATTAACGAGCACACGACTTGTAATCTGGACTAAGTAATATCAATTTAAATTACAATGATAATACATAACGTTCCGAGCAAGACAGAAACTCTGGGTAATTGAATCTTCTGTTTGTGGGAAACACGTCTTGTCTGTCCTGGGCAACTGATGCAGATCACTCCATCTCCATAGGAATCCACAGACTTGTATAAACTGTTTAGAAAACCATGCACCTAGATTCGATCTCCATCTGACGCGTGATAGAGCGAGGCTCTCACCTTTGACCTTTTTGCTACACTCTTTGTCTGATGTGATTTTTTTCCCCACCATTCTTGAACTTTATCGTTCAATCTTACCTTTTACTTGAATGAACTTTGACCTTCCCCCTTTTACCAATAAACTTTCCTATGAGGATTCATCACTTCTTGTACTGTATCAGTAGGTCACTTTTTGTGTGTGTGTATCTGATGATGTCATTCTTGTTGAAAACGAGAGATGATTCTGATTGTTTGTGTGTGTGTGTGTGTGTGTGTCCAAGCCCGCCAGGAATAACAATCCTTGCAGAAAAAAAAATTGATTTTACAGGAGGGGGGGAAAAAAACACATGGAAAGAAACATTACGTACAGCTAGAATCAATAAAGCTAGCACATTAGCAGACCAAGTCGTTGCGTTCGTTAATTGAATCCTAACGCTTTGACTGACGCTTAATGACATATCATTTATAACAGAAAACCTTTTTGAAACAAAATAAACAACAACCACATCCGATATAAAGAAATTCTGCTAATGCTGAAACAATTTTGTACAGGCGCTGTTATACCACCATGTACTACTTCTACACTCTGGCCTTGACTGATCTTCACCGGGAAAAGCCGATCCGCTGTCTGGATGATGTCATGACATGTCATGTTAGCCCCCTGTATGATGGATGCCAACTAATCCGTTTCGCAATATTGCATTTTATGGCAAGGTCCTTGTGTTGGCAATAAGATGACACAAAAAATATCCAAACAATGATTTACGCTTAATTTTTTTTTATATGGTCGGTTTCAAGTTGGATTTGGATGTCATATATCATAAGAAAAAAAATCGTTAGCGAAAAGTAAAGCAAAAGGATCCAATGAATAATCTCTAAAACTAAGTCAACTGGTCAAAGACTGGATCAATAGGTTGTGAAATAACTGGGTTAATGGACAGACGTGCAGACGTACAGACAGGAAGTTTACAGCTTCAATAAAGAAGCATTTCTATACAGCTCAGAATGTGGCCGCTCATAAGGCTGGTTACAAGGTCAATGTCACCCAAGTCAGCTGGGCGGAAGCAGACGCTGTTCTCTTCCTCGGGCTGATTATTTTTTTTTTTGCCCTGGGAAGTAGCAGGTCAGGTAATTTGACCTCATAAACTGGGTGAGTTCATCGTACAATTGTTGGACACTCACCCCCCCTCCCCCACACACAAGCGCACGCATACAGTGATGTCTTACTGACCTTTGACTTAAAAGTGCAAAGCACTTGTGTTACTGGATAACCCCCAGATGCAAAGAAAAAAAAATGTGGTCTCGATTTGAGCACCCGCTCAAGATTTCGTCATGCGCAAAACTTCACTTAACATACCGTGTTTCACAAAGTAGGGCGACTCGGGGGAAAGGGGTGGGGGTGGAGAAGGTGAATGCTACTAAGTTTTTTACGGAGGTGGGTGTGCAGGTCCTTCTTATGTTTATCGGGGGTCTTAGTCTAAGGTACGCTGAGGGCTCCCTTGGCATAAATTCTTTCAAGGTCGTCAACTTGCGAGAAAATCCTGGGGGCCTCTCATGATCTTTTTTTTTTTTTTAAAAAAATGAGCCCCCCCCCCCCAACAACCCAATCGTTCAGCCATTTTAGTTAAATGAAAAATCAAAGGGCCAGCCAAGGGCCGTCTAATTTGTTTATTGGAAAAAACGGCTCGTGGGAAAGGGGGCGGGGGGTGGGGGTTGGAGAGGGTATGAAGAAAAATTATTGAGTTGTCTATCCTACGTTTTGAAAGTGTATGTGTTCCATTGACAACATTCCAGTGGGATTTCCCCTAGATACATTTTCATTCCTAATATCTTTTGACATCTGTTATGACGTCTTTATGTTAATCTTCGCTCAGTGAACAATAAAATTTCAATTTTTTGAAAATTGTTATATAGGTTGGGTGTGGGTGTGTGTGTGTGGGGGGGGGGCAGGGAGTTAAGAACCTTAGAGGAAAAGTTAGGTGCAGATCTTTTCGTGACCCTAAAAAGCATCAAATTTGATAGGAGTTTCTACTCCAAGTGAACCATTAGTAGTGTTAGCTCTATGCTGTTCCCCCAGTTCAAATGAACCATTAGTAGTGTTAGCTCTATGCTGTTCCCCCAGTTCAAGTGAACCATGAGTAATGTTAGCTCTATGCTGTTCCCCCAGTTCAAGTGAACCATGAGTAATGCTAGCTCTATGCTGTTCCCCAAGTTCAAATGGACCATGAGTAGTGTTAGCTCTATGCTGTTCCTCCAGTTCAAATGAACCATGAGTAGTGTTAGCTCTATGCTGTTCCCCCAGTTCAAATGAACCATGAGTAGCGTTAGCTCTATGCTGTTCCCCCAGTTCAAATGAACCATGAGTAATGTTAGCTCTATGCTGTTCCCCAGTTCTCGTATCAATATGAATGGCACTTCTCGCAGTGGGCGTGGCACACACACACACACAACAGTGTTGGGGAAACTCTGCCGTACATTTGATTTATTTTTCAATCCTTTTTTTTGTTTGTAAATATAGGAACAAAGTAAAGAATGGCCTGTGTTACAACTGAAGTAAATGTATAGTTCAAATATTAAACACACAAAGATCAAATATCAACGCGATTGAATGGGTGCTGACTTGATCATAGGTCAACACTGACTTGAAAGTATATTATGTAAAAGTAAACATGTCATACATTACAATGCAACTCTGCATAGCAGGAGGGGGGGGGAGGTAAAAATGCGGCTTTTAGAGCCACACGCGGCTCATCGATGTGAGGCTCTCAATGAGCCAGTTTTTTTTATTTTTTTTCATTTTTATTGAATGAATTTTTTTTTTCCAACATATCTTGATACATTGACCATTTGTGCAGATATGTAAATATATTTTTTATTCACTAAGCTTAAATAGAAGAATATTTAACGTTTATATAATGGTATGTTTTCCAATTTTTGAACTAAACCCTCTACTGCTAGCCCCATCTGTCAAAGCAGTTTAGATGTTGCCATGTTGGTTAAAAATGAACCGCTTGCTTCTAGAATTGATTGTTGGTTTATCTCTCAGTGTTCGATTTAAGAAATAACCAGTGCCGGGGATGGAAAAAAAAATTCTGCAGACCCGGGGATAAATGGCCATGATTTCATCCCCGGCAGGGATATATTAACTAAAGCAGAGCCGGGGATGACAGTTCTCAGTGCCGGGGATATCCCCGGTGGTAAATCGAGCCCTGGTTTATCCGAATGTGCTGATGTAAATATGGGCAAATGTGTGGACTCTGGAGTTACCCAGGTTTATTTTGAGTGCAGGACTCCGAATGTCTGCTTAAAAAAATACGTAATAATTCTTCAAAGCACGTGCTTTAAATAGGACAATCCTGATTGGCCATTTTCTTTATTTGTCTTGTTTTGTGAAAAAAGATGGCCGAGTTATTGGAAATTCCCGGTGTTTTTTTTTCCTCGACTTCATATTTTATTCTATTATTTCCCATCCATCCAACTTAAAAGAATGTAGTTTCTATGTTTGAGTGTGTTTGTGTATTTTGCCACTGATTCACCCATACCGGGTCTCCATAGTCTGCCTCGATTCACTCATACCTGTCTCCAAAGTTTGCCTCGATTCACTCATACCTGTCTCCAAAGTTTGCCTCGATTCACTCATACCTGTTTCCAAAGTTTGCCTCGATTCACTCATACCTGTCTCCACAGTTTGCCTCGATTCACTCATACATGTCTCCACAGTTTGCCTTGATTCACTCATACCTGTCTCCACAGTCTGCCTCGATTCACTCATACCTGTCTCCACAGTCTGCCTCGATTCACTCATACCTGTCTCCACAGTCTGCCTCGATTCACTCATACCTGTCTCCACAGTCTGCCTCGATTCACTCATACCTGTCTCCACAGTTTGCCTCGATTCACTCATACCTGTCTCCACAGTTTGCCTTGTCTATCTATGGGCAACCCAGCATAATTTTTCGCTCATTCCCGGCACTCCCCCCCTCCTCCGCCCTCTCTCTCTCTCTCTCTCTCTCTCTCTCTCTCTCTCTCTCTCTCTCTCTCTCTCTCAAAGTATACTTTATTTCCCATTCGTTAAGTCGCAGACATTGACGGCGAACAATGAATGTGCAATTTATAGACGCAGACCACTGAACAACGCAGACGTGTATAAATTAGAACTACAGCAGTTCCATAATGCCAGAGACAGACAAACAATTGCTTTTGTTGCAAAATTCATGAGCATGCTGAGTTTGCTGACCTGCCGTTGTGGCTTCTCCTCCTCTACCCTCCCCCTAACCCTTCCCGCCCCCCCCCGTCCCACCCATGAGCTCTGAGAGAATACCGTTTGTCTCTGACATCTTCTATTGACTAGGGTGTTATCAGTGAGAGGTGGGTGATTCGTCAATAGACACAAATAACACTTGTATCCAGGGGCGGATCTAGACAACTTTGACCCGGGGGTTGGGGGGGGCAAAACATTTTCATTGTTGAAAATTGGTCTTGGATCAAAAAAAAAATATGTCGATAATTTAATGATGTCTTACCTAATCTTGCGGTAACGGGGGGGGGGGGCATGCCTTTAAATCCGCCCCTGCTTGTATCGTACATGTCAACAGAGCAGAAATGGGAGGGGCGCCGAAATATCGTTCTTTCATATTTTGGAGACGGGCGCCAAATCTGAATGCAGTAAAGTCTTTTGTTACATTGAAATTATATTACTTTATTTTAAAAGAATATTCAATTATATTTTCTCTTGCGGTATTACCAGCTTAGTTTATTTTTAAACAACGAATTATATTTAAAATAGGCAATATTTTTATAACAATATTTAAACTAATTTTGACCATTTTTAGGTACATAACAATCTACATGATATTTTCAGCGCACCCCCCCTCCCCCTTTCGAGTGACGCATCTTTTCATTTATCAATTCTTTGTACCTTTTTTTAGTTCGTTAAGCAAGACGGTTTGTTTTCGCTTACAACTTCTCGTCGTTAAAACGAGTAGCCTACGCCCATTTCTAAGTTGGTCGTTAATCAAGGTTTCACTGTACATTCAAAACGGTATTTCTTCACCTCGTTCCTTATCTCACAGGCTTTAAGTGGCAGGGAACCGGATGTTAAATTCTGTTCACACATTTAAAGGGACATTATTGATGTCTTTGCCCTGCTCGAGAATAGATCTGCTGGTATAAAACATTTTTTTTCGTAATTATTTTTTATGTTGATTCTGTTCCATTTTTTTTTTTAATGCTTTGACTCAAGTTTTACCTTTCTATAGTTTGTACACAAGGACGTTCTTATGGATTGGAACATTAAGGCAACCACGCCCCCCCCCACTGCCCAATGGCCCCTTCCAGTATTCACCATTCCTATACATACAAATTTGATGTAGTTAGGGGGCTCCAAAAAATCCCTTAGTCTATGTCTAGGGCACATTAAAACATAAGAACGTCTCTGTTAGTCTGACTAGTTGTTAGTCTTCGTACATATACGGATGATTTGTTGACGGAAAATGTTTTTTTTCCTATTAATTATTTATTTTTCCATTTAAACTTCGTGTTCTTATATTTCATTAAAATTTGTTTTAAAATTTGACATGTTTATTTAATTAAAATTTGTTTTAAAATTTGACATGTATATTTAATTAAAATTTGTTTTAAAATTTGACATGTATATTTAATTAAAATTTGTTTTAAGATTTGACATGTATATTTAATTAAAACTTGTTTTAAAATTTGACATGTATACTTAATTATTTTTTTTTAATATGACATGTATAACTGGCAATGCGATACTGTGTACGGTTACTTACCAATTGCCATAACTTATACACAAATATTAAAGTAGCCTACATAATATATGCCTTGGCTTAATGCCACATTTATCCCTAATGTAAAGTGGAATTGTTGTATAACACAATAATACTAAAGCCATCTGTACGTAATAAATGCTATTAAATTCATTATTGTAAAAAAAAATAAAAAATCTAAACTTGACTCTAAATATTTATAACCATTTTGTCTTATTTTGTATTTTTCCCCTTGCAGCCAAGTTCGGTCCCAAGACTCACAATGTCTTCAGAATTTGTCTCGGCCTTTGGATTCTGCTTGGTTTAGCCTGGGGTGCATTGATACTAAGTGAAATAGGTTCCATGCTACAGGTATGTCTGGCATTACAGAATGTAGGCGCCGAATGGGGGGGGGAGAAGTTCGCACATGGGGGCACACACACACACACACACCTGCACAAACAACACTTCTCTGGATTATGTGTGTGTGTGTGCGGGGGGGAGGTGTTTACTTCATTGCAAATGAAGCTAAATGTCTCCTATATCGTGCATACTCTCTGTATGGTGCATACTTTCTGGACCGTACATACATACTCTCTGTACCGTACATACTCGTGTACAACATATATGGATGTCATCATCCATCGCTAGAACAAAAAAAAATTAAAATATACGCATCTTTAGTTGTTTGGGAAGGGAGGGGGGGTTCAGATATTAGGGGCCCCTAGTCAGAAGTACTTGTCAGGGCCCCCCCAAAGCATAAGATTTCACGGGAAAATTTTTAATGGAAGGGGGGGGTGTCACTAGTTTGCCTATCCATAATAACGGTTATGGACCCAACTTGTGTGTACGGATTTTATTTGTATGGAATTTTCTTCACCGGCCCTGCCCTCAGCAGGTACCTGTACATTTACAAAGAGATAGACTGAGAGTGTAGATGGGGGAAACAGAGAGTAAGAGAGGTAGACTGAGAGTGTAGGTGGGGAAACCGACAGTAAGAGATATAGACTGAGAGTGTAGGTGGGGAAACCGACAGTAAGAGATATAGACTGAGAGTGTAGGTGGGGGAACCGAGAGTAAGAGAGAAAGACTGAGAGTGTAGGTGGGGGAACCGAGAGTAAGAGAGAAAGACTGAGAGTGTAGGTGGGGGAACCGAGAGTAAGAGAGAAAGACTGAGAGTGTAGGTGAGGGGAACCGAGAGTAAGAGAGAAAGACTGAGAGTGTAGGTGGGGGGAACCGAGAGTAAGAGAGAAAGACTGAGAGTGTAGGTGGGGGGAACCGAGAGTAAGAGAGAAAGACTGAGAGTGTAGGTGGGGGGAACCGAGAGTAAGAGAGAAAGACTGAGAGTGTAGGTGGGGGGAACCGAGAGTAAGAGAGAAAGACTGAGAGTGTAGGTGGGGGGAACCGAGAGTAAGAGAGACGAAAGAGAAGAACGTATTAAAATGATATTTACAGGACCATCTGGACAGTATTAAATCCCCCCGTCGGGGGGGGGGGGGGAGGGGTTGGGGGCAGATTGCTGTAGCATAGAATTAAATGATAATAAAAAATAAAGCTTTAGCTCCACAGTATCCATGCCCCACCCCCTAGCCCCCCATCACCACGACAAGACTGGCCTAGATATATTATCAAGATATTGTTAGAAAACTTTAATGTTTTTTTTTCCAATCGTGTGACTTGGTTTCAATGTATAGATGAGAAGAATGTCTGTGTACGTGTATATGCGCGCGCATCTGTGTGTGCGTGTATCTGTGTGTGCCTGTTTTCCTCATTTGTTTCAAATCCTTAAAAGGTCTGGGCCTTATTCTTTGGTTAAACAAACAAACTAGCTGGCTACCACTAAAGGGGGGGGGGGGTCCCCAATGTTAGGACTTTAATTTTGTCGTAACTTCAAATGATTAGTTTGAGGTTGGAGGGGCGGGGGTCCTAGAGGGGCCCCCAGCTACCAAAGATTTATTTTGGGGTCCATGATTTGCTGTGGTCTTAACAGCGTTTTTGTCCAGGACCCCCTAAATGTACCTTTGCAGCCGCCCCCCCCCCGAACTGTGGCCCCCTATGCAGTGGCGTAGTGAGTGGTGGCAAGGCGCTACTCACAAAGGGGCGCCAAACGGGGGTCCATGATTTGCTGTGGTCTTAACAGCGTTTTTGTCCAGGACCCCTAAATGTACCTTTGCAGCCGCCCCCCGAACTGTGGCCCCCTATGCAGTGGCGTAGTGAGTGGTGGCAAGGGGGCATCATGCCCCGGGCGCTACTCACAAAGGGGCGCAAAACGGTATATTTTACATATAATATTATATGATTTTCGAATGCTGGGGCGGGGGCGCTAAAAAGGTATTTTGCCCCGGGCGCGAGTTAAGCTCGCTACGCCACTGTGGCCCCTATAGAAGAATTAGTTGGAGGAAACCAAAAAAACGTACCTGGGCGTGTTAATTAGTCTATTGGTATTTTATCTTCTCGTTTCATAACCAGACGAGGATCACTACGGCGGCTCATCAAACTCAAAACAAGCTGAGTCACCTGGAGGGAATCGTCAAGAAGAAAGCTCAAGCCACCAAAGCTAAAATTGTTAAGAGAGTAAGTACTAAGTACCTGCCGACTGTTACTTAATTATAATTCTTTTTTTTCTTCACAGGACAGTGACCAAACCAAAAAGTTTCACATTTCTTGATTTTTTTTTTAAATAATAAACATTGTGACAAGGGAGGTAGCCCAATAAAATAAACTGTACGTTTGTTTATAAAATTCAACTCGCTTACTTCCCTTAAGACTATCAGCTATAAATGAAAATGCATTTTCAAAATCTATGAGTTAGAATTTGTTATTTAAAAAAGGGGTGCATTTTAAAAAAAATACAAATGTAATATTGTCCAATAGTCCAAATATAGTTTATAGCATATAATTTGTACTAAATTTGAATCAAAGATAACAACTTAATGCAAAGATTTTAAAACACAATAAATTTATAACCTTTCGAGAGTACTAGAGAATCAGAATTATTAAATAAAGCCTTACTCCCTCTTTCTGCTCCGATGAGCATTTAGGGTTTAAGAGAACTTAACTAATGATTATGCAAAGTAGGTTACTGCCTAGAGCACCCAAAACCTAAGCTCTCAGATCAGTACACTTATATTTATTTTAACTTTGAAAATCACTTTATTTTCAAACCTGGCTACTTGGTAAATCATTGCTGCATTCGTTGATTTGTTTAGATTTCAATAAGTTTCATTAGGTCATGCATGCCACAGCCTTATTTTGGTAAAAGTATAAAAAGTCAACATCAAAATATCTCGAAAAGAAAATTTCAAAAAAAAAAAAAAAGAAAAAGAAAATTTGTTGCTAAATTTTATGCTCATTGTTTAGGATAAAGAAAAAGATGGATTAACAGCAAAAGAAGAGAAAAATGGATCAATGGATGTGGAGATTATTGTCCCTGACTCAGCCGATTTTGATGACAGAGAAGAATACAATCCAACTAATTCTGATATGGAATTAAATACTTAGATTTAGCTGTCTGGTTTTAGCCTTATGGGACATTAGCTTTTGATAATTTTTTTTAATGTTTTTTTTCATTTTAAATGATCTGTATGAACTACTGTGTACTCTTTTGGTCTGAAGTATTCAATAGATACCGTCCATAGAGTTCAACAAGCCACATCTATCTGTGACTCAAGTCACAGATACTAACATTTTGCATTTGAATTATTTCTAAATTTTATATGAAATGTAGAGATTGTGACAAAATTAAATTGACTAAAATGTAACTAAGTGGCTATGTTCATTTTAATATACTTTAGATAAGTGTTTCTCGTCTTGGGGCCCATGTCCAAGAACTTGCTGTGTTTCCTTGAAAATTTCCTAATGAGTTCTTCCTAAGCCTATTTATTTTGAAAACCCATTTCCTTCTTTCTTAAAACCCACCATTTAAGATTTAATTTTCATTCATGAACAACTCATTTATAAAATATTCAAAATTGTTTATGTCAAATATGTTAAATAGTGTATGTAAGGGAATATTAATTTTAAAATGGCTTTGAGAAACGCTGTAATTTATAAAATTGCATAACTTGATCTGGAATTTTCATTACATATAAAAATTGTGAAATTTAAATGATTAAAGTACTTAAGAATGTTCCTCGTACACTACAGTTATAATGCACTTTGTAAAAAAGAAGAGGATCTTGTGTACAGCATGATACTTTGGAGAAAGATTATAGTTAATATATACTCACAAATACTGACATAGAAATAAAAAAAAAAAAATCCATAACACGGATAATAACCAGTCTCAGTGCCTAAAATAGACAATTTGTTAAAAATAGGTCTGACAAATTTAGTATGATTATGATCATTGAACAATATACTTGAGAATTATACATGACCCTGGATAAAAAGAAAAAAATTGATGAATGAAATTAGGAAAAAAAATACATATCAGACGTCCATTAGTTGTTGATCCATTGTGTTTGTAAAGATGTACTCTAGTCTTGATATTCGTGAGCCAAAAATTTTATGAGTTGTCTGTTAATTTCACTACAACATTTTTATTACAAGAAAATTAGTTATTAGCAATAATTATTTAGTTCCAGATCTAGAGACCGTAATTGTTTAATATGTTGAACAATCAAAACGTCTTTTAAATGGGTACATGACGTTAGTTGGAGAAGTAAAGGCGGCTGGGCATTATGATATCCACACTGTCGCACAGATGAATTCTGCACGTTATCTGACCCAATAACTAATAGAACTTTTTTATTTTATCAATTCTGTTAGAAATCAGCTAAGTTATCATTTTAGTATTGGAAAAAAAAAGTCCTTATGCTGTGTACTTTTTATGTATATTCCCAATGTATAGACCAACTTTATAAATAAATTGTACCGATGAATTGCTGACCTATTAATTGTTTGCTGAATGTTTTTCAGTATTTATTTGGTGTATGTATTTTTTCAAAATATGTTTTTCATATTTATGCTAAACTTAATATTTCCAAAAAAAAAAAAAATAATAATTCCAGATTCAAAACAAGGACTGTCAGATGACTTCTTTTGAAAAATACTGAAACACAAATCACATGGAATTGTGAGAAGTATAACACTAAATTCTATAACTTTCCCACATATATCTCTTTATGGTGTTGCTTTTCAATTGATATTCACTTGTTGATCTATTTTATTGGTCATTTTGATTCTAAAGAAATATATATATAT
>JAGDYQ010000008.1:9277538-9299259 GCA_021962125.1 Bulinus truncatus
GGGAGAGAGAGAGGGGGTGGGGGAGGGAAGAATGAATTTGTCAAGAAATGGCCCGCACACTGGCGAACAGACTACGCGCATTTTGTTTAGATTTCTAAGCGGCATGTGTTTTTTTTTTCACCGTGGCTCTGTACAAACACTCGGCTGGTTTCATCGATAAAGACTTGGATGTTGTATATTTCTACGGAGCTCCGTTAGTGTCAAAGATTTTTTTTTTCTTTTCTGATAACCCTTCCTATATCTGTTGATTCTTGTTTAGAGAGGGACACAGTGGCTGTGTCGTCATCTCGGCCACGCCTTCTTTCTTCCCACACTCTCAGCTAGGGTTTGTGATAGTGGTGTAAAATTACCGTTAGTGTGTGCTCATTTATTCATTTTTTTTTAAAATTCGCGTGTAAAGCAAATAAATAAACACATTGGCTATCTGAAATAGATGTGTTAAACGACATATTTGAAAGATTAATTTTTTTTTTTAAAAAGTCATATTTTGGTATTTTTAAACTACGGGATTTAAAACAAAAAAATATGGACTAAAGATACACGCCCACCAACAGATGAGTTTACTAGCACATGGTCAGAAAGGAACGTCACCTGGTTGCTTCGCTGACATTAAACAATCGTAAGTAAACATAAAGTGATGATGTGTAGCCAAATGTTGATTAGGTTGTATGTGCACTGGGTGTGTGTTAGCTGGAGAAAGTAAACTGGTGTGTACTCATATAATAGTGTGATATTGGCCTGTGTTATTATTGTGTGTCACGTGTGCTTGTGTATGTCTACGTGCATTTGTAGGCCGTACCTGTCAGTGTATTTGCATGAGCAGAGTCGCTCTTACCTTTTTGTGGGTAGGGGGCCCAAGGCAA
This sequence comes from Bulinus truncatus, assembly GCA_021962125.1. NCBI lineage: Eukaryota > Metazoa > Mollusca > Gastropoda > Planorbidae > Bulinus > Bulinus truncatus. Next base: position 9,278,402 of record JAGDYQ010000008.1, read on the forward strand.
GGGGGTCAGGGGCGTAGGGATCTGACGGCCTCGGCAAATTAATTTTTTTATTTATTTATATTTCATTGCATTTCTCTTTTAAGAACTAGTAAGCACATCTTGATAAAGCAGAAAGTGTCACAATTTTAAAATAACAGCAGTACTCAGTACTTTTTTTTGAGTGCTGGCAGTTGTACTCGTACCTGCACTGGCACTTGCACCTTGGGTAAAATGTACTCATAGTCTGACTTGCTATTTAAAATTTAAAAAAAAAAAAACCGTCTGCACTTGTACTTGCAAGGTCAGTACTTGGAACATCTCTGCATAACAGCAAATGAACCAACTTTAAAAAAAAAAAAATTGGGTAACGGCGAAATAAAATTCCCCCCTCCCCCCCCCCCACAGAGAGCCGTTATAGCAGTGGGCCCTATTAGCAGTGGGGCCCCATACCCATAAAAATAGATCTGTGTCGAAGTCAATCACTGAGTCGAGAGAAGCCTTTTTTTAAAAAAAAAACACACAAAACAAACCAAAGCCACGTTATCTAGGTCAGCCACTTGCAGCTCTTCGGTGATTTTTGCTTGCAGCTCTTCGGTGATTTTCGCTTGCAGCTCTTCGGTGATTTTCGCTTGCAGCTCTTCGGTGATTTTCGCTTGCAGTTCTTCGGTGATTTTCGCTTGCAGCTCTTCGGTGATTATCGCTTGCAGCTCTTCGGTGATTTTCGCTTGCAGCTCTTCGGTGATTTTCGCTTGCAGCTCTTCGGTGATTTTCGATTTTCGTGTAGCTCCCAATGAACAGTTTGTTTGTTGTGAAGTGACTTTTATTCACTACATTTTGATGGATTGACTACAGCGGCGGCTCTTTGAAACATTATTTAGTAGCTAAAAATAAGAGACCGGAGTTGGGGGGGGGGCTTTCATTGACCTCACGCGAGGTCACACCTGCCACGTATCGATGATATATGTTACTCTCTTTCTCTCTCTCTCTCTCTCTCTCTCTCTCTCTCTCTCTCTCTCTCTGTTACTGTCACTGTGTAGCTTTGTTCAAATGTTACTGTCAAGTAAACTCCCATGTGTAGTCACTGGATCACCTCGTTTATTCAACACTGTGAACGTACGGTAGTACTTGATATTCGTACATATCGACACACACGTATGTGTACATTTCGTCTGCTAAACATTCCGCCATTGCCAGTTGGTAAAAAAGATAACATACACGAGCTATAGTGTTCATGCAAATAGATTGAGGTGTCCTCACTATGTTGTAAACGTTGACTATAGTGCACAGGTATAAAGAAGCAGGCGGTCTCAAATTGTTCTATACATAGACTATAGTACATCTTAATATAGATTGAAGTGTCATCACATTGTTCTATACATTGACAGTAATGTCCAGGTATAAAGATGCAGATGTATTCACTTTTTTTATCATTATGGCTACTGATTATGAACTGGGGAGGGGGGGGGGTCGGATAATCATGTGATAAACTGGTCGACTGTCGACCGTATGCTTTCTGGTTCGATCTCCCGGTAAGGACCAATGGATATTTCAGTTCATGGCTAAAGTCTCCCGTAGTGCCTCCATGGCCATCGCACTTATCGTCTATTGTGGTGATGAATGAATGGCACCACTAAACAAACAGCCCCATCAGTGGCTCATAGGATCTGAGAGATTTCATCTCATGCTTACAAGAACTTCAAACACACACAAACAGTGATTGTGAACAACCATTTGTTATTGTTGTCTCACCCCACCCCCTTCCTTTTTTTTTTACATAGCCGGTATTCATTCAGAGGCTCACTGATCATCTTCCGTATAATAAGATACATTTTGTCACTAGGAAAGGTTCTCAAAAATCAGCGACTGAACTCGTCAAGAAACGTCGTAACGCACGACCACGCTTGGGCACAAGCCCGTTGGCCACGCGTGTATCGGAGGTGTGTGTGTGTGAGGGGGGGGAGGGTCGCACGGTAATTCTTTTTTGAGTATTTGTCGTAAGGGTCCCAACAGTCTGGTTTGCCTGGGGGGGGGGGCGGGGTAAGCCCCACACTTAAGTGTTAAGACAACACACATATTGTAACCATCTACTGCCTACCCCCCTGATACACATTACTAATGCGTGTATAAAATAATTCACAGAATGACAAAAAAAAATTTTTTTTTCAACGTCTGTGCCTTGAATATCAGCAATTTGTTTATCTAACTTGCTTAGCCAGTTCTGGTGGGGGCTTCCTGCTACAAGTTCTGTTTACAATGTTGACATTTTGCCACGCACAGTGCAGGAGTGGGTGGTGGTGGTGGTGGTGGTTGGAGTGGGGGAGGGGGGGGCAAGTGGTAAACTTGTAACATAAACTTTCCCAGCCAAAGTTTGAAAATCAAACGTGGCTGCCCACCAAGCCACTGTTACTATCCTAAACTTTCCTAAACTCTGTGATACAAGGTTTTCCTTAAATATGTTTGTAAATTTATCGTGGATGGGATTGTACATCCTGGTTAGTCAGCTCTAAAATACCCCCTTCCGGGCCCCATCCGCCCTCAGTCGCAAAGCTCAACGATTAAATTAACCCACCCCGTCCCACCTCCCCCCCCCCCCCGCCTGCTACACTTTATCAAATCTGTACAAAACCAAAATACGTCTAGTTTCATAAGCTTTAGACAGGTATAACATATAAGTTAATATGAGCGCTCATTTTTTTGTGTTAGTCATTGTAGGAGGGGGGGAGGTGGGTGGGTGGGGTTTGAAGTCACTTTTGCAGATAATTTCATTATACTATCAAGTAATAACATCTTTTATTTTTTTAACTGTTTGAAAGCATCTTATTGTACCTTCATCAATAGAGAGAGATAGTGGGGATGGGGCTTGGGTATTCTTGTTTTGGCTAGCCACCACTGGACGTAATACAAACAAATACCTGAAATTGAACAATGAGACTTAATATCAGCATTAAACAAACATTGCATTATATTAGTGTGCAGCTATAGACATAGAACTTTCGAATACTTGATATCTCTCTAATGTGAATCGTTTCACGTAATATTTTTTTTTAGTAGAAATTTTTGTTTTCTAAATTATAGACAATAGCAACAATTTCTATCCCATCCAAACAATCTGTGTAGATTATAGAATTATTATTGTTAAGTAGTGTGGCCCTATGCAAAGGTACCACTAAGAGCCATGTTGTGTTTCTCTCCTAATACTTCCTCCCCCCCCCCACACACCCAGTGACTGAGCCACTAGATGCCTTGACCCCACGGTAAGTGCTCAACTTTCTCTTTTTTTCTTTTGCAACGGTCCTGACTCTCTCAATACAGAAGTGTAGGCTTGCCGTAATGCGAAACTTGCCTTGCTGTAATGCTAAACTTGCCGAGTACAATTCTCGTCAGTTCTTTTCACCACATCTTGTGTACGTACGGTGGATATCAAACACTTATAGTTGGTTACCACAGAATGTAGGCCCAGTGAAGCCCCCTCCCTCCTTTAGGAAGTGGTGGACATAGGCGGCGGCCTAAACTACATATCCATAAAAACTGTTCTGATTACAGTCTCGCCCACTCATACTCATACAACGACATACTCATCTAACGACATACTCACTCATACAACGACATACTCATACGACGACATACTCATACGACGACATACTCATACGACGACATACTCATACAACGACATACTCACTCATACGACGATATACTCATACGACGACATACTCATACGACGACATACTCATACAACGATATACTCACTCATACGACGATATACTCATACGACGATATACTCATACGACGACATACTCATACGACGACATACTCATACGACGATATACTCATACGACGACATACTCATACGACGACATACTCATACGACGACATACTCATACGACGACATACTCATACGACGACATACTCATCTGACGACATACTCATACGACGACATACTCATACGACGACATACTCATACGCCGACATACTCATACGACGACATACTCATACGACGACATACTCATACGACGACATACTCAGACGCCGATAATACGACATACTCATACGACGACATACTCATACGACGACATACTCATACGCCGACATACTCATACGACGACATACTCATACGACGACATACTCATACGACGACATACTCATACGACGACATACTCATACGCCGACATACCCACACGGGAACATACCTACACGACGACATACTCATACGACGATATACTCATACGACGACATACTCATTACGACGACATACTCATCTAACGACATACTCACTCATACGACGACATATCCATACGACGACATACTCCTACGACGATATACTCATACGACGACATACTCATGCGACGACATACTCATACGACGACATACTCATCTAACGACATACTCACTCATACGACGACATACTCATACGACGACATACTCATCTAACGACATACCCATACGACGATATACTCATACGACGACATACTCATACAACGACATACTCATACGACGATATACTCATGCGACGACATACTCATACAACGACATACTCATCTAACGACATACTCACTCATACGACGATATACTCATACAACGACATACTCATACGACGACATACTCATACGACGACATACTTATACGACGACATACTCATACGACGATATACTCATACTACGATATACTCATACGACGATATACTCATACTACGATATACTCATACGACGATATACTCATACGACGACATACCCTTGCGCGACGACATACTCATCTAACGACATACTCACTCATACGACGATATACTCATACGACAACATACTCATACAACGACATACTCATACAACGACATACTCATACGCCGACATACTCATACGACGACATACTCATACGACGACAAACTCATACGACGACATACTCATACGACGACATACTCATACGCCGACATACTCATACGACGACATACTCATACGCCGACTTACTCATACGACGACATACTCATACGACGACATACTCATACGACGACATACTCATACGACGATATACTCATACGGCGACATACTCATACGACGACATACTCATCTAACGACATACTCACTCATACGACGACATACTCCTACGACGATATACTCATACGACGACATACTCATGCGACGACATACTCATACAACGAAATACTCATCTAACGACATACTCACTCATACGACGACATACTCATACGATGACATACTCATCTAACGACGTACTCATACGACGATATACTCATACGACGACATACCCATGCTAACGACATACTCATAATGACGACATACACTCATACGACGACATACTCATACAACGACATACTCTATCTAACGACATACTCAATGAAGCATTTGACGATATACTCATACAACGACATACTCATACGACGACATACTCATACGACGACATACTTATACGACGACATACCTATACTTTACGATATACTCATACGACGATATACTCATGCGACGACATACCTCCATACGACGACATACTCATCTGTAATGACATACTCATACAACGACATACTCATACAACGACATACTCATACGACGACATACTCATACGACGACATACTTATACGACGACATACTCATACGACGACATACTCATACGACGACATACTCATACGACGACATACTTATACGACGATATACTCATACGACGACATACTCATACGACGACATACTCATACGACGATATACTCATACGACGACATACTCATACGACGACATACTCATACGACGACATACTCATCTAACGACATACTCACTCATACGACGATATACTCATACGACGATATACTCATACAACGACATACTCATACGACGACATACTCATACAACGACCTACTCATACAACGACATACTCACTCATACAACGACATACTCATAGACATACTCATACAACGACATACTCATACGACGACATACTCATACAACGACATACTCATCCGACGACATACTCATACGACGACATATGTAATCAGTTTTTTTTTGGATAGAGAAAAACAACTACAATAGTAAATTCCATTATTAAAAGTTGGGTTCGACTGCAATGTTTATCTGTTGTGTGTACCGTCACACTGCTTGGTTTGTGCAGGTGTGTGTATTTATGTGTCTGTGTGTGTATGTTTGTGTGTGTATATAATGTCCTGCTATAGTTGAAGTGAAGAAAACCGCTCTGTGGAATCTATACGGACAACATGAGATGTATTACACGCCCGACTTACCGTCAGACTATATGGCAGGATGGGGGGGGGGTGACATTCTTGCTGACTGCTGCTCCTTTCCATTGTATAAATTATTGATGACCTAAACTCAAAGTCAGTAGCAGCCCAGTGTACAGCTGAACTTTTTATGATAAGCAAAAACACATGACGTTTTATACAACCGGTAGCCACATGTGGATCGTAAAGTTCTATGCAGCTGATTATTGAGTTGTTTTCTTTGAAATCTGCAGTTAGTTACTTACTTTCTGCAGTTAGTTACTTACTTTCTGCAGTTAGTTACTTACTTTCTGCAGTTAGTTACTTACTTTCTGCAGTCAGTTACTTACTTGACTAAAGCTTGATACATTGTCAACAGTGCAGTTCTTTGAAGAACTACGTTTACATTAATTATACTTACGTCAGCCTTATGCATGGCCACTGATTGGCCACACTTGTATTTGTGGGGTGGCCACAGTGTGTTTGACCTATACCTGGGGTGGCCACTGTGTGTTTGAGCTATACCATTGGTGGCCACACTTAATGTCGACGAGAGCCGCATAATGTCTGTTTCACATGATCTAGTAAGGACACAATATAATAGACTTTTTGTTATGAAGAGCCACGTGGTGATATTAGATCCACATCGGCTACACTTGGTCTGTACTATCAAGACACGAGATAAAGCAAACCAAAAAAATAAATAAAAATTAAGATGTTTGCCTGAAAAAAGGTACAATACATGAAGTAATTGATTATACTCCAGCAAATTGACTTCGCACACGCACACACACACACACACACACACACACACATACATATTTTCAATAGATTTTTTTTTAGTATTCAATAGTATTAGTAGACAGATGTTAAAAAAATCGTGAAGTGTCAAGGTCGATAGGTGGTTTACTTAGTATGGACCTATAACTCATCAGGTATTAATGAAAGTTAAATATCACAAAAGAAAATCAGTTTAGAAACCTATCTATTTAGCTATCTGTCAGTCAGACCTTCATTTGCCTCTATCTATATGTTTATCTGTCTTTTTGTCTGCCTATCTCTCTCTCTCTCTCTCTCTCTCTCTCTCTCTCTCTCTCTCTCTCTGTATATATATATATATACAGCCCCGTAGCGTGAAAATTTTACAGGAGGGGCCAAGCATTCTACAGGAGGGGTCAGGCATTCTACAGCAGGGGCCTGGCAATAGCAGGGGGGGGGCAGGTAATACATTTTACTAAGTAGAACAAATAAGCAAGGGGCCCCCCGCACGCTACGGGCCTGTATATATATATATATAATGTAAATCTCAAGACACGTGGGTTCATTTACTACATATCCACTGAACATTCAAACAACAACTAAACCAATACGTCCAGTAAGAAATACACTTCCAAGTACCAACTGTCAAACGTAAAGCCACACATGTCCTGTGACTGGCGTGACTCCTCTCACTGTATATTTCTTCATTGATGATGGTGCCAGTGGTGGAGGTGAAAGGTAACGCCACTTGTTTCACACCGTCTCACTTGACACGACATGTCGTTCCCCTACGGTCAGGCACCATACCTGTCAAGGTGGCAAATGGCGCAGAGTATGTCAGCTCTCTCTCTTCTGTGCCAAAACTTTTTTTTTTCCGCTTTAGTTCACAAAGTAATCCCCCCTTTCTTTTCCGCACTAATTCACTGCATTAAGCGCAATGGGTATTTTTAGCGCATTTTCGAGAAGTCAAATTCGCTATTGTTTCCGTTATGTCTGTCTGTCATCACCCTAGATCTCAGCAACCATAAGTCCTAGACCCATGATGTATACTCTTTTTTTGTAGGTCTTGGCCTGCCATTCCTGCATCCATTACGCGATCTGACCTCTTGTAGTGGCAGTTCGACCTCCAGGAAGTGCCATATGGCACTTACTTTTCCATCAATTTTTTTTTATTTCACTAAAGTGTTCAGAATTTAAGCAGAAAATAAATGACTACAATTTAGAATGTTTTCAATTACGAGTCCTATTTCAATGACCACAAACCACTTGTAGTTAGATTTAAGAGACAATAATTTTTTTTTCAAATATCAAGAAACGTCTTTTTAATATTTTTTTCCAGATATATGCATTACACAATTTATAAACATTTCCAAATTTTACAAACATTTACCGAAAGCTAACATAAGTATTGATACATAACACGAAAAATGCGCTAACACGTCCTGTGTCCAGAATGGAACGGGCTTCAGTTAAGATGCTGGTTTTTTCTATCCGGTGGTTTCACCCCCTCGCCATACAACGGGAAATTTAATTATTTGGGGGAGTTCTAAACCTTATATTTTATCTTAATTCAGGGTCACTTCTTTTTTTTTTTATTGTTTTTGAATATTGAAAATTGTTTGATTGTTATTGTTATTGATGTAACATATTAGTATGGAATAATTGTAAATAATAATACATGGTCATAATTAATAATTGTTTTGTGACAGTGTTGTCTAAGAGTTTTCCCAGCTATCGATCCAACTTTTTATATATTCAGTACGACAGAGTGCATCGCGGAGTTCACGGTGAAGACACGCATAAGAGATTGTCAGCCATTTTTTTGCACATGATGAATGTTTGTTATCTTTCTTGTAGATCCATCATCATCCAGATGGACAGCGATTATTTCTGCATCATGTGATGTATAGATTTCGTTAGAGGGCGAAACATATTTCTGATTTTTCTTTATGTTCTTGTATTCGTAAAAAAAATGAATGCGTGAACCAGCTTTGGACTTTGTTTCACTGGAAAAATTTTAATGTGCCATTCCCTGTATGTATTACAGGCATGGGCGTATTCATGGGGGGGGTGCAAGGGGGGGAAGGCAAATGCCCCCCCCCCACATTTTGAAAAAATGTCATATAAGAGGAGGGCATTTGCTCCCCCCTCCCCTTACATTTAAAAAAAAATGTCATAAAGTTGTTATTTGCCCCCCCCCCCCGGAAAAATTTTTGCCCACCCCCCTGGAAAAATTCCTAGCGACGCCCATCATTCCAGGCCATCAACCAGCTGATAGTGACGCCTCCACGGCTAACATAAAACAATAATTAAACACCCTGACAAGGGCATAAAATTAAAATGCCCCCCCGCGACAATTATATGCTGAGCTGTTCTTTGCTTTTGGAAAAAGGGGGTGGACTGCTTGTAAGAGACTTCAATAGATATTGGGGGGGGGGGGAATAATTAAGACTGTTCATTACGTTGAATAGTTTCATTTGAACAGTTTTACCGGTTCGATTTTATTCGCCTCGTTAGACGCGTGCCCATGGTCACGTGACCTAGGGCAGTAGAACCCAACCAATGAGCCGTGAACAGCTTAAACTTTTGTTGCGTGAGAGTCCAATCACTGTACTCGTTGATTGCGTGTGTACAATCAGTAGAGACACCGCGTGGTTAAGTGGGGGGGGGTAACGCGCTGCAGTCAGCCACCCATACTTGCTGTTCCTGTTGGTTAGCAGTAAATGCCATTCTTACGTTTTTTTTTGGGGGGATGGGGGCCTCAGGCAATGATGCATTCGGGGCCCTAGCCATTGGTATATCTGTTGGGGGCCCTAGGCATTGATGCATTTGGGGATCTAGCCATTGGTATATCTGGGGGCCCTAGGCATTGATGCATTTGGGGGCCCTAGCCATTGGTTTATCTGGGGGTCCTAGGCATTGATGCATTTGGGGATCTAGCCATTGGTTTATCTGGGGGTCCTAGGCAAAGATACATTATGGGGACTCTAAGCTCAGATCGCCCTATCTTGTGGCTGACAAAATAACTCCTCACATGGGGGGGGGGCTTAACAGCGTAAGTCCCAGGTTATGACCCAGATTGCCAATTCATTGTGCTGTTGCCAATATGAACATCAATAGTTAATATTATAAAATGATACAAACAACACAGTGTCATAACGAGGCATAGTGGTGCCCGGGGTGGATTCTAAAAATGGCTCCCCTTCCCCCATGACAAAAAAAAAAAAAAATAAATAAATACGTTCGAGGTGAAAATGACGCCCTTTACCGCCCCTGCCCCTACTGCCTCTACCTAGCTACGTCACTGCAAAAGATTCGTTTCAGGCTGTATTTCCACGAGTGAAGCAAAATTCTCTAATGTGTGCATATACTGTATAACTTAACAGGCTGATTAATATTTAGTCAGCGAGAGAGAGAGAGAGAGAGAGAGAGAGAGTGAGGAGGGGAGAGTAGTGAATAGCGAAAAGAAACTTATACTTAATTGTGTTTGCAGCTCATTAAAAGTAAAATGTTTCGGCTAAACGTAATTTAGATAAAAAAAAATGAAACATGATAAAATAAACTTTCAAGTCAGTAACATATAAATAAAAGAAACTGGAATGTATGTTAAACACATTGAAATATCAAGTTAGGATATCCACAGTACCCTTTTTTTTGGGACCCAAGTGGTTATTCCCATTGGGCCTGTCAATAGTGCGACATATATGTGAGTATTAAAAGCAGTAATACAACCATGGTTTGAAATATTCACAAAAAGTATAGGTCATCCCTCCTCCAAATGTTAGCGCCAAACAGCTGGTTTTTATTCCCGCTCTGACATGCCAATAGAATAACAAAAAAAATGGTCATGTTATGCCTTTTTCCTGATGTAATTAATTGTTATTGATAACTTTCATATTGATACATCCAATAACATCTCTAGGCGACAGTATGCCAGCGTCTATTATTGCTATTAGCAATTCATAACACGGTGCAGCATCTAAACTTTTGAATGATAATATTGCGTCATCAATTTATGAGTGTTTTTTTCATTGCCACAAATGTGGCCACAAACCACCGCCTTTGTTTACTTACTTTTTTTTTTAAATTAATGCGTGGGTGCAATTAGGAAATTGCAATTTATGACCAAATAAAAATAAGAGTACTAATTGTAAATATTTTATAACTAAGTTATGTTTTTTTTTTTGCCTCATTAAACAAAGAATACTGAATATAAGTTTTCTTGCAATGATATTGATTTATAGATTGCCAAATGAAGGAATGCAGCTGGTATTCGAGATTGGCGCCCAAGCATTAAATTTTTTTTTAATTACCCTAATTTCTTGTTGCACTGCTTTGAACTAGATTTAATAATATGTGACAATATGCCGTTCTTTACTTTGAACGGGTGACATATTTATACATATGCGTAAAAGCTCAATTGACGTATCATTGATGGAAACTATATTTACTGGTCGTTATGAAAATGTAGTACATTCTCATTTTATGTAACAAATGAGGACCCGATGAAGGAAGAAGTAGTAATGTGCGATGATGGAAGGAATCGCTTAGTAGGTCACTGGGACGAATGGCAGTGGCGTTGGCTACTGGCTGGGAGGCAGCAGGGGCGTTGGCTACTGGTTGGGAGGGTGCAGGGGCGCAGCTAATGGAGTTTTCATCTAATACAGTACAAATTTGGGGAACATCTCGACTGGTCTGCCAGCTTAGCTAGGACCCCCTGACAATCTCCGCCCCCCTACCCTTCTTGAAGTGGCCCAAGTCTCAAGAATAATACGTTTTTGTCTAGGTATGCTAGAGGCGTTAAAACACAACGTCTTTATACAATCTAACAGGCCGTGACCAGAGAGAACTACGCATACGTTCGAAGATTGCCACAGTCCAGTAACTATATACTATAAAATACAATAAAACGTCGTACCATTGTCAATTTAACAAGATTTACTAAAAGATAAAATAGCCTATAATGTAACAATTTTTTGGTTCATTGGGCCTTTGTTTGCGTGACCGCTTATGATGTTTACAAGAGCCGCGTGCTGTTCCCCCCCCCCAACCATTGTTTTTATAAATATTTTAAAGAGACGCAACGTAGTACATTGTAAATATAAATATCAAGATCTATTGGACTATGGATATTAAATGAACATTTGCTCTCTGGGAGCCGAATAAAAACCGCAACGAAAAGCCGCATTTGGCTATCATTGCATTATACATTTTTAGACAATTATTTCATTTATATATATTCATTATCGTCGTTTGCAAAAAATAAAATCTGTGTCAATTCTTGGCGGCAACAAAGGGCAGATCACCATTTCGTAATTTGCAGGAAACGGGTTATCCTACCCTTGCAGACAGAACATCGCAATTATCGCTGATGAATATTTTACAATGTGAATGTTACGTGTACTTTTTTTTTTTAAAATCCCAAGCATGGGTGAATCATGTTTATTTCATGTCGAGCGTCACAGGAAGTGACGTAGTTAATTCCCCGGTTGTTACAACAATGTTTGTGAAGATTTATTATTAAAAACCTCGCCCTTCACGTATTGTGATTCACAGAACATGCTGCTACACAGCACAAACATTTTGCTGGGGGTCGCGGGGACACGTCGGGGACGTGAAACTGACCGGTGTGCCGGACCAATACCAGGTGGATGGAGCTTTGCTGGATGTAAGCGTCATAACATATCAGAAGATAGTGAAATGATTCACTCTGAAGCGAGTGGCGATCTGCGGGCTGATTAAAAAGTCTAGGGGGGCGGATTTGGTCCGCGGGCCGTCATTCGCCCAGGGTTGCACTAGGCCAACTTATTTTTTTTTTGGGGCCCTCATGAAGAGGTATACTTGATGACCCTTGGCTAAAACACTTTACAGGCCGCTGATTGCAAATCTTTTGGCTCCTAATAACCTTCGACGATTGGGTCACCTTAAGAACCCTTCATTATTAACATTATTTAGCTCGGGCCCCATGCATGATGCTCAGATAGCCCTTCTTTGAGTTGTGTGTGTGGGGGGGGCCCAGACTGTTAACAGGGTAAGCCTGCCAGAATATGTAACTCTCCCACGCAATCTTTCAAGTCTAGATAACACTGTTTTAAATTTTTAGTAAGTTACGGAGGAAAAAAAAAATGTCTCGTTACGGGGACCCCCTCCCTCCCCCCCCGTCAGAAATGGGGCAACCGCCCCTGTGTGCCTGTCTACCAGAATGACTCTGTACGTTTATTATATTCCTTTATATTGAGAGGGGACGGTATGTTGATGTTTGTCTCATTATGTTTTGTGTGAAATGGTGCGCTTCTTGCAATTTTGTTTTTTTACGACACAAAAAAAAAAGCTATAATATGAATCAAAATTATCTCAAGCGTGTCCACCCCACTGCAGCACACAATGGTCTCAAGCGTGTCCACCCAACTGCAGCACACATTGATTTCAAGCGTGTCCACCCAACTGCAGCACACATTGATTTTCAAGCGTGTCCACCCAACTGCAGCACACATTGATTTCAAGCGTGTCCACCAACTGCAGCACACATTGATTTCAAGCGTGTCCACCCAACTGCAGCAAACATTGATTTCAAGCGTGTCCACCCAACTGCAGCACACATTGATTTCAAACGTGTCCACCCCACTGCAGCACACATTGATCTCAAGCGTGTCCACCCCACTGTGCAGCACACATTGGTCTGAAGACCAAGATACATGACCGCTCTACACATCTCTGTGTGTTGTTATGACACATTAGCCTTGTTATCCTGCACAACAACCACTGGTTTAATTGTTTGATAAAACTCATAACAAAATGTAAATGTGTTATATAAATATACTAGTTGCAAGTACCTGGCTTTGCCCGGGTTTAAAATAAGGTTTTCTGTTTACCTTCTGTTTTCTCCCTACCCTCTCTCCCATCTCCCTCCCTCTCCCCTCCCTCCTTCTCTCCCAACGTCCATCCTCCCTCTCTCCTTTCATCCCCTCTCTCCCTCCCTAACCCCTCTCTCCCTCCTTTCTCCCTCCCTCCCCTTTCCACCCTCTCTCCCCCTCTCTCCCCCCCCTTCCTCCCTCCCTCATTCCCTCTCTCTCTCTCCCTCCCTGCCCTCCTTCACTCTTTATCTCTCTCCCTCCCTCTCTCTCCCTCCCTCCCCTCTCTCTCTCTCCCTCCCTTCCTTTTCTCTCTCCCTCTCCCTCTCTCTCCCCTCCTTTTCTCCTCCCTGTCCATCCCCCCCCTCCCTCCTCTCTCCCCTCCCCCTCCCCCTCCCTCCCTCCCTCCTACTCTCCTTTCCTCTCTCTCTCTCCTCCTTTCTCTCTCTCTCTCTCTTTTATCTCTCTCCCTCTCCTCTCCCTCCCTCTCTCTCTCTATATATATATATATATGTATATATATATATATATATATATATATATATATATATATATATATATATATATATACTTATTATTATGGCTTCACACTTTTTCTAAAATCCTTCTTCATTCCTTTATCTTCCTCAAGCTGTACAAATCAGGGAGCATGAAAAAACATCAACAATATTTGCATCACAAAGGCACAATACAGCACCAGCGCGCAAGTTCTATTCGAATCGGGAAATGACGTCACAGAGGAATTTTATTTATGGCGCCGTCCAGATTACTTTAATATAGTAAAATACTAAAATAAAAAAAAAATTAATTACAATTAAACTACCCATCGAGATGAAACGAAACCTGTCCTATAACCTTCCCCGTGTAATTATGTGTATGTGTAACAAATTTCACGTTATCTGTTATAAGGGAACAGACAGACAGACAAAAAATACGTCTTATAAGTATATATATATATATACCAATCACTGAATACTTCTGCGCTGTTCAATTTCACCCTTTATTCCTACTAGGTCATTACTTTCACTTGCATCACAGCTTGTAGTGTGGAGTGGGTTAAAAAAAATTGAATCCTTGGCTAAAAAGAAAAGAGGATCTAATGTAAAAGAACGTCCATAGTAGTGAAAATGACCAACTCTAAGTCAGTAAATGACCAATGGTCACTCTACTTTTCCGAAAGGCTGTGTGCGGCAATATATATATATATATATATATATATATATATATATATATAGGCTGGTGTGCAACGTAATGGTCGATAGGTCTACTAAATGAAAGATGCGTGTGTGCGCGCGCTCGACGAGCTGTACGCGCACGCACGCAAATTAATCATAATCAGTGTAAAGACCATACGTCAAAATCTAAAATCAGAAAAAAAAACGGGAATGTCCTATTTTTTTTTCTGCTTATCGGAATAGGCGTCAAAATGGAATTTCCGATTTCCTGAATCAATCAATTATTTAGAATAGAAAACATTGTAGTCTAGTTTCTAACAATTTCTAGAAACAACTCGTCTCGGGGTTGGGCCGGGTAGGAGGTGCATCCTAAACACTCGTCATGACCCAGTTCATTTTGTTCACCTCACCCATTCCATTACCCGCTATAAAATATTTAGTATCTGTAGGAGGGGGCCCTGGTTGTCAGTTATAGTAAGAGCCGCGCTAGGCGGGTCAGAAGAGTTTTTGAAGCGACACTGTTTGGTATTTCTATCAAGTCTGTGAAGTGTATTTAACGGAATCAAACTCGTGAATAGAATGGAAGTCGGACGATTATCGGAGTCGGACGTTTATAGGAGTCGAAGTCGGGCGTTTATCGGACATTGCATCGAATTCGTTAACAATTTCAGTACTGTTCAATGACGTCTGATTGCATATAGGTGTGAAAGCTGGGTGCTGTTTTGTAGCGAGCTGGGTTTTCCGCTGAAGCGCGACCTGCTTGGGTTAGGGGGGTTCACATATTCTGCAAGTCCTAGTCACCTACATGTCTCCTCCAGTGGTGCCTCTATGACTATTGCAACTATCGGCTATGGTGGGGATGAAAGACTGGCGCTGCAAAACCCGTCCCCCGAGTAGTTTATTATAGATCTGAGAGATAAACATCACACCCTTACAGGGAATTGTAATTATAATTAATTGCACACATAGCTGATTGATTATGATTTATTTACTTTTTTAACTTGTAATTGTTTTGTTTTTTAACGTTTTTTTCCCTTTACAGCTGACAGCTAAACACCTTCACCTGGTTCCAAAAAACCTCAACAACAGCCCGGAGGGCGGGGAAGCAAGCAGGTCGTGTAGCCTGAAAACTTGAGCATCATGAAGAGGACAGCGTATCTTGTCATGGTGGCCATCACCTTGGCCTACCTCATCATAGGGGCCGTGGTCTTTCACTTCGTGGAGAAGGGGCACGAGAAGGCGACCAAACACAAGTTTGCTAGCAGCATGAGGAATTCCTGCGTAAGTTATGTCCCTTTTCCAAATCCACCTCCATCGGGCTTTCCCGGTTTTTTATTTAGACTGATTCACAGGTTATATTGCGAAATGGTCTGAAGTGTGACGCATTTCTGTGACATGACATTGTGATAGTAAGCGTTATGGATATGGGGGGAGGGGGCAAGGAGGGTTAGTAAGTATCGTTCCCTTTATCCCTAATGGGCCATCGTGGCAGATGAGTGTAGAATCCATCTGTTTCTTTAAAAAAACCTCTACATAATAGGGGATGTGTGGTTAGCTCAACGCTCCAACCGCTTTTACTTCCCCAACTTTTAAGTCAGGTATTTTATTTAAAGCTGAATGGACTTGACGGGACGACTTTGCACCCAACTAACCTACCCAGGACTCAGGTCGACAGTCTAGTATCTACACCGAGTGCTTACCTCAAAGTGGTGGTCCCAGGGCCCCTAGGGGGGCCGTGGACCGTCCGGAGGGGGGGCCGTGGAATTTCGGAAAATTATAAATTCGCACCAATCTAAACCAAAAAAAAGAGGGGGGCCGCGACATAATGATTGGCGTTCCAAGGGGGCCGTGACCTAAAAAAGTTTGAGAAGCACTGATCTACACCACTCGGCCATCCGTCCCCCTTTGGGTTAGAAATGCCTTACGTAATGCATGACTGTCCCCCTCCCCGGGGTGCATATCACATTATAAGTGACCAGACCCGTTGAAATTGTAAATGGCTCATGTTTACCTTCATTTGGTTTTGTTTGTGTCTCTCTCTTCTTCTTCCTGACCGGCCAGTCGGCCACAGCTGTGTGTCCCCGGAGCGCTGAAGGAGTATGTCCAGCACGTCCTGGAGACTGTGGGGAGGGCGTGTCCATCTTTCAGATCATCGACAAGAACTTCTCTGGAGGAAACAGTTCCGTGATGGACGTGGTTGGACGAGACTGGCACCAGGTGGTTACATCCATTCGGCACATCCTGTTCTGTATCACGCTGGTCAGCTTCCATAGGTGGGTGGAGGTTGTTCTATGTTGTGTGATAATGTGTTGATACTATTGGACCTCATGTTGTTGTACACAGATGTATTAGATTGAATAGGTCATGGAGAATATATATCTATGTATCTGTCTGTCTATGTATCTATCTGTCTATCTATCTATCTATCTGTCTATCTATATATATATCTTTATCTATCTATCTATCTATCTATCTATCTATCTATCTATCTATCTATCTATCTATCTATCTATCTATCTATCTATCTATCTATCTATCTATCTATCTATCTATCTATCTATCTATCTATCTATCTATCTATCTATCTATCTATCTATCTATCTATCTATCTATCTATCTATCTATCTATCTATCTATCTATCTATCTATCTATCTATCTATCTATCTATCTATCTATCTATCTATCTATCTATCTATCTATCTATCTATCTATCTATATCTATCTATCTATCTATCTATCTATCTATATCTATCTATCTATCTATCTATCTATCTATCTATCTATCTATCTATCTATCTATCTATCTATCTATCTATCTATCTATCTATCTATCTATCTATCTATCTATCTATCTATCTATCTATCTATCTATCTATCTATCTATCTATCTATCTATCTATCTATCTATATCTATCTATCTATCTATCTATCTATCTATCTATCTATCTATCTATCTATCTATCTATCTATCTATCTATCTATCTATCTATCTATCTATCTATCTATCTATCTATCTATCTATCTATCTATCTATCTATCTATCTATCTATCCATCTATCTATCTATCTATCTATCTATCTATCTATCTATCTATCTATCTATCTATCTATCTATCTATCTATCTATCTTATCTATCTATCTATCTATCTATCTATCTATCTATCTATCTATCTATCTATCTATCTATCTATCTATCTATCTAATCTATCTAATCTATCTATCTATCTATCTATCTATCTATCTATCTATCTATCTATCTATCTATCTATCTATATATCTATCTATCTATCTATCTATCTATCTATCTATCTATCTATCTATCTATCTATCTATCTATCTATCTATCTATCTATCTATCTATCTATCTATCTATCTATCTATCTATCTATCTATCTATCTATCTATCTATCTATCTATCTATCTATCTATCTATCTATCTATCTATCTATCTATCTATCTATCTATCTATCTATTTATCTATCTATCTATCTATCTATCTATCTATCTATCTATCTATCTATCTATCTATCTATCTATCTATCTATCTATCTATCTATCTATCTATCTATCTATCTATCTATCTATCTATCTATCTATCTATCTATCTATCTATCTATCTATCTATCTATCTATCTATCTATCTATCTATCTATCTATCTATCTATCTTATCTATCTATCTATCTATCTATCTATCTATCTATCTATCTATCTATCTATCTATCTATCTATCTATCTATCTATCTATCTATCTATCTATCTATCTATCTATCTATCTATCTATCTATCTATCTATCTATCTATCTATCTATCTATCTATCTATCTATCTATCTATCTATCTATCTATCTATCTATCTATATTCATCTATCTATCTATCTATCTATCTATCTATCTATCTATCTATCTATCTATCTATCTATCTATCTATCTATCTATCTATCTATCTATCTATCTATCTATCTATATCTATCTATCTATCTATCTATCTATCTATCTATCTATCTATCTATCTATCTATCTATCTATCTATCTATCTATCTATCTATCTATCTATCTATCTATCTATCTATCTATCTATATATCTATCTATCTATCTATCTATCTATCTATCTATCTATCTATCTATCTATCTATCTATCTATCTATCTATCTATCTATCTATCTATCTATCTATCTATCTATCTATCTATCGACTACCCCGCTTTATTACCTACCGAAAAACTTCAATGTCTGCCCAATGTCTGTTTTTATGTCCATCATACAATCTAAGTATATTAACGTATCTACCGGTCCCTTAGTCTCTCTGTCCATCTATCCACTCATACGCCACCCTCCTCCCCCTGGTTATGTTATAAAACTGGACTATAAAGAATTTTATTTTTATATAGCCATTACATCGGTCCTAGCCGTCCTTCAAAAATAATTTTCCTTCCAGTCAGGAAAAAAACTAAAACAAAATCTGCACCATCCATTCTAACAGCAGCAAATCTAGAATTGGGGCGAGGGAGGAAGGGGGGAGAGATGGAGTAGGGGGGGGTGTGGCTCAAATGACGGCTTCAGATCCGTCAACATTTTACGTCAAGATCAAATAACTCTCATCAATTGCTTAAATAAAGGGAACAGATGCACGCCAGAGTTGCTTACCTTCCAGTCCCAATGATTGTTATTTTCTTTTTTTTTTTTTTTTCAAAGGTTGGATCTTCAATCAATAAAAATGTAATTTTTTAAACGCTCCTTTCTCTCCCCATAATCTCCCGTAATAGTCTCTCCCCATCTCCCCAATAGTTGCAGAGCACTCGGGCTGAAACTCTAACAAGATTTATGTCCACTTCACAAGTCAATGCTAATTTCAGTTAAGCACCAATTTGACCTCTAAGCCTTGATAGTTAACGGTTTTTTTTCAACATCTGTGGACTAATACCATTGAATATGTATATAGTACTTTAATAGTAATTAAAAGAAAGTTGTATAGCTATCGAGATATGTATGTGTGTGTGTGGGCGCCCACAGGGTAAATAGCTTTTGCTGCCCCAAGTGGGAGTTCAATATTTGGCGCCCTCCGCCCAGACCTAAAAAAAATGCAAAAAAAAAATTAATAGGTTTGTTTTGGTGCACAACTGTCGCACTACTTTCTTCCAATGTTACAGTGTGTGTGGGAGTGTGTGTGTGTGTGTGTGGGAGTGTGCTTTCGATGAGTACTTAATAGATTTTTGAGTGAAGTCAAACACTTTGAAATATTATTTACTGCAACAGTTTTAGATATTGTTTACTGCAGCAGTTTATATGTTGTTTACTGCAACAGTTTTAGATATTGTTTACTGCAGCAGTTTATATGTTGTTTACTGCAACAGTTTTAGATATTGTTTACTGCAACAGTTTTAGATATTGTTTACTGCAACAGTTTTAGATATTGTTTACTGCAACAGTTTTAGATATTGTTTACTGCAACAGTTTTAGATATTGTTTACTGCCACTGTTTAAAGGAAGCCATGAAAACCATCTAGATTTATTTATCCCTCTCTCTCCTTCATTCTATTTATTTTATTTTACATTTTTTTCTTTCTATCTGTATGTCTCTTTCTGTCACGATTTCCTTCTTTAACTCTGTCTTCCTATCAAGATTCCCCCCTTCCCTCCCCCCTTCCTCCCCCCTTTTCTTATTGTTGGGAACTCTTCACTTTATTCTTTAAATTTTGTCTGGTCTGCCTTCCTCTCTCTCTCTCTCTCTCTAAAAACTCACTTTCTCTCTTAAATCATAGTTACAGGTACCAGGGGAAAGCAGAAACTCTGCAGTATATACGCATTCAATTATTCTGGATACATTAACTTCAGTTTCAATCTAGTCCTGACTCAAGGAATCGATACACCTCTCCCCCCCCTTTCCC
>JAGDYQ010000008.1:9299759-9307259 GCA_021962125.1 Bulinus truncatus
TTTTTTTCGTAACGAAACTGAAGCCCCTCACATTTGAGGAACAATTGTATGTAGATGACAGTAGCAACATTAATTTTTTTTTAATTGAAAAAAGTTCCCCCACCTTTTAATTTTTGTTTTCACATATCGCGCAGTTTGACGCTCGGTTTCAATTCCACACTAAATTTTTATATGACTTTCTAGACTGTCATTCCAGTCATCTGTTTCCATTTGCTTATAAACAAGGCATTTACTATACTTATCTTCCCTCATCTTCTAAACAGAATAGGGATCCAAGAATTCTATCTGTTGAAAAGCTAATCAATCTCACATGGATGCCGACAAACCGTCCAATTCTTGGAAACTTCACTTTTCTGTTCAATAGCCAGAAACGGCGACTGGATCGAATCAAAATTATGATTACTGATATAGAATTGCTCTGGATGGAAATTCAAGACTTTCCACTTTTATCCTGCGCACTAATCAGAATGAAACTCAATGGTCTAATTGATTTATATGACAAAAACAAAAAGAAACCATGTGATTGATGTTATTTGATGTTACCAACGTTAATGGAGAATGGAAAAGCACAGAGGATAAAGAGCTCTACCAGAGGCAAGTTAACAGTGGAGGAAAGATTGGTTATTCAATGGTCAAACAGGCCCCTTTGG
Organism: Bulinus truncatus; assembly: GCA_021962125.1. NCBI lineage: Eukaryota > Metazoa > Mollusca > Gastropoda > Planorbidae > Bulinus > Bulinus truncatus. Next base: position 9,300,410 of record JAGDYQ010000008.1, read on the forward strand.
AGTCATTCCACCCAAGAAAACGAATCCGACTATCAAAAACTCAATCTCAAGCCAGCTTTTCTCAATCACAACCTACAAAAACACATACAACTGTCTCAAAACCTACACAAACAAACACAACTGTCTCAAAAACTACACAAACACATACAACTGTCTCAAAACCTACAGAAAAACATACAAATGTCTCTAAATCTTCGGATTCTGAAACCTCTGCTTCTTCACCCGATTCGCCAACCATTTCTTAGACGTCATCTTCTGAATGCAAACCGAAATACTAAAGAGCAAGCACTCGAACGGCGGGTTTACTAGTACTGAAAAACATTTCCACACATAAAGCACATGACGTTCTTGCAACCATTGCTGAACAGGGTCATGGTGTGCTGGTTCCAAGTAAGGCGGGTGTCTGGAAACGAGTAATCTCTGAAGGAGGGAAAAAGAAAACTAAAATTGTTCGAAAACTTCTAAGCAAAGATCCCTATTGTCTCTAGTTTGATGGAAAAAGAGTGCAAGGGGAAGAGTATCAATTAGGTTTGCTGAAAAAGATGACAACCGAAAAAAAAATCGATATTCTCAAATGTGAGAGTGGTTTTGCCGCGGCCATTCACAATGAACTACATCAGCTAATTGATGAATATGATGCTTGAGAAAATATTTGTATGTTAATTTGCAACACGACCGCAGAAATACTGACCATTTGCTCGGGATTGTAAAGCTCATACAGGATGATGTTTTGAGCAATGGCTTTCAGCACCATGTACTCGACCTTCTTCTGAAACATGTCATGAATTTTCTTATTCAAGAGCCAACGAGCAAACCAGAACTCAACTATTCCTTCATTGGCAAATTAACACAAAACTATGTCACTCTTCAAGCTGAATACCGCCTCGTTGTGACAGAGGATTTTTTCACAGGCGAGAACCCACGTTGGCCTCACATCAGCTGGAAAAAACTACCAAATTTACACCAGGCAAGATGGAACTCACGTACAATATTTACTATTATAGCATTATTTCTGATACCAGAGTGGCGCAGCATTCTCGCTTCTGCCTGCAACTTCATCTGCTATGAATGGGCAAATGCTTGGTTCGATTCGCAACACTACAATGAAGCGTCCTTCAATGAACTGTTTACCTCACTCATCAAGATAAAAAGCAAGAAGGCAATTAAGTATTTAAAGACCCATTGGTCAGTCGAGAAGTCATTAATTGACATTCCCAGGTTTAACCAAATTGCTGAACGTGCTGTGAAACTGATTGCGGAACTTCATGCGAAATCGAGAAAATTGAATTTTTGAATCTGAAGTTCATAGGACAAAATATGTTTTTAAACATTTCTTGTACATTCTGTACATATTACTAACTGATCTGTATCTTATTTGTTAATAAAAGTTGATTAGTTATTATTATTACTATTTTGAATTAAGCTAAAAAAAACGTCCTTTTTTGAAAAAAAAAAAAATGTTCACTTTTTTTCTTCCAAAAAATGGGGAGGTGGGGGAACTTTTTTCAAAAAAAATAAAAATGCTATTTATATTATTAAATTACACATAAAAGTTCCTCGATTGCAAGTGGTCTCATAAAAAACATTTTTTTGTTATCACCCTAGTGTGGGCTTTGGCATTGGGGGTGGGGAGCGGCATAGGCAATAGTCTAGTGAACGACAAATGAACGACTCGCTGTATAACACGGCATCGGTCACCTTGAGGGATTCACACCGACATTTATGGACAATGGCTCCCGCGAGTTACTCGGACTGATCCGGTGAGTTACTCGGAATGACCCGGTGAGTTAATCGAACTGATCCGGTGAGTTACTCGGACAGATCCGGTGAGTTACTCGGAATGATCCGGTGAGTTACTCGGAATGATCCGGTGAGTTACCTCGGACTGATCCGGTGAGTTACCTCGGACTGATCCGGTGAGTTACTCGGACTGATCCGGTGAGTTACTCGGACTGATCCGGTGAGTTACTCGGACTGATCCGGTGAGTTACTCGGATTGATCCGGTCAGTTACCTCGGAATGATCCGGTGAGTTACCTCGGAATGATCCGGTGAGTTACTCAGACTGATCCGGTGAGTTACTCGGACTGATCCGGTGAGTTACCTCGGAATGATCCGGTGAGTTACCTCGGAATGATCCGGTGAGTTACCTCGGAATGATCCGGTGAGTTACTCGGACTGATCCGGTGAGTTACTCGGAATGATCCAGTAAGTTACTCGAACTGTTCCGGTAAGTTACTCAAACTGTTCCGGTGATTTATTTAGACTGCCCTGGCCAAAACACACACAAAGACACACACACACACACAAACACACACAAGCACACACATTCTATCATTTCAGCGAATAGAACAGTATCACGGCCAGTAATGGTTCATTATACCTCCCTCCTCGTACCATACTCAAGAGTCCATTACAGACATCCCTTTCAGTCCATCACAACCCCTCCCCACCCCCACCCCCCGGCCCAGTCCATCACACAAACACAAAAAGTCAATTCCTTTTTTTTTTTTTTAATTTGTCTTATTTTTCCCCCTGTTGTTGTTCGTCTGCCGTGCAGACGTCTAATTCTGGCATAAATATCTCTCGGCCCGGGTCACGTGGAGCAAGATGGCTGCCGGAAGTGACAGATTTCAGTAGCACTATTCGGGATGTCATTTATCTTGTCAGGATGGTCATTTGAGCTCTGGCGATGGTCAGCAGCTCGTGCGTACGTGGGAGAGAGAAACGGATGGCGGGGTATGGGGGGGGTGGGGAGGGAAAAGAAAACAAAACAAAAAAAAATGCAAGGTAAACATTCTAGGAAATAAACAACTGTCTGGCAAGAGATGGAGCCATCAATCGTCACTTTGAAACATTTTTTTTTTTGGTGTGTGACTTATGATAAATAATCCTCAATGGTCTGATTTAGTCAATCCAGTGAAAGGGAGGAGAGAGTGAAGAATTGGATTGGGATCATGAAGGATCAGGGTTAAGAGACGTGGGAAGCAATGCAGGATTTACACAGGCTATAGCTTGAGCCCCCGCCCCCCCCACTTTCTTTAGGGCCCCACAAAAAAATTGTCCGAGTGATCGAATGTCATATACAATATTTGGCATACATACATATAAAATCAGGACTTATAAAAGGGCTTCATATCTCAAATGGCTTAGGGCCATATCAAGTCTAAATCCGGCCCTGGCGGGAAGGAGGGGGAGGGGGAGAGAGAGGGAGAGAGAGAGAGAGAGAGAAGAAGAAGAAGAAGAAGAAGAAGAAGAAGAAGACGACATTCGAAATGAATGTATTGACTTTTCGTCGTCAGTGAGAGCTTTTATAAAAAAAAGCCACTTTTAAGTTTAACATTTTCATGTTTAAGTTGTCTCTGCTGGGATGATATGCAGTCTGGATCCCCAAAAGATTAGGCCCCCAAGTTCGGTTACAACAGGGACGGCCTTACGAATTGCGGGGGCCCAATTTAACGGCTGCTTGCGAGGCCCCCTCTTCTAATTTTTTTTCTTTTACAATAACAACTATTACTATTAACATAAATGTAAATTGTGGGGCCCCTGCCACTTTACCGATTGCTCCAAATTGGGCCCCTGCCAGGCGCGGGGCCCAATTGGGAGCAATCGGTAAAATCGGCCTAAGGCCGGCCATGGGTCACAAGCCTTCAGCCGCGTAACTGAATCTCCAGTTGGTCTACAGATTTGATAGAGGGCAACCATCCAACCGTAACCTGTGTCACTCAAGACGTCAAGGGAGACAAACAACGTCATCATCCATGGTCCTTTGTACTCTACCAGTTGGTAAAAGAAAATATGGGGCAAGACCACCCCACCCCCACCCGGTGGGAGGGGAGGGGTTATAAGTAAACAAAAAAAAAAAATAAGCAAAAGTGGGAGATGGTTCTGAAATCAGAGTGTATTAATTTAAATTCTTATCTCCCCTGTCAGACACGAGAGATAGACGCCTCGTGGGGGAATTGAGCCCACTTATTAGAGGAAATGGAAACTCCGATGCACACTTGAGTCTTTGCACATAAACTAGCAATCCCCTCCCCTCCACCCTCCCTCTCTCTCTCTCTCTCTCTCTCTCTCTCTCTCACTCTCTCTCTCGCCACAATTTCGCTTTGTATAGTACATTAATATACATCTGAAATCTCGAGAAATGGATACAAAATGAAGAAGGGAAATTTTACTTCAAATTGTTTTTTTTTATGTATTTGTCTTTTTATTATGCTTATTATTATTTCTGCCATTCGCGCATGCACGAAGTGGCAGGTGACGTATCGTTCGTCTGCAAAAGTTTCCAAGAGGGAAAAAAAAACAAATCTGCATAAACAAATAACGTCATCAGCACGTAGCTGACTAGAACGGGAAACCGGTTAAAACCTGTTGGAACAGAACGGGAAACCGAGAAAACCGGTTAAAACCTGTTGGAACAGAATCGTATTGGGACATTTCTAAGTGTTGTCTGTTTGTTGTTTCTGTTCTTTTTTAAATTAAATGTATGATACAAATAATATCATTACCAGAGGCGGGACTAAGGTCGGTCGAGACCCGGAAGATGCAGAAAATTTTAAGCCCGTACAAAAGACTAGCCAGAAAGTGTACCAGTTCCTTATAAATTTTGAGATTCTGGGGGCCACTCCCACAGCTCGGTGTGCCCGCCTCTAAATCTGCCTCTGATGAAAACTCTAAACGACCGCTCATTTTTTTTAGACTGATGGGTCAAGATGGTTATTGATGGTTCTTTGTTTGAAGCAATATAACTGACCGATTATAATTGACGCACTCTTTCTCCCTCCCTCCCTCCCTCCCTCTCTCTCTCTCTCTCACTCTCTCTCTCTCTCTCTCTCTCCCTATAGCCCTCAGAAGGGATGATATAGAGTTAAATAGACTTTTTTGTTTGCTTGTTGCTATTCACTCTTATATTATTGCCAAGTAGTGGCTGTCTATTGTTTATGGTGTTGCTATGGAGATGACGAGTAATGAAGACACGTTCGTCAAAACATCATCTCCTCCTCGTTCAGGCGATAAATCTCGGAGAATAATTTAAACAAATATTTCTTCAAGAGGCTTGGATTCCTTCACCACGTTCACCAGGGGCGTTACACCTCCCCGCTCCCCAGGCCTCCTTCCATTTCAAATTTACCCCCCCCCCCCTCGGAGGGTGTATGTGAATGTGTGGATAGCGGTTGTATAAAAGAGATTGAAAGAGGGGGGAGGGGAATATATGAAAGAAAAAGAAAGAGAAAACCAAAAGGAAAAAAAAAATGTTTCTAAATATGAACACAACTTCACCCTTCACTTGGACATCCGACTACTAGGTCCCTTCACCCCCACCCCACCCCACCCCCAGGTTCATGTTTACCTTCAAATGAGGCTATATCATATAACAAAAGAATCTCTCGGTACAACTCGCGGACCCCCGTGAATTCAAACCAGTGCGGAAAATTATTTTTTTTTTTAAGGGAAATTGCTCACAGACAGGGAGAAGAAGGATTGGGAGGGAAGGGGGGGTGTGAACGACCCCGGGGGAGGGGGAGCGAGTATAGAACAGAATGTCCAGTGTTTTCTTGAGTGGAAACAAAATGTCACATTTTGTAAGTTTTCCCACCAGTAGGTTATTTTTTCCCCTCACATGAGACCAAATTTGTTCTCCACCCCACCCCCACCCCGCCACCCCCGACTCTCTCAATTCCAAAAAGTCATTCCTCCACACCGACATAGGTCTTGCACTGTTATTCCTACTAACTGCACAGACCCGGGGGAGAGGGGGTGGGGTGGGAAGAAATTCACTTCATCATGATCTCCAACAGACACAGTGCCGCAGTGTTGGTTCAGGCTGTGAAGCTATTTACGTGTGGGTTTGTAGGGCGGTGGGTGGGGGGGGGGTAAGGGCGAGAAGGGATGAGAGAATCTAAGGTCTTCTATTTAAAAAAAAAAAACCATAATTCAGAAAAAAAAAACAAATTCTGAAACATTATATTTTCAGTGGCGTAACTTTGAGGGCGGTTCGCCCTGGGCGCCAATTACTTTGCCACCAGAAAAAAAAAGGGCGGCGATTCATCCCATAACTGTTTATTAATTTTTTTTGGCACTTTTGAGTATGGCGTCATTTCCACACCAGGCGCCACTAAAGCTCGTTACGCAACTTGTATATTTATATTCTTCTTGATAGGTCGCCGACGGTCACCTGCATCTAATGACCACTGATGATCACTGGCACTCACCCACACACACACACACACGCACAGCTTTATCGACTCACAAGCAGAGCTTCCACGTCCCGGTGGCAAACACACGGGAGAGATTTGTATTTATCTCTTGACGTCCGAAAAGTTGTTGTTATGTCTGCTGCCATTTTGTTATGTCTACAAACGTTTGTTTGTGTGTGTGTGTGTGTGTGTTTGTGTGTGTGTGTGTGTGTGTTTGTGTGTGTTAATGCTGATGTCATACAATGAAACTCAAAATTCGTCAGTATTAGCAGCCATAAACTTTCAAGGGGGGAGAAAAATTCGGGCAAAAAGAAAGAAAAATATAATAAATGTGTAGAATAAGGAATGGCAACAGTAACAGTAAAATTAAAAATTAAAAATCAAGGAAATATAACTCCCTTATGTTTTCTTTTGTAATTACCTCCCCCTCCCGTCAAGTTGGATGTTGATTGATTTCCGCTTAATGGAGGGTATGTGTGAGATGGGGGAAGGGAGCGGAGGGGGGGAGGGGGAGGAGGGAAATCAGTCACCCGATAGCCACTTGAATTCAATGTGCAGCGTACGTATTTTGATCTGGTGTTGGACGAGGGAGCAGACGTGGATGTTTAGACCGTTTACATGAATTACGCCAGGTGATAAACACACACACAG
>JAGDYQ010000008.1:9312259-9377344 GCA_021962125.1 Bulinus truncatus
CACCCCTCCCCCCTTCATTCAGCCCTCGTCTTCAGTTACTTAATCTGTGTGGAACGATTTCGTCAATACCGCTAACCTCCTTCCCCCTCTCCCCAAAAAAAATCACACGGCACCCCACAACTCAATACCCGCATTCACTCCGTTAATTAGTAGGTTGAAATGGTTGGAATCACCATGACCTACTTTCTCAGGAAATGACCCACATCAAATCTAGTCACGTGAGCGGCTCGAGCGATCGCTAAGTTTACGTCATCGGGAGTTCAAAAAGTAAAACCCTGTCCACGTCGGTCTGTATATAGCCTGAGTAATAACGCCCACTTTTAGACATCACTCCCGCGTTCATTATACTGACAGGCATAGGTGTAGATTATCACCGGATAGGCACGTTTAGCCCGGGGGGAGGGGGGCTCCTATGTATAGTCAGACTGGGCAACTGCCAGTGGTAACTCATTGTCAGAGGGCTATCTCTATTCCTGTAAACACTTTTAAATCAAATCTCATGTTACATGGGTCCCGCAGAGATACTTTTGACTATGCTCCCACCCCCTTAATATCTTAGACTCTGCCTATGTCAGGGGGGGTCACCCATTGTCTCTCTCTTCCAGCGTTCACTCACAATCAAATGTGAAGCATTAAGGTTCTCCATACATACATTTGCCTATCAAACCCCCCTCCCCCACCCAATCTTAGTCAATGCCTACGCCCCACCCCCATCAAAAACTATGTTTACATCCTTACTATAGTGAGGATAGCTTTAGTTTTCTTATGAACATAATACAAAGAATCCATTTTTTTTGTTTAGTCTGTCACACATGATGTCGTCAACATCTCCATGTACTGTATACGTGTTATATATATCTACTGCGTGAGTTGGTCGTCGTACCATATTTCTATTAAATATTGTTTGGCGTTATTATAGTGCTCCCCCTTATTTCATCTCCTCCACGGCCGGTGGGCACTGGTCAGGGAATCACTATGAAAGACGTGAGGGAACTTTCTCCAGATCCGAGAAGATCCCGGAGTTCTAATTAGTGACAGAACCCGGGACATTCGTGTACTGGCTGAACGCTGCAGTGAACAACCCACACGTCCCCACTAAATGCACTTTTTATTCTGCAGTTATCAGAAGTGGAAAGGTTATGTGTTCTTGGACTGCTATATGTTAGAATGACTAGGTGGGCAAGCCAGATCAGGTTATGACAGGCAATCGGCCAGCGTTAGACCGCTCCTAACGCCATCAAAAGGCAAGAGATGTGGTCTAAAGTGAAGTGATAAAATCAGAATTGAATGAACACATTTTGAAGAATTTACTTAACTAGGAACTTATTGAAGCTAGCAACTTAATTTTTATATTTGTATATAAAGATAATGTACTATTTATGGTGTTCAGTTCGTTATTATTTCTATAAAATGTCTATATCTTAATGTACAATTGTCTCCCTTTACCACCAACATCTCAAATTACGTCACAATTTTTTTTTCTATTTTTTGTATCATTACGTCACATGAATGAATTGTATAATGGTTGAGTCTGTATAGCGCCGTACACAATGCAGACAATGGAGACTAACACATTTTTGAGGAGGGCTTTACAGAACTATAATAATGTTTAAAGCTTTGATATTTCTTTTTTCTACTATGTACTTTGATACATAAAACTTGACAACACATTATATCAATAAAGTATTGCTTTCTGCTGTTATTCAAAACGATTGGTCTGTAAAATATAATAATAAAGGAACAAGGAATGTTACATTTTCAATTATATTTTTTTTTTGTAATTAAAAAGTACACCGGGTTGGCAATATTTTCAGAACTAATTCTCGGTACGATATATTGTACTATAGTACAGTGTGTACAACTGGCACGCACTCACGACTCTTTTTTTTTTATCTAGATATGCTATTTTTTTTTATAAAGACTTAACTCCAAATGCGTGCAGACAAACCGATCCGAGTACTGGGCCTTTGTTTACTGGTTTAAAAGAAGAGAAGGTTGGAGTCGAGAGTTGGCGTTTTTCTATTTGTTGAGGTCGTGAACGAGTTTTGATTTCAACTAGTCCGTTGAACGAGCCCGTTTAATCGACAGGCGGGAAGGGTGCCTGTGATACAATTTGTTATTATGGGATGGCATATTCGTACTATTGCTTAGCCTACACTGTCTTATTTAAGCTGGTAAACCCGCAATTCCTTATCGGCAGCTGGTATTCAAGCTGGTAAAGCCGCACTCCCCTTACTGGCTGTATGTATTCAAGTTGGTAAACTGCATCCCCTTATCTCTTTCCCTCTCTCTCTCTCTCTCTCTCTCTTTCTCTCTCTCTCTCTCTCTCTCTCTCTCTCTCTCTCTCTCTCTCTCTCTCTGAACCCTCTCAATGATAACTGCGGGCTGAGACTTAGTCTCTTAGAGCCCGTGAGATCAAACTCGCTGTGTCCCTCAACATCTGGGAACTGCCATAAAGGCCAACGGTCAGCAAGCTACCCGACTGGTCCACCCTGTAGTCCGCCAGCCCGGGGCACTCAAACAGCACATGACCCACAGTTTTCTCCACTTCTCTGCAAGTTTCGGCAAAGGGAATCGACTTTGGGCCTCAACCTCCCAAAGTACGCACCTAAAACCCCCGTATCGGTTGCTGGTATTCAAGCTGGTGCCCAATTTTCGCACCTATCATTTCGCCTGGCTTAAAAAATAAAAACTTCACAAGTTAAACGAAACAAAAAAAAATTTAACAAAACAAATCTTGACACAAAACTTCAAAATGAACATCTCCATGACAACCGTTGATGTCTCGAGTAAATACTCCCGCCGCAATTTTATACTTTTTTTTTCTAAAATAAAAGCATGGCTATCACGTGACAAGATTATGTGTTTTTTTTTTTGGTGTAGGGAAGGGATGGAGAAATCGGAATGTTTCCCCCCATTCGCGATTACTGGGAATTAAAAAAAAAATTAAAGTTACGTATCGAAAAGAAAATTAAAAAAAAAAAGCAATTTCTTGAAATCAACAGTAGGGTCATGCAGTCTCCAGGGAAAGATAACCGTGAAGGAAAGAAAAGGGGGGGGAGGGGAGAGAACTTGGCAGAGAGAGAGAGAGAGAGAGAGAGAGAGAACTTGGCAGAGATAGACAGGACACAGTTGTGCAAGAGATAAGACATTTCTCATGGATAACCTCCCCTTGCCAAACCAAAAAAAAAATTTGATAAAGAGTTTATAAAATACAACAACAACAACCACAACAGCAACAAGCTGCGAGAATTCAACAAATAATATCGGACCTGACATGACATGCAATATCTACCAATGTCATGGTGCAGTGGCGCCCCCCCTCCCCCACACACACACTCCCCTCACTCAGACTCTCGGCCCTCATGCCGTCAACAACCTCACACCATCCGGTGATTTATTTCATCTGCGATCACGCAGCAGGGGGAGGGGGGGGTTATGAGACTATGAGACACGTATCATTCCCCCTGCTCCCCTCCCCCACACACACACCTCCCCACCCCGCTATATGTAACATTTATATCGAGATATTCACCTCGCGGGGTGATAAATCGTACGACGTTGATATTTTTGCCTAAACACCCCGCTCCCCTTCCCCCCCACCCCCCCCAAGGAAGGTATAAGAAAAAAAAAAGAATCTGGGAACATAGCAACTAATGCTTAGGGACAGACGTCCAGAACACAAACTGTCGACCTGACAATAGATCAAACACTTGTACATGTCATCAATGATCTGACAATAGATCAAACACTTGTACATGCCATCAATGGTCTGACAATAGATCAAACCCTTGTACATGCCATCAATGGTCTGACAATAGATCAAACCCTGGTACATGCCATCAATGGTCTGACAATAGATCAAACCCTGGTACATGCCATCAATGGTCTGACAATAGATCAAACACTTGTACATGCCATCAATGGTCTGACAATAGATCAAACACTTGTACATGTCATCAATGATCGGTAATAAATCAACACGCCGATGACTTATTAATGGGAGGGGACATTTGAGACTCCAGGATCAAATGTTCGCAGGGCCTCCGTTTGCACATATTGGGCCCCCGAGTAACCTTTGAGAACGGAACCCCCCCCCCTTTCACAGTTTAACCACTGCCCCCGGTAACACTGTGACGATGGCAGTGGTTTAACTGTACATATATTTTAGTTCGGGTAAAAATTGGAAAAAACCCTAACGTGGGGGGGAGCCCCCCTGAATGAATGGGGGCCCGTTGACAGACGCCGACTTTGCAGTTCCTACATTTCGGCCATGTTTACGAGCACCCCCCTCCTCCCTTCCCCATCTCTCCACCCATGTTTCACGTTTCGCTTCATTAAAGTATCCCACGCCCCTCCCCCACCCCGATACTGGACCGACCCGTACCACAGAAGAGGTGTGTGTACACATCAACAGAGTCTCATTGCTACCACGGATCGGTCAATCGTACATGCTGTTATTCTATCCCACCCCCTCACCCCACACCCCCAGTCTGCGACGCTGACGTCTGCTATTTTGTTCTTTTTAAAGGGGAGAGGGGTGGAGGGGGGGCAGTATCCACGTTTTCTAATCCATTTTATCCACATCTCCAGTAAAGTAACCCCCCCCCCCCCAATGTTCAGACGGGTTTAATTAACACCACCTTTACAGCTTTACCCACCCACCCCCCCCCATCCCACCTGGTGTGGTTGTCTGTGCATGGTGGTGTATGTATGCCCGTGTTTTTTATGCGTGGCTTGTCTGTTGATATATTTATGTATGTGTGAGAGTCTGTGTATGTGTGTGTGTGTTGTGTGTGTGTGTGTGTGAGGGTTTGTCATTTATTTGTTTATGTCGCTGTCATCTTGTGATATTTTTTCTTTCCTCCCCCCCACCCACCCCCAGTTTCTTTCAGCTGAACCGCCATCAGTAAATGTCAAAGGCCGTTTTTTTTTTTATTATTTCATTATTCCCTGAGTGCATTTAATGTTTAATGGTTCTGGTGGGTTCCTGGCAGATGGAGGAGCTTGGGTGGAAGGGGGGGGGGAAGTGGTTTGGTATTACTGCACTGGTGGGGGGGGGGATGATGTTGCAATTTGTTAGTTTCAATCATTGATGAATGTAATTTATTTTATTGGGTTTTTTGTTTGTTTAATTCTTAAATGGAAATCGATAAATCGATAGTTAAATATAAATGGATAGAGTGCGTGACTTCCTCCCTGTGACCCAGACAGACATGAAGCAAGTCCCCGAGAGTCTGAGACACAGACAGACATGAAGCAAGTCCCCCAGAGTCTGAGACACAGACCGACACGAAGCAAGTCCCTGAGAGTCTGAGACACAGACAGACATGAAGCAAGTCCCTGAGAGTCTGAGACACAGACAGACATGAAGCTAGTCCATGGTACCCAGACAGACATTGTCTGCATCTAGCGAGCCAGATAGAACTTTTCCTTCCCGTCTGCTGCCGAGACTCCATCATGGCGGAACTGTCCGGACTGTGTCAGTCGCCAATATACGGTTGGTATTAGTCATGAGGTTCGAGCCCAGGTCCACAGCCTTCTCTACCCTAACACCCCCACCCTTCTTTACCCCTCCATCCACAGACACACACATTTTCAATGTCCATTTGTTTTGTTTTTTTAAAGCATAATGAATGTAATCAATCTCGTATTAAATGTGTCCTATACGTCAGGGATGGGCGTGGCGGGGGGGGGGCTTTGAATAAAACAGAGCAGCTTGGGAAATGAATAACGAAATAGAGAGACAGACAGGGGATTGGTATCTTTTTTTTTTCTATTTCATTACCAACAACTATTTTTTTTTAATTTACTTTATTAATGAAGTAAATTGGACCTCATCCTCATCCAATTCCCCTCCCCACCCACACACATATAAACTGACAGTGCGATCCTGGATTCTCACTCCCCCCCCTTTTCCACTTCTCCAATAGAGCAGAGATTGATATCAGACTTTTATGAGCATGTCCGTTCACTCAGTTTTGTCCATTTTTTGTTGTTGTTGCTGATAAAATCGGAAAGAGAGGACCCGGGGAGGGGGTGGAGGAGGGGGGTGCTTTCATACAAAAATGTAGGAGATTGAGTAGAGGATGTGAATGACTACCCTCCCCACTTCCTACACACACCACCACACACCACCATACCCACTCCCCGGGTCTCCCGACAATTGTGTCCGATACTGAAACATCCTATGACCCTCCTCATCCTCACAACTCCACACCACAGTGCCACACTCAGCCACACGTGGCGGTGGTTAGTCACAACTCAGAGAGAGTGTTTTGTAGAAAACATAAAAAAAAATAATAACAACAATAACACGCAACCCATGCAGCTGCCTTTACTACAATCGATCCAAGCGAGTAACTTATGTATGTATAGAGAGAGAGAGAGAGAGAGAGAGAGAGACAGACAGACAGACAGATGAAAAAATATATAAAGAGACATATTTAGATGACGCATCTAGTGCGGCGGAATATGATTTATAAATATCCCCACTTCATTATGCGTTTCTGTTGTTGCCAGATGGTTTGAAGCATCTGTTCATTCATTCATTACGTTATCGACTTTATTTACCCGATTGTACGGAGAGGGCAGCATAAATCGGCAGACCCGGGCGGAAGATTTATTTCTTTTTTATTCCGCGTGCAGTAACAGGGCGGTTTAAGCGACCATTACTGTAAACCATTACTTTAAACAATTACTGTAGAACAGTGGTCCCCCCAACCCCCGGGCTGTGGACTGGTACCGGTCCTTGAATCAAATGGTACTGGGCCGCACAAGAAACATTAACTAATTTCCTTTTTATTTATGTCCTTTAATCACATCCCCCCACCATCCCCCACCACAGCGGGCCGCGGTAAAATTTTAAAACGTCGAGCGGTCCGCGGCGAGCAAAATGGTTGGGGACCACTGCTGTATTAATATATATAATTTAAAAATTACACTTTTTTTTAATTCATCAAAGTAAGCTGGTCCGAAGCCAGAAAGTATTTGACACTTGGGGACCACCGTCGATCTATGAAAACCGGGGTCTCCCACCATACCGGGAAGGGCAGTTTCATTGAAATCGATGGGAGGGAGGGAGGGAGGAATAGCCTTGGGCACTTTACAAATGTTGACCGTCATGTACGTCACTGGAATGAGTTGTATTATTATAAGTGTGTGAGCCAGCGGGCAAGTGCTTGACATGTGTGAGTCTACTCACGTGCAATCAACCAAGTGCTCAGACTAAACATTGCACCAGACAAAGTCAAACCAGACGTCAAGATAAAAATTTAAAAAAAAATTTTATACTAGTGTTTGACTGAGCAGTTGGGGGGGGGGGTGAATCAATAAATTAGTAAATGTGTGTGTGTGTGTGTGTGTGCGTGTGTGTGTGATTCTTTTCATGCAGCCGCCAACAATTATGAGCAACGATGTTATGTGACATAAACCACACACCGCCCAAAAACATGGCACCTCCCGCCCGCCCGCCCGCCTGCCCCCTTCCTCTCCCTCTTTCCCTAATGACCACACCCTGTGGCTCCATCATCATCGCCCCCCCCCCACCCCCCACCCCCATGTCCCTTCCAATTACAATGTCCCGCTCACCGAGTTCACACCATATTTATTTCAGAGATGAAAAAAAACAAAACAAAAAAATTCATTTGATCATTAAAAAGTGATAGCAATCAAACGGATTAGCTGTAAAAAATGTGATAGTGATCACTTCATTATGCGTGGCGGACATTGTCAAACTTTAATCCCTTAGCTCTGGTCAGTGTTGTCCTAAACTAATCATCCAGTGCGGAGCCTGAATATTGTGTTTGTTTGATTCCGAAACCATGGCATCGCCTGTAAACAAAATGTTGAATTTCGTAGAAACTTTAAGGAAACAAACAAACACAAAAAGCTGACATTGAGCACGTCATCGCATTATGTGCACACAACACGTCACCACAGTATGTACACACAACACGTCATCACATTATGTACATAAAACACAGAGAGAGGGTGATAATGGGTGGGTGGTGTGTGAGGTAGGGGGAGGGGCGTGCGAGGGTACGCGTATTTGTGTAGCTCACTAGCCGAAACGGGTTTTATTAAAACAATACCGTAGAATTAAATTTGAATAAAAAAAAATATATGAAGATATATATACTTTTGACCAGGAATGACTTAATAAACAACATGCCCTTACCCTTCCACCCACCCACCCCCTCCCCAAAAGTAAACACGATGAGTGACCTGATAATGAAGCGGGACCCCCAAGTTTGGAATCAAAAGTTCCCCCTCCCCCCCCCCCCCCCAGGCCCGACCCACGATCTCAAATACGTCACAGATTATTTTAAAGCACAAGACAGAAATTAATTCCGAGACAATGTGCTTGTTTATCGTTGTTTTTTTTTTTTCAAATGGGGGGGGGGGGGAGGGGTGGGGGCGTGGGACCCTCTCTGTAGCGAGCCTTACGTAATCCTTATCACGCCGGCCCTGGTCTTTGACACAAACTCATTTTAAGATACAAAACTTAATGGGAGATATACAACAACCATCCCCCATCATATCGTACAACACACTCACTCACTCACTCACTCTCTCTCTCCTCTCAGTTCTACCCGCCTATCACTTCACTTTCCCTACAGCACCGTGTATGACGCCGTCAGCTGTCACTGGCCAGACACGGAGAGCATATGGCCAGATTGTAACTTTAAAAAAAAAATAAAATAATGCTGCTGGTGGTGCAACAGACGGCGCTGCTGCTCCCCCCACGCCGACCCTCACCCATACCTACACACACACACACACACACCCTCTGGCCCACACACAAACACAGATATCGATATTTGGTATATTGTTGGGGTCCATCCTCCCCCGTCCACCCGCCCGCTTCCCCCACACACACAATATCATGGTTCATCTATTTTAAGTGTGCCCTTCATTTCATTGATAGTTAGTTGTGGTGCACCGTGTAAGAGTAATGGAGGTCTCTCTCTCTCTTTGTTTGTAATAGCGTATTGATATATTCGTAGGCACAGGGTGGTAATTAAAAAATGGAAAGAAATTGGACAGACGGACGGACAGACAGACTAGAAAGAGAGACAGCGAGAGAGTGAGAGGGCGATAGATAGATTAGACAGACAGACAGACAGACAGACAGACAGATAGATAGATAGATAGATAGATAGATAGATAGATAGATAGATAGATAGATAGATAGATAGATAGATAGATAGATAGATAGATAGATAGATAGATAGATAGATAGATAGATAGATAGATAGATAGATAGATAGATAGATAGATAGATAGATAGATAGATAGATAGATAGATAACTTCAAGTCATCTTGAATAGAATTAGTCATAGCAGGAGGGTGGAGCTCTTTAACCCCCCCCCCTCGGTCCCCTACTTCCCCACCACGCCCCCACCCACGCCCCCCCCACTTAACACAAGTCTTCCTTGACTCAGTCTTAATTATACTCAGACCACTCTCAGTTTCACACACACACGCACCCCAGGGTCCCACCCCTACACCACTCATCTGCAAACACACACACACAGACACACACACTCATCATAATCTAGTAAACAACGGACGCAGCATCTCTGCTTCATGGTGCCATTTACACCGTCTCTCTCTATACACCACGGCAACAGTCACAGAGGCGGTACCGTGAAGTTGTGTGAGGGGGTGGGGACCCATAAGTCTGCAAATAATACTCAGCATCTTTTTTTATAACAACGACAACAACAAAAACCATAACCCCCGCCCCCCCAGAGTTGAGTACTGAACAAAAAAATTGGGGCGAATAAAAAAATGTCTTAATAAAGGAATAAAGCGCCACAGTCGCCGAGGGCTGTGTATACGGAAATAAATATATGTATATATGTGCGCGGTGGACAACCACGCCCATCGTTAGACTCGCAACGCTCCTGGAGAAAATTGCCGTTAGTCGTAGCCAATCTTACACATTTTTTTGGGCCCTTTTGGGGGGGGGCGGGGGCTATGAATAGATACATTCGTGCCTTAGGCAAAAGTAATTAAGGAAGGGGGGGGTGGCATACACTGGAAACTATTGGGCCCCCTAATAATAATGTTTGAAAACTGGGTCCTCCTTTGACACCCCCCCCCAACCCAAATTTTAAATGGTTTTAGCCCTGAAGACAAATAACCCGCTCTAGCGGCTGACCAATAAAAGTCCATTCGCAGTGGCGGGGGTCCCAAGAGAGCACGTCTAGTTAGCCCGTCTCTATCCATAAGAACGGGCCCATTTGTGGGACCCCAGGCTTTTAAAAAATGGTCTTGGCCGTATGACTCCGCACGACGCCGATGTATTTCATGTCTGTGTTTTGTTTTTGTTTGTAACAGCAAAGTGTGTGTGTGGGGGGGGGGGCGATACGAGTGAAACACACACACACACACACACACACAAATAAGTCACACAAAGGAACAATAATGTGTACATAATAAACTCTTTTCAGACGCCCAGTACGCGTGACCGTGATAACCATCTTTGTGTGTGTGTGGGGTGTAAGGAGGGGGGAGTAAAAGCAGTCGATATAGGAAATGAGTATTGATCGACATATGAATCGATACACCATCGCAAAGTCATCGGACTTGTAAAATCACAAGAATCGAGTATTATTGTGACGGCGATTATTATCCCCCCCCCCGCTCCCCCCATTAATACGATGACTGTAAACAATTTCGCTTATTGTATCCGCATAAAGTGAGAGTATTATATATGTATATATACATAAACGTATATAAATACATACATACATATATATAAACGTATTACAGGAGACTGATACGCATGGATGAATTTCCGGACGCTGAGCGTATGAAAAAAAAGTGCAGCTGTTCACTTAACAGAGGTGGATAAGAGGGTGGGGGGGGGTTGGTTCGAGATTAAGGCAATTGACATCGTTGCGCATGTCAGCTGCTCGTTAACACACACACACACACACACAGAGACACTGTATTTACACACGTTAACACACACACACATTGTATTTACACACGTTAACACACAAACACACGCATACACACTCGTCTGGATACTTCTTTATCTGTTTCCCGCTTTACAAACATACACACACACACACACACACACACACACACACACAATAAAATAAAGGAACTTATTATAATCGCCTTCGCGTTATTTTACGAAGTATTCGACGAGCATAAAATATAGCTTTCAGCTCAACCAACGGTATTCGATTATGCATTGACGAACGACGCATCGAACGAATCTAATTTGGAGAATTATTGTAAAGAGCGATATATGTTTCATAATGACGTCATAGCGATAGCTCTTGTTTGTCTTGGTTTTCTTTTTTTTAGTTTCAGTAGCGTCCCCTGGACGACGACGCGCATCGGGAAATTATGGACTAGCATTAATTAGGTCTTTCCGGGATAAAAGCGCCAAAATAAAAAAAATAACACCATCATACATGGGCCGATGGCGTCATAGATGTCAGAGATGAAAATACAAAATAATTTAAACATAATTTTATCTCCATTCCGGATTTGAACCCAGACAGCCTCAATCTTACCGTTGCACATTCTGCCACTCAACCACTATGTAGCTACATTGTTATTATTTATTTATAAATTTTTTTTGGTTTAAGCCACATGCCAGGTTTTTTCTGTATACCTTCACTATTTAAAAAGTTTAAAAAAATAAAAACTTAAATTTTAACAAAAAAAAAATCATTTTCGTTGAGACGAAAATCTTCTATAAATTTATCTCCCCCTTTGAGATTGCTTGCAAGGACTGTGAGGGGGGGGGGTCCGATAACTCAGCAGTGTTGGCGGTTAGAATATGTGGAAGGAGGGTGGGGAGAGAGAGCAAGGAGAAAGTTGAAATGTGTTTGTGAGAATACGATACTGACCAGACGTAGGCTTGATCTGCAACTTGTCCCTAAACAATTTAATTTTAAAAAACAAAAAAAAATCTACAGAATACACCAGAAGCAGGTGTGGCGCAATCGGCCTGGGGGTGGGGGGATGGGTGAGTGTTGCTAGGCTAGGCTAGGTGATGGGGTGGGTGGTGTAAACAAAGATAGACAAAAGGCAGTAACACCTCAACACCAGGTGTGTGGTGATACCTAGACAGATGGGACGTGAAAGGTGGCTCTCTCTGAAAGTTTCATGCAATGTATGGGTGGGTGGCTTCTTTGTTTTAACGTTTACAGAAAAGTGGCTTTTTTTTATTTCGTTACTGATATGGGTGGATTTTACTTCAGTTACATAAACATGTTGTTTGTTTTTTATTTTTAAATGTTATTTTTAGGACGGGTGGCTTTCATCGCTTTATAAAGTGGTTTATATTTGATTGAGAGAGTTTTCAGTTGTAATAATGTGTTAGTGGCTTTTACTGTTACATTTCAAATATAGCTTGACCTACTTTGTTTCTTTTGACCCAGTATAAATTGGTGGTATTTGAAGGGAAGGGGGGGGGAGGTGGAGTGGACTCGAATCAGAGTAGTAGGAGTAGGAGTTACAAAGAAAACTTTGGGAGGGGAGGGAGGGGGGCTATTCCAGTGCCTTCTACATTGGCTATTCCCACGAATGACTCCAGTAAACGTGTCTGCCATGCTGGGGGTCGTGCATTGGGTCACGCTGACACAGATGGTGCAAATGGCGGCCTACGCGCAGCACTTTGAGCGTGTCAGGTGACATAACAGATTGGTGCAGACCGGAAGGGTGTCAGGTAAGAAGGGGAGGAAAAAAAAAGTATTTATGGCCAAGAGTGAAGTTTATCTACCAAAAAAAAAATAATATCTGAAGCCGTCCCGATTGTATTAAAAAAATTTGACATTTTCTTACACCGTGTGTAAACGAAATAAATGGTCTTTGAGCTATACCATAATTTTTCTTTAGTTAGGCAGGTATCAGAGCCGTGCTCAGTCTGTAAGCTCTGCACATGTTCGGGAAAACACGACTCGACTTGCGCACCACATGCTGCAGAAGAGCTTTCAAACGTTCATTTTCATTATACCCAGTGTTTTTTTTTTGTGCCAGTACGCACCGGTATGGCGTACTGGCACCTTTTTCAATGTAGGGAAAAAAATTATTACTTTTCTTGTATTTGAACGTTTATTATTCGTTTATTTTATTATTAATTTGTTAAAATTGAATTATTTTAAAATTGCGCGCAAAAAGAATTAAAATAGGTGCGAACTGGTAGTTAAAAGTTGGGCAATCCATCACTGAGTACCGGCACCTATTTTTTTTACAAAAAAAAAGCTCTGATTATACCATATGTATATATATGATTAATACTATTATGTTTTAATTTCCTTCACAAGCTGCGTACGGCCATTGACAATTGCCCACAGACAACTCATTGGAAAGATAAAGGGGGCATTGAATGGGGGAAACATTCAATGAGGAAACATTGGATGACCAAACATCGTGCGGCGGAACATTGTGTGTCTGGAACATTGGAAGAGAGAGAGAGAGAGAGAGAGAGGAAAAAGAAAGGGAGAGAGAAGGAGAGAGAGGGAGTGAGAAAGAGACTAACACAACGTGTATCCAGGCTCACGTGAGCTCTCATTGTTACAAATTAAAATGTATGAAGCAGATGCACCGAGAGGGGGGGGGGAAGAACCCCTACCCTAGATCGACAGTCACAGTTCACACAGTATGCGAATGTCAAGGTCACTATGCTCTGACCGCCAGATACAATGTACTAAGAAACTTTCATGCGGTGTAGCTTAATCCACACACGTGTGTCACCACAAACTCCCATACACACACACACAATCTCTCGCTCCATCCATCTCCACACGTGGCACCCCGATCCCCGTTTAATCATCAGGACCCCCCAAATCAGATTTTTCCAATCACTTCACCAAGCAAGTTCTCCCCCCTTCCCCAAACCTAACACCCCCCCCTCGCCCTGCCATTCCCCCCTTCCAACGCAGGCCTTTTTTTTTTAATTCCCAAGCACAGTATCATCGTCACGCATGAATGATCGCGCAGTGAGTGACGAGGGCGGATCTCCAATGTTTCTGCTGTGACCCACCACGTCACAACGAGGCTTAAAAAAAAAAACGACGGCGGGGGATTTCCCATGGCAGACGAAAACACCGTCACACCGTCACAGGCAGACGACATGCGCCGGGGCGCGACATTGTGACAGTAACAAGCCCTCGGCCCTCGTGACATTTCACCGTAGGGGGTGTTAGGGGGGGGGGAAGGATATCATGACGTGACAAACGGCGCCGCCCCTGACAGTCCGATGCCTCATCCCGACAGCAGCGCGTGCCTTGGGTTGGTAACGTGGAGGGGGAGGGAGGGGGAGAGGTAGGAGGGTAAAAAGGTGGCGGGGAGTCACCTGTAGAGATAAAGAGAACAGCGCCGAGGCGACTCAAAGGAAGGCTAACATTACAGACGTAACCAAACGCTCTGTCGAACAACATGTAATATTAAACAACTTTACGCGAAAGAGTGAGCCGAAATGGCAAACCCATTTGGCCATATCCTATCTGGCAACTTTACTCATTCGTTCGACGAGATCGGCCATGTTCGTTTTATATGTTAAGTTTAATGAGCCAATAACTTAACTTTTTTTTCTTCTTTTGATAATATGAAAATCTCTCACGTATTACTAGAACATAATAAATAAGTGTAACATGTGACACAAAAAAATCTGCCAAAATACAATTATAACGTTAATGGACAGATGGGGAAAAACAAATAAAAAATAAATAAATAGAAATTGGCTCGAGGAAATTAAAAAAAAAAAAAACTACAACTGGCAATCATCTGTGACGATTCTCTGGCCAAATGTGTCGAGGAGTACATACGGGTTTATTATGACGCCACACAAAGAAATAATGACTCACTGCCTGTATAACTTGCCAAGTAGGACAGCGAGAAAGAAAGAGAAACCGGCAGCTAGATTTATATATTTTCTAATTATATTGATTCGCTCAGAAATAGATTGAAATAAGGTGGGTTAGAAGGGTTATAACAATAGTCTTCTATTGACGGCAGCTTATAGTTACAAGCAGGGTTGGCGAATTGAGATGAAATTTTGGCGCGTGCCAAAAGTGAAGCAAATTTTGATGAATTTTTATATGGCCCATGCCAGCATCTTATGTGTTTATTTCAGTGTTAAAGACCATTTATTTGTGTTGAATTTGTAATTTTTTTTGTTGTCGTGCCAGGACATTTTGTTACTCTGGTACTCGTGCCTATTCTGGTACTCGTGCCTATTCCGGTACGCGTGCCTATTCCGGTACTCGTGCCTATTCTGGTACTCGTGCATATTCCAGTACTCGTGCCTATTCCGGTACTCGTGCCTATTCCGGTACTCGTGCCTATTCCGGTACTCGTGCCTATTCTGCATTTGCCACCGTAGGTTTACGGTTAATAGCTCAATTCGGTCACTAGTGCGCTCTTATCATAATCAGGACCGCGGCCTGAAATTTCAGGGGCCACCATGACAAAATATGACAGCTAAGTTTCATTAGCGAGAGGACCCACTTACTCGTGGTGGGCCCCCCACCCTCCCCTCCCCCTCCGTTAGGGGCCGTGCTTTGAAAATGGGCCGACAGCGGTCTACGCGTGAGGGTGAAGCATTTGTTTTTGTGTGGGAAAACGCTCTGTCCTTCATGGACTCTGCTTCAGCGCTGACTGTTGAACGACTCAGTTGTGTTGTTGTTGTTGTTGTTGTTCTTGTTTTTCCCCCACCGCACCCTATGACACACCCACTTCATCCACCACCACCCCTACCTCCGACCTACATATCGCACTCGTCAATGTTACTGAACCTCACGGCGGACATTTTCGTTCAACATTTTAAGTTGTGTGTGTGGGGGGGGGTTGCACATTCATGCACAGACAGACACATTCATCCACACAGACAGACACATTCATGCACGCAGATAGACACATTCATGCACACAGACAGACACATTCATGCACGCAGATAGACACATTCATGCACGCAGATAGACCGTCACTTTGTTTCCGCCGACCGCTACTTACCCCACCGCCCCCTCCCTCCGCCTCCTCCCCCCACCCCTTATACTAGCTACCGCTGCACTTGATCCCCCGAACAAGATAAGCTATATCCCCCATCTCACACCTCTTGGTTGGTTACGGTGAAAACCACTTGGGCAGTTGTTATTTTTTTTTTTATTATTCCCACCAAATGACCTTTTTTTTTTCCCGGCCAATTTTCACTTCCTACCCTACACCAAATCCCCGTCGTTGTGCACTAATCTTTCAGGCAGCAATGGGGATAAACCAAATTTCAGTTTCATTACAAACATAAAAAAACGTTCTGAAATCTTGTTCATAGAATTTTAAGTTGAACAATCTTAGGAAAAAACGATATAAGATCAAAGATTAAAATGATGACATCTCATACATACATAGAACACATACATACACAGACTCATACATACATAGAACTCATACATACATAGAACTCATACATACATAGAACTCATACATACACAGACTCATACATACATAGAACTCATGCATACATAGAACACATACATACATAGAACACATACATACATAGAACGCATACATACATAGAACACATACATACATAGAACGCATACATACATAGAACTCATACATACATAGAACTCATACATACATAGAACTCATACATACATAAAACTCATACATACATAGAACTCATACATACATACATTAAGATAGTGACACCACTTTCACCGGAAACTACTTAAAGTACTAAAACAAAAAAAAGCCCTGTGGTATAATTAAGTCGACTCAGACTATGACTGAAGGTGTCAATAACCAGCTATACCGCCCACTAATCTCCATACCAAAAGGCAAGACCCTTGAGGGTGAGTCCATCCCCCCACCCCCATCCCCTTGACGATTGCGTCCCATTGATTCCGACAAGGGGAGTTAATTTTCAAAATTTACATCGCCGGTGATCTTTTTTTTCAACAATTTCATCCAATCATATCGCACTAACTCCTTAACACCCGCACCCCGCATCCCCCCCAACCACCCTTCTCACCGGGGTCGATCTAATAGCGCGCAAAAAAACACACAGACACACGCATGCGCACTCGCACACAAACACACACAAACACACATCCATGTATGCAATGATCTTGCCTGCCATCTTTGACGCGTATAAATACATTAAAAAAAAACTACTGGACCTGGGTCACCAGTCATCATACGTCATAAATATGACTCACTCTCTTCCCCGGTTCGGACATCACGTTGGGAGGAGGACGATGGGGGAGGTGGGGTCAAGTCTATAGGCAAAATTTGTTCATTCCATCGCGCGAAATGGGTCCGGGGGTTTCTGGGGAGGGGGTAAAAATCGTTCGAGGTAGAAGGATCGGGTACTCAAGGATCAATTCTTCGTGAAAATAGGATCGACCCCTGTGAACTGTCCTACACGGTTTCAAGAGCAAGTTTCTTCCCCCCTCCCTCACCACCCTCTCTCTCTCTCTCGCATGCTTTCGGTCCTCCGACAGAGGAAGTCAACCTAATTATTCCCAGTAACTCGCCACTTGTTTGATAAACACCATGAGCCGGGTACGAGTGAGCTGCCCCTTGTTTCACCGCCAGCCCCCCCCCCCCACTCACGCACACATGTTCCCAGATAGCCAGCGTCCGTCGTCTTATCGTACGATCAAAACGACCGTTGACTGTATCGAGTGCTCCGGTATCGTAAATAAAACAAACACACAGTAAACATCTCCGTCTTTTATAATCAAGTACTCGAATCTGCCACACACAAACACACAAACACACACATACGGAAAGTTACTGCGAAATGTCGTCCGGGGGAAGAAAGAAAAAGCTATCAAAATTGAAAAAAAAACAAACCGCAGATTCGCATCTCATTTCAACGAAGCGCTCATGGGTGAATGCATTCACCTCGTTATAACGTATCACGATCAGATACAATCAAACTCCCTCTCCTTACACGAAATAAATAACACTAAAATAGCACGTGAGTAAAACCGAACGAAAATTTAAAAAAAAAACTGAGCTGGGTGAATTTTACTGGCGTGATAATACAGAATATAGATACAACGATAATAAGCCAAACGATTAAGATTTTTCAGATTAGGGGTTAGGACGGCAGAAATATAACGGCTGCATCCAGTGATGAATTCTGGAGTTGGGGGGTGAGGGATTTATTGGTTCTTACCATTCCAACCCTGGTCTGAGAATGCATATGATTATCCACATCATAAATAAGTTTTCCCCCTCCCCACACACAACCACTCTTTTCCCCCAACTCATGTGTTCACAAATTTTTATACCCTTCTAGTTAGAAACAGGTGGGGAAAGAAAAGAATGGGCGGGGCAGTGGGGGAGGGGTCATAAGTAGGTCATTAACTTCTCTCTCTCTCTCTCTCTCTCTCTTTCTCTTATTCTTCTTCTTCTTTTGGGTGATGATCTTAAGCTTTTGATTCTGTAAAGCCGAAATAGGGCAATTTATACACGGCCAGTATTCACGTGTTACACCCACTGAAAAATGAAATGGGGCGATTGCGCATAAAGATACAATTTCATAGCGTTTCTTCGCATGAGCTCGTCTAGGTTTTGTGTGTGCGTGCGTGTGTGTGTGTGTGTGTTTCGTTTAATTCTACGAGCCAGTTAGCCATGAACAGACGGAGGGGGGAGGGGAGGGGGTGAGAGAGGTGACATCCCCATACTGCTTATCAGCAATACACTCTCCTCTGTTTTTTTTTTTATGAATTTGTTTCGTTTTTTTTTTTGTTTTGTTTTTTAAAGTACTTCGTCCACTTCTCTCCCCCCCCCCCTTGCTTTTCAATAAACGTGGCAACGTGGGGGCGGGGGCAGGGAAGAAGTCAGTGGCTTCGACCTTGTAAACACACATACATGGAGGCTCAAGAGTGCACATGTTTTAGTGCACACACAGCGCGCCCCATTAATAATTAATTCTGCACAACCACCCTATTCCCGATAGCTGGTGGTTTCCCCCCTACCTCACCCATCTCTAGCGCGATGCTTTCTCTCAAAGATTCTCCGTTTAAGATAGATAATTTCCTACCCAATTAACGGCCACATAAATGCGATATATATATATATATATATATATATATATATATATATATATATATATATAGTTCATTTTGGCCCAGGTTCTACGTTTTTTTTTCCTCCTTTCAACTTCTTTTACTTCAGTTTTCCCAAGTTTGTTAGTTTGTACAATATTTCGATAGTATTTCTCATTTTGTTAGTTAGCGTGTACAATGTTTAGTTTTTTCAAATATTATAATTAGCTTGTATAACGTTTCTGTTCCCGACTGGGCAATTTCAAGAATTTGATCAATATATCTCTTGATCTTGTATCGATCTGTGATTGTATTATTGCACATATATTACAGTTGAATATATGTCGGCATTTGTTTCACATGAAACTACCAATGCCCTTTGCGTCAGTACAAAACTGCGCATGTCCGTACATCCAGTTAAAAGTATGCCGCCGCCCTGTGTACCGGCGCGGGTCACACACACACACACACACACACACACTCACACACACACTCACACACACTCACACACACACACTCACTCACACACACACACACACTCACACAGACTCACACACACACTCACACACACTCACATACACACTCACACACACACACATACACACACACATACACACACACACAAGTTAATTAACAATAAGTCCGTCGATTTCTTTGCGTGTGTGTGTGTGTGTGTGTGTGTGTGTTCCCCCCACCCCACCCCCGCCCCTAATTTCTATCTTCTTGTCAGTGCCTCACATACACACACACACAGCTCTTCTGGGGCTTGTTCCCTTGTTTCTCCTCAGTACAACACTCCATCGAACAAACACACTGCACACACACACACAGATACACACTTAGCATTACACATACACTCATTAACTCACTCACTCACTCACTTATTCACTGTGACTCTATCTCCTACACACTCAAGCACGCCAGTTCAAAGAAGAAAAAAAAATCGATCTATTGAATTGAATCTTTTTTTGTTCAGCCCCCACTTTCTTTTTGTAATTCTTGCATTCAACAGCCAGACTGTTGAATTAAACATCCCGCCCACGCGCGAGCGCACGCACACGCATGGGAGAGTTCACTTGCCCCCCCCTCCTCCCCACCACACCGTTTGAGTGGGGTAGGTTTCCCCAACCCCCACCTCTGGTGAGTGATTCTCGCTCCGTTGCTATTTGGTCGACACTTTCTTGACGCGTGGTGGAGTATAGGGGGGACATGGTGACTCCAGGAAGAAATGAAATGTCAATGGGGGTGGGGGGTGGGAGTCATCTAGGGTGGGAGGAGGAGGGGAAGAGATTGGGAGGGTATTGGGAGGAAGAGAGTATGGGAAGGAAGGGAGAGGGGGAAGAAAAATATGGAGGGGGTGAGAGTGGGTGTCATACTGAATTGTACTTTCACTACTTTGACATGTTTAGTACCAGTACTTTTAGACGAATCAAATTGAATAACGACTTTGAAATAACTATTTTTGGTTATGTCATGTCAAAGATTTATATATCGTTTTCATGTTCTGTTTTTCTTAGAGTAATATACTTTTTTTTTGCCTTAAAATTTAATATATTTACACACACATTGATTCATAACATGTAAAGAAAAATAAAGTTCCCTCAGCCCTAGCGGGCCATCACGGTGGATGAAGTGTAGATAGAATATGTTATATGTTTCTATAACCTCGGCACATGAAGGGAGATTGTGTGGCTAGCCCACCCCCCTCCTTTTACTTCCCCAACTTGACGTCACGCACCCATTTAAAGATGGGTGGACTTGCGGGACGACCTGTCGCACCAGATTTCACCTAGGATCGAGCCCAGCACTCTTCTCAGGTCGACGGTCGAGTATCTGCACCACTCGGCTATCCGTCAAACGCACACACACACGCACACACACACACACACAGTCACTCAACGACGAGTGCCTTTATTAACCACCCACCCACACCCACTCCCCAGCCAGTACCTGTTGGCAGCATAGTGACGTGTAAAGGATACGTGCACACACACACTTTGAACACACGAAGATTGCAATCGCTCCAGTGAATGAAGTCAAAGATGTTGATTCGGATAAAAAAAAAAAACGAAAATTCCGCGGCCCTTATTAAAAAGCCTTGAATGTTCTGTGCAGCGCGTGTTCAGGGCGGTAAGTGTGAGCCAAGCCATAACACTCTCGGAGTTGTTTTGTTTTGTATATGGTATACTTTTACTATACTTTTACAAAGAACCGTTAGCTATGGTACTGTAAAGGTCACTAAAATATAGCCCTTTGCGGCCCCCCCCTCACTCCCATCTTCGGCCCCTGTGTATAGATTCAAGGAAAGGGTGTGGCAGGGAAGAATGTAGGAGATATAGATGAAGATAAATGTTTGTTATATTTTGAACCAGGTTATGTATTATCATAAATAAACATCTCACCAAAAGCATACAACAAAAAACAAACAAGATAATGCACTCCAGATAATTAAACACAGAAGGCATGAATTATCTCCCCTTTGCTTCTTGCCAATTCCGCTATTCTTTTTTTCTTCCTTTTTTTTTGTGCCAAGTTCATCTATCTTTCAACAGGCTGAGAAGCAGTGTCCCAAATCTCCCCCTTTCTCTCTCTCTCTCTCTCTCTCTCTCTCTCTCTCTCTCTCTCTCTCACTCTCTTTCAAAATGTGTATCTGTTTATGCACTTCTTTTCAAATCTCCTGAATCCCATTGAGTCAGCCACTGTGCTCCTATTCTGTCCCCTATATCAGCGGCTCCCAAACCGTGGAGTCTTCCATGGGGGACACCACTCAGAGATTTCACTGAAAGGGGAAAAAGGGCTTGGTGATGATGGGGTTAGGGCTGGATTTCAAGGTTTGTTTGTCTGTTGTTTTTATGTATCAAGTTATTTCCGTAAAATATTTTAACACGAAATAACAAAATTGGGCTCCCGGGGTAATACATTTTATTATATAAACTGACGTCATGGAAGTAAAACTTCGACAGCCACGTGACTGTGTACGTGAAGCCCCCAACAAAAGAAATACTGAAGGCTTGATAGTTTGGGAGATAACGGGACAGGGGGTGGATGTGGGGGGGGGGTGATGGGAGGGGGGTGGGAGAGGAGGGGTGGGGGTCGGTAGTGGGTATGGAAGCGGGTTGGAATAAATTTGAAGTCAGTTTTAATTCAAAAGCGAATCTAGAAAAGAATAAAGTAAAAGAAATGGGGGAGGGTGGGGGTGGAGAGGTGGATGATAAATGGAGGGATAAAGGTTTGCGGAGTTTGGGTGGGTGGTGAGGGATGAAGGGAGGGAGGGAGGGGATGGAGATGAAACTTTTAGACAATCAATATCTTTTTTAGGTTACCGCCGCCAGTGTTTTGTAAGGGGATGGTGGGGGGAGGGAGGGGGGGGTAGACTGGTCAGAACGGATGGTGTGGAGGTTAATTGCTTTATGCTAATTGGTTTCAAGTTTTGTGTTGTGTTTGTCATTTGAAGCTAGATACGGTGTTTGATAACATGGAGATTAGATTTGATGACATGGTTATTTGATTGGAGTCTCTGCTTGCTGGCTTGATATGATTGTGTACGGAAACAGAGGCAAATATGTCAACAGGCACAAATGGATGGATTAAATAGATGCATGGGTGGATTAGATAGATAGATGGATGGATGGATGGATGGATGGATGGATTAATGGATGGATGGATAGATAGATAGATAGATAGATAGATAGATAGATAGATAGATAGATAGATAGATAGATAGATAGATAGATAGATAGATAGATAGATAGATAGATAGATAGATAGATAGATAGATAGATAGATAGATAGATAGATAGATAGATAGATAGATAGATAGATAGATAGATAGATAGATAGATAGGGATAGACGAGAGTATGGATGGACCCGTGGATAGACTGTGTTCAACTCTGAACGAATGTCTCTCCACATCAAGATGAATGAGTCATTTCAACCCAACATTCGATGTATTTTTTCTACTTCCATTTTTTTTTCCTTTTAACACACAATAAAAAAAAACAATTCAAGTTTTTCCTTTTGCTATATTGAGGCAATGGCTGAATATGCAAACACACACACACACACACAGAGACACACACACACAAACACACACATACACACACTCACAGACAGAAATGAAAAACGCAAACGTGTAAAAAGGTCTGGCCGGCCGCTAGTGGACAGCGTCAGAAAAATATTAAAAAAAAAACAACGTTGTGGACCGTACAAAGATGTGACAGATTACTGACAGCTTTTATTAACATCATGGGAGGGGGGGCAGTGGGAGGGGGTGGATGGGGCGTCGGAGAGAACATTTTTATAGGGCGAGGAAGAAAAAAAAAATTTTTTTGACGAGCCAATCTTAGAAGGAATAAGGAAAGCGAATGAACTCAATAACAACAAATAAATACGTAAACAAACAAACAAAAATATTCATCGCTCCGATGAGACGCGCATATTTATTACGATTTTGGATTAGATCACCGGCGACTGGCATGAATATATTACTGGTGAGCATGTAAGGTGGAGGGAGGGTGTGTCTTCTGTAGCTTGTTGACCGGGGGGAGGGGTAAGGGGGGTCACACTTTGCATCTTATGTGTGTGTGTGTGTAGGTGTGTGTTTGTATATTAAATACATGTACGAAGTAATTATTTACATATAAATAAATAAATAAATATATATATATATATATATATATATATATATATATATATATATATATATATCTGAATGCATGCAAGGCCATCGCCGTGAAATCCTTCGCCCTCTGAAAAATAGTTGGTCCCACCCAGGGCCGGCCTTGAGAATCGCGGGCCCCAATTTAACTGATGCCTGCGAGGCTCCCCTTCTATTATTTTAAACAACAACAACTATTACCATTGATATAAATGTAAATGGCGGGGGCCCAATTTGGAGCAATGGGTCCAATCAGCCTACGGCCTGCCCTGCAGTAATAGATACGACATCCTTTTTTTTTGTCGGTCACTGCTTCAAGGCCTCTTGGTTTCCTGCACTCACAAGGCGCAATGACGTGTACACATAACAAAAGAATAGACCACGTGGTGCGATCATAATAGCGTCACATAGCAACTGACGAAAAACTACGTTTCCTCATTACCAAATGGCGTCATCATTTCGTGTGCTTCAAACGCCGCATGCCTTTTACACAGGTATCGGGAGGGCGTCTGTGCGATCGCAGCCCAGCGGAGCCCGCCGAGATAAAAAAAAAAAAAACCAACATTTATAACCGGCCTCGATGAGAGAAATAATGAGGTGAGTAGTATTGTGTGACTGGCAGTGGCGTCACCTTTATTCCTAGATGGAGATATGGGGGAGGGGGGTGTCTGGGTGCATGGCGCTCGATGGAACCTAGAAATAATGACGAAGATAGAAAGAAAAAAAAAAAAGAAGATAATGGGGGGGGGGGGGGAGAAGAATTTCCAAAAGTTGATCTCGGAACGTGATTTTTTTTTTCTCTTTTTAGTTAGAGAATTGTACATAAAGCATTCTATTTTATTTATTTATTTGTATTATTGTTTTGCGAATGTTAAATTCGAAGCGGTTGGGTGTGACGTGACGTGACGTGACTGTGCCGCCTATGTCATTGGAACAACGCAGCGGATCAAACTTATCAGAGAAATGTCAGAAATAACGCTTTGAAAAAATTTAAAGGTTAGAGCCGTCCTTTTGGGATAATAAGGGGCCCCTCGGTAGAGACGGGGATATTAAGGGGCCCTAGGCAAAAAGTGCATGTGTTTGGCCGAGGTGGCCCCATACAGCGCCAAATTCAATTTCATATTCATACAGGACGGAGGGGGGGGGTCCAAGGAGGAGGTCGGAGGGGGTGGCGGGGGGGGGTAGTCGGACGCCTTGAACTGCTCTGATAAAAACATTTTACATTTTTTTTGTTTGTAAAGTTCATAAGGATGCAATGTTTATCTCTAAGATCCTATAAATGTGACTTTGTTTTAAGTTGTTGTTTTTTTTGTTTTTTTTTGCAGTGCCCTTCATGACCGATAGTGCAGTGACTATTGAGGAACCACGGGGGACATATGTAGATGACTGGGGCTCGCAGGGGTTTAAAAAAAAAAAAAAAACTCCACGTAAAGTTGAAGTTTTCCAGGTAGTGGCGTCATAATGGGGTCTAGAGTCATAGCAGAACAAAAGACTTTTAGCCACAACAACAGATGTGTTCTGTTTTGTTTCTTTGTTTTGTTATTGGTTATTGTTTTTAAGCTTTCATTTTATTTTAATATCCCGTGTTGTTAAAATTACGTCAATATATAACTTCCGGTACTTTGTGAGTCGAGAACAAGGAAATCTTCTTGTTGGCTGGTACATTTCAGTCCTGCTCTAGTCACAATAGCCGAAGTGCAGGAGGCTTTGTGACTCAAATCTAGGCACACACACACACACACAGAGTCAAAGATACGTACTCAAACCGATACACACACGGTCCTTACACGCACGCTCACACACGAGTCTTGTTTGTTGATGTTGAGAGAAACACTAAAGCAATAACCTGGCCCCTTGAGCTAGACAGTGGCTCTAATTCCTCACCCAGTGACCTACTTATCATATGCACTCACATACAAAACAAACACACACACACACACATATTCAAACATCGAAGACGTGCGATACAGATGAAAAGTACACAACAGTGAGGGATGAGGAGATGGGGAAGGGTAGAGCAGAAGAAAGAATCATTTAGAAATTTTGTTCTATAAGACAAAGAGGTACTGAAAAAAAAAAGCTACTAGGGACATGTGGGGGGGGGGAGGAGGTAGCCCCCTACTTTGTACGAATCTGATATAGACGGTGACTATCAGAGGTGAAAACATATAGAATTCACTAGGGTGGATCAAGTGTTCTTAGGTTTAATAAAATGAAAACACAACCGAAAGAGAAAATGTTCCGAAGTACCAATGACTATGTGAAGTAAAAGTAAAGTTCTCTTAGCCGTTATGGGCCATCGGTGAAGATGAAGATGTAGATATCATATGTTTTTGGCATATGATGGGAGATTGTGTGGTCAGCACAACGCCCAGCTTGAAGTCAGGTACCCATTTAAAGCTGGTTGGACTTGTGGGGCTTTGACACCAAATTTCACCGTGGAAATGTTTCCATGGTTCTCAACGAGGATCGAACCCAGGACTCTCAGGTTGACAATCCAGCATCTACACCACTCGGCCATCCGACCCACGTAATTACCTTGAGGCCTGTGATAATTTCTATGTGATTCATCTCTGTGTGATACATCTGTGTGATACATCTGTGTGATCCATCTGTGTGATACATCTGTGTGATACATCTGTGTGATACATCTGAGTGATGCAGCTTGTCTGATACTCCGATGAGATACACGCACGTCACACGTCATGTAATTGGTTATCATGTCTGACATAAGGCTCCAGGGTTCGATCATCAGTGAGAGCCACGGGATTTATTTTTTGTTTTGAAAGACCCGATGTAAGTTCTCAAGGCAACCCAGTTCACTGTGAATACCTGACGTAAATTGTGGAATTGAAGGTATGTGAGCAATGTGCCAGACACGCATCGCCCCCCCCCCCCAAATAAGCCGTTAGCTCCAGATAGAGATTAATTGTCCATGTTATCTGCCCCGCGGGTAACAAGGGAAAAAAATTATTTCAACTGTACGCCAACAATACCATATACCTTGATACATGTACCGCTTGCACGGAATACTTCTAAATGGCCATTCTCGGCTGTACTTCTACTATACCTCTGATCTACTTCCGTGATCACCCCCCCCCCTTTCTCCCTCTCCGCCTCTGTCAGAAAACAACGTTGTCTGTGGACCACCTGACTGAGAACGAAAACTCTTGTGTTTTCTTATGGAAGCCCGGGGGTCCTTTGAACTATTGTTATGAAGACAGGGGAGGTGAATTCTCACATTCGGTAGTTCAAATTTATTCAGTTCAGTGGGACTGAACTCAGACAATATTCTTTTAAATGATTTTCTCCCCCCCCCCCCAATTGTCTGTCACACACACTTTTCCAACCCGCTCTTCCGTCAGTCCACCCTCCTCCCTCCTTTAACTTCTTTATTTTTTATTATTATTTCACATCTAAGCACAAATGAATCTCCGATTAGAGTATTTGCATAATCGATTACCAACAGACGGAGTTTTGTTCTAAAACGAAAGACACAGCATTCGTCTGGCGCTTATCCTTTATATTTGTAAGGTTTAATCGGTAATTTTTTTTCCATTTTTGCCCGTAAGCTCTGAATGCGATTACAACAGCAGCTGACGGAAGGGGGCACTGGGGCTGCGGAGAAGGAAGAGGAAAGGGGGGCGGGCTTGACAAACACGTCCTTGAACACAATTAGTTGACTCCCGTAGAATTGGCTGGAGGGGGTGGGGGTGATACTCACCGGTAAAGCCGCGAATACGATTACGAAGGAGCCGCAGCTGACGACACTCTAAAGGGGAGAAACTTGGCTTGAGGGGCTAGGGGGGAGGGAAGCGAGGACGGAATGAGTGGAGGGGAAGAGAGAGAGAGAGACGAGGGTTGGGAATGAGGACAATTGAGTGGAGGACCCCCACCCCCACCCTCAATACACGACCCCCCCCCCTAGACAGTATGTGCGTTATTTGGGATAGAGCTGATTTCTTTGTATGGTGGGAAAGGAGAGCGGGGGGTGGGGGGCACGCTGAAATGATTGGGTTGTGGGAGGGGGGGGAGGAGGGATGGAAGGGCAATCGGTATGGCGCGGATCGTGAGATCGAACCCCGAGTCATCGATTTCACACAATTGGCTTCGGTGTTGGTGTGTCACCGGGTCAGTATACGATTACCCTCGGAAGCTGTTTCAAGCCCTCAATGGCTACGTTGTTGATCTTTGACCCTTGACCCCACCCACCAACCCACCACCACAATCTCTTGTGCCCTTTCAACCATACCCCCTGCCCCATTTTAAAGTCTACAAAAGTACGTTTTAGGTAAAGAGGCGTACCTAGGGTGAGGGGGGTCCTAATGTGAAAGTCCCCCCGGACCCTAGCTAAAGGGGGGAACCCCTAAAAAATTTTTTACATTAAATATTAAGTACATTATCTTATGTCATGATGTCGAATAACTAAATGCAGGGGCCCCCACGGGCCCCCAAATCCCTAGGTTCAGCACTGAAATAAACAGATTCCAATATTTTTTTTGTCTCTATTGTTTGATAGCGTAATTATATTAAAAAAAACAATGAAGAGAAATCCTTTGATGATAAATTAAGATTTGATATTGTTAACTTTATTGTTCGTAATTATCGGGAACACAAATCAGCCATTAAACAAGATCAATGAATGAAATTGGTGGACCGGGGGGGGGGAAGGGGGAGATGGGTGGTGCACATGTGGGATGCCGGGGGATATTTCGTTTCCTTCCCGTGTATTCATTCAACTGTTTGACCAAACGCAGGCTGGACAAGATGATACGGTTAAGATTAACTTCAGCGATGGTTTTATTTCTATTTGGTTTCTGAGATCATAAGCGCCCAGTACGGATGACGGAGTTTTCATTTATTTTTTTTTTTTTCTGTCAGGAAATTCCAACATGATTGATAAAAAAAATCTGGCCAACAGAGGCGTACCTTGGGTTGGGGGGGGGTTCCAAATTCGAATGATCCCCAGGCCCCGGCTTGAGTGGGGCCCCCAACAATATTTTTTTACATTAAATATTACGTACATTATCTCATGTCATGGTGTCGAATGTCAAAATGCAGGGGGCCCCCAATGAGGCCAAGCCCCCCCGGGCCCCCTAATCCCTAGTCTCGGCACCGCTGGCCGGTCTGCGGTCATGTTATTGAATGACTCAGAAAAATGACACAGTCCGACATATTTTACGCGACGAGATCTTTTGGGATTAAAAACTCCAACTATACGTGAAGATATACATTCTTATTTTATTGCTTCAGTTTATAAAATTGTTCTTAACTTTAAACTGAATGCAAGTTCCCCCAGCATGGAGATAATGTTTCTAATTATACATGTAATACGGTCGGCGACTTCCGTGATGTTAGAACCCTAGGGCATAGGCCTATCCACGGCGACGGGGGCCCCCCCTTCCGAGGTCGGGGGACCACCACTGCCGCATGCCCAGCACGACGGCCGTTACATCCCGCCTATGTGTTCGGCGCAAAGACACGAGGTGCGTGCGTGTGTTACGCAGGTGGAACAGAGCCCTGCAACGGCCATGAAAGTTCAAACACTTTGAGAGCCGCTGCGATGGTACAGGCTGTATATAGACTATACGTTGGGACACGTTGACCGGAAAATACAAATATTTTATTTTCATGATCACGTGATAAAAATGTCAGAGGTTAAGAGGACAAGGAAAAAGTTCCCATAAGATCCAAAACGCGTGCCAGAGACAGAAAGGGAACAAACAAACAGAGACACACACACACACACGCACGCAAATACATTCAAAGAAATTTTTACATGCGCACGTCATGACGACTCATTCAAACTGATCAAAAACAAAAAAAAAGTTAAAGCTTCCCCCCTCCCCACCCCCTTTCTCCACTTCCCCCCCCCCTCCACCCCACGATCTATTCGATTATATCAATGTCACCGTGACCCGATGACCCGAATGTTTTTCGGAAATCACCGCCTCACCTGCATCTTGCCTGGCAATATAATGGCTGGTTGGGGGTGAGGGTGGGGGTGGCGGAACGCTCAGACGCGGTTTAAAAATAGATTGTGAGAAAGGCTCGGAAGGGGGGGGGGTAATATGGGGAGGAGGGGGTGGATGTACTAAACAGAATGTTATAAAACTCAATAACAACCAATAGAGAGAGAACACAGTAAGTGACACTCACAGTACATGGCAAGAAGAAAACAAAAAAATGAATACAACGACAACGATACAAACATTCGGCCGCCACCTTCTCCTACTAATTGACTCTCTTTATCTCGTTATCTCTAGTCTCTCTCTCTCTCTGTCTCTCTCTCTGCCTCTCTCTGTCTCTCTCTGCCTCTCTCTCTATCTTTTCCTTGTACACGTACACTTACACACACACACACACGCGCACACACATATATACAGAGAACAATCTGTCAAGAGATGTACTGCATAAACATTATTTGTGCATATTTATAAACTTTAAAATAAAAGCTGAATGAATTTCCAACGTGACGTTTCACTGGTGCAAAATCAGATACTAAAAAATATACAGTTATATCTGATTATTTAACAAACAAAACTCTGTTCGGTTGTGACACGTACAGATGAATCAATGACGTAATCAAATGTTTAAAACAAATGGGAGAGGCAGTAGATCTCAAAATGCATGTGTGTGTGTGTGTGTGTGTGTGTGTGTGTGTGTGTTACAGGCAGATGGTGCACAAGTATAAATAACCCCACACCTGTTGACGGTCTCATTTTGGAATGTGTTAAAAAAGAAAATTAGACGTCTGCTTTGTTTGGCTGCGGTCATTGTTAAAAACAAAATAGACAATCATAGTCATTTTATTTTCACAATCATGATTGAACGTAATGATTGAACGTAATGATTGAACCTAATGATTGAACTCAATGACCGGACACGCATTCAGTGGCGCCCCCGACACACTCCCCTCCCCTCCCCCCTTCTATTCAATCAGCCTACGACGAGTATTACGTCGGGTCACACTCAATACACAATGGTGTTTTAGGTGACGGTGCCCTTCCCCCATCCTCCTATGTGCAGCCCTCCTGCCCTATGTCCAGCCATGGTGTCCGCAGTTATAATCGATCAAACTATGTCCAGCCATGGTGTCCGCAGTTATAATCAATCAAACTTTTCTATAATCACCAAACAACAACAACAACAAAAGTATAAACGCGCATTCTGATCCCAACCCTACACACCCTCCCTCATCCCCACCCACCCAAAGCATATGGTACCGGTTATGTTGGCAGCGGTGGGGCGTGAAGGCTGATAGGGAGTTCGGTGGGGGGGGGGGGAGGGAGTTGTGTGAGGCGAGGGGGCGGGGGCGTCTTACAGCTGTCAGGTCTAACGGACGTGTGCAGCCCTGCTGAAAACTATTTTGGCAAAGATTCGGAAAGAAAGTGGAACTTAAGAAATGGTTGGAGGGGATGGTGGTGGGGTGAGTAGTAATAGAACGATAATGGGAGGAGGGTAGGGGGGGGGCAATATGATGTAGAAGAGGTTAGTGGCAGTAGAAGAGGTTAGTGGCAGTAGAAGAGGTTAGTGGCAGTAGAAGAGGTTAGTGGCAGTAGAAGAGGTTAGTGG
This sequence comes from Bulinus truncatus, assembly GCA_021962125.1. NCBI lineage: Eukaryota > Metazoa > Mollusca > Gastropoda > Planorbidae > Bulinus > Bulinus truncatus. The sequence continues at coordinate 9,343,527 of JAGDYQ010000008.1, forward strand.
CAGTAGAAGAGGTTAGTGGCAGTAGAAGAGGTTAGTGGCAGTAGAAGAGGTTAGTGGCAGTAGAAGAGGTTAGTGGCAGTAGAAGAGGAGGGCGCTAACGGTGTGTGTGTGGGGGGTGGGTGGTGGAAGGGGGTGGGGGTGTGCGGCATGTATGCATGATGAAGAGTAGATATTTGGCAAATTATCAGGAGAAGCATTTCCCACACTAGTCGAAAATTGGTTGTTTTGTGTGTGTGTGTGTGTGTGTCTCCATCATTCCTACTTCCACTTCATTCCTTCTCTCTGCCAAATCAAGTCTCTCTCTGTACTCTTCCGGCAGTCTGCGGTATGCAGCAGTCTATCTACATTTCCCAAAATCCGTTCAACTCGAGGGTATTTCTGGTCTCTCCCCTGCTCAGGTATTAATAGAAACTGTTAGCGATATCCCCGGGCATCTTTCACCACAGAGATACGGTACTGGGGAGAGGGGACGGAAAGGAGGGAGGGAGGGAGGGGGTAGTAAACCATAAATACAAACACACACACACACACAAACAAATGTGTCAGTTCCATTACGGACCTAGGAGATGAATCTGTCCTTCACACATTTGTATTTCAATCATTTCCGCTCAGCATTACAGTACGCCGACATATCACCGGTTCAAAGTGTATTGATATCATCATTTCATTATTATCAGTAGCGTAGGGAAGGGTAGTGCGGGTTGCGCGGCCGTACCGCGGGCGCCTTACTAAGGAAAAGGGGCGCTGAAAGAGCCCCCTGAATCAGCTGATGAATGTTTCCGAAGTGTTTCTGATTTACACGAGGGAAGCGTGCGCCAAAAGCTAGAACTCACACATGAAGAAATACATTAAATGTGATGCAAGAATACTGCGGGAAATACATTTGAAGTGATACAAGAACACTGCGGGAAATACATTTAAAGTGATACAAGAACACTGCGGGAAATACATTTGATGTGATACAAGAACACTGCGGGAAATACATTTGATGAGATGCAAGAGCATAGTGCGAAATGCATTTGATGTGATGCAAGAACGCTGCGGGGAAATACATTGGATGTGATACAAGAACACTGCGGGAAATACAATTTGATGTGATACAAGAACACTGCGGGCAATACAATTTGATGTGATACAAGAACACTGCGGGAAATACAATTTGATGTGATACAAGAACAGTGCGGGGGAATACATGTGATGTGATACAAGAACACTACGGGGAAATACATGTGATGTGATACAAGAACACTGCGGGGGAATACATGTGATGTGATACAAGAACACTGCGGGGGAATACATGTGATGTGATACAAGAACACTGCGGGGGAATACATTGGATGTGATACAAGAACACTGCGGGGGAATACATGTGATGTGATACAAGAACACTGCGGGGGAATACATGTGATGTGATACAAGAACACAGCGGGGGAAATACATTGGATGTTATACAAGAACACTGCGGGAAATACATGTGATGTGATACAATGACCCGAGAGTACACTGAGTGTAATAATAATACGTCAACGATCAATACAGCCGCCTTTTGAAAAAAAAAACAAATATTTAGAAATAAAATCTGCCCATTTCCCCGCCTAATTAAACTAATTATAAAAAAAAACATAAATAACAAATCAACATCGTAAACAAGCTGAGAGGTTAATTTATACATTATTGATTGGCAGACGTAATTACGTCTGATTATACAACGTGCTGTTTTAGTTGTAGCTGTTTGTAATTACCTCTGATTATGCTGTTTTTTTTTTTTTGTTGTTGTTGTTGTTGTAGCTGTTAGTTTTGGGTTTTTTTTAATCTCCTGCAACGATTTCAGACGCATGAGCTATGAATTTGTTTTCATGTTATGTTTGTGTGATTTTGTTTTTGTTTGTTTTGTTTTTGTCTCCCCTAGACTAGGGGGTCCTCAAATCGCGAGTAGCGGACGCCTCGCCGTGGTCGCGATATTGAGATTTGGTTGTACTATCGGGGAAAAAAAAAAGTGTGCAGAGAGTTACAAAAAAAAAAAACATTAGTTTGAGAATCGCCACCTTGCTAAACCAAACAGTGAGTATCGATTCCAGGGTGTTTTCATAACGATTATTATTTCTTTCATTGCATAACAGGACATAAAACAAATATTCGTAATCGTCGTGCGTTGCCCGTTGAATAGATCGATTCTTCAAATCATACTTGTTTTGTGTGGGTTTTTTTTTTTTTTAAATTTTCCTATATCACAATATGTCTATTCGGAAACAATACAACGCTTTAACACACCTGTTCTTAACATTTTGTATGCGACTGTACCACAAAGGGTGTGAAAGTGTTCCGCGGGTACACCCCCCCCACACACACACACCTCTCCCCCGGGGTCACGTGTACGTTCGTGAATATTTGTACTTTATTTTTCATAGTGTAAGTAGGTTGGCCTATGTCGCAGTGTACCACTGTATAACCTTTCCAGTACACCCTTGGGGGGGGGGGGGTACGCGTGCCGTCACTGGTCGAGATCCGCGGGCTTCAACACATTTCCGTCTGTTTCTGGTTTGTCTCGTTTTTTTTTTGTTCTCACTTATCAAACGGTGAAACTCAACAAAGTGTATTTAGGCTCCACTCCGTCGTCACCGGCAAGACGTCCTGTGATATATCACAGTAATAATAATATACGGAACACTCTTGAATATCCGGCACTCGTATTATCCGATCTCATAAAAAAAAAAAACTGTGAAATAAAAATGTTTTCGGTAGAGGGGGGGGGAGATGTTTTGTAAAGATGTGGGTATGGATCTATCCGGCTTTCAGCCGGATAGTCGAGAGTTTAACGTATCATACTGTCTGTCTTTATAAGGATACAATAACCACTGTTGTAGTGCTATTTTTTTTTTCTCAATCCATATTCATGGGTGTGTAATGGCCATGAGGGGGGGGGGGCGCCACCCACAAGGGGATCGAACCCTCGGCAAACACCGCGCTGGTTAAGTTTCCAAAAACCTAAACTCCTGACTGGATACCTCAACAAGGGACCGTTTCCACCATGTTGAATCTTGTTTCAAATTGCTCAATATGTCGCTATTAAGGAGAATTGTGTGAGAACAATTTTTTGTTAGATACAACGAGAATGGAGAATTTTAACAGTACAAGGGCTGATAGCTATTTGAATGTTTGGGAACCACTGTAGTAGGTAGTTCAACCATCACGTCAGCAACAAATGAGACACACAGTTTGAGAATGGGCCTCTAGTGGTTTGTACGAGGACTGACAGTGGTTGAGAACACCTGTAGGTGTTTGGAAAAAAAAAATGTAAAGTTGTACGTACCTACCGCTTGCCTCCCTTCCCTCTACTACCCCCACCCCTTTCCTTTCCTTTCTACGCCATCATTTCTGCCAACATAGTAACCATGTACTGGTTTAAAAGTCAGTTTTTATCCGTTTATTTATTTCGTTTTTTTTTTATTGTTTCTTTGTTGTTGATTGTTTTTTTTTTTTCGTTTTTCGTTAAATATTTAAAAACATCTACATTTAAAAAAAAAATGGACAAATATTTCTTTGTTTCAAAAAGCTAACCAGGAAAATAAACACTTGACAATATCGCACGTGTTAATTCAACTCCACCTTGTCCACTCACTATAAGTCGTCTCGTTCCCCCCACCCCCCAACATTCCTGCTTTCCCCTATCTCCTCTCCCCCCTTTCAACTTCCGTAAAATTGGGCGATCATTTGTCATATTAGTCACATGATGACATTCATTTAGTACACTGGCCTGAAACTTAAAGCAGGATTTAGCGGCGAGGGGGGGGGGAGGTTCGTAATATGAATTGGATAGGAAGGGGGGGGGTAGGGGGGTGGGGGACATAATCTACGTCTACCACCTTTTGATCATTTCATAATTTATACACGACCCCCCCCCACACACACACAACCCCCCCCCCCTCTATTAAACTGAAGTCCGATGAATGAGGTCATTCAAGTGGATGGAAAGTTACGTCCTGTTGCATTTTTTTTTTCAAACTTCGCCCTCCACCCCCTTCCATATTTCATTATAACCCCCTCACCCCCCCACACACACATACACACACACATACACAAACACATACACACACACATACAATCACACTTTACGAGCTTATGATGTTTTTTTTTTTTGTGTTTCACATTCCCTGAAAGCATTTAAAACTAACAAAATACCGGGGGCGGGGGAGGAAGGAAGGATGGGACGTGGGGCGCTGGGAGGGCGCGGGAGTAGAGGGGGGAGAAAGGGGGGTGTTATATCTCTGCAAGTGTCCCGTCCAAGTTCTGGTCTTTTGTGAGTCAGCCCCACGAGGGAAAAGAGGGGGAGGGGGGGAAACACGAAACAGGACAGGGGCGAAAAACAAAAAATAATAATAATAATAACAACGCTTTCTGCGGTGTCGAGTGAGTTAAAATGTTTCCACGAGCAAACGGCAGGCAACAGAAATATGATATTCCACTGGAGGTTCGCGAGATGAGCAGGTCTCAAATCCACTTAGTGTTTTTTTTTTGTTTTTAAATTATTGCATCCAGTGGCCGAAATTTTGAAACAGTTTTTTTTTTTTAATGGTTTGGTCACCATATCTGGCATAGATGCTGGTATGAAATATTGATTTATTCTTAAAAAGAAGCTAAAAGGGAAAAAATCTGACCAACAAATAACTTTTTAAAAAATTGCAAAAGCGCAACAAGGTCTGTGAATCTGAATGGATGTATGTGTATGTATTTGAATGGATGTATTTGTATGTATGTATTTGTTTGTATGTATTTGTTTGTATGAATGTGTTTGTAAAGTATTTGTTTGTTATGTATTTGTATGTATGTATTTGTTTGTATGTATTTGTACGTATGTATTTGTATGTATTTGTTTGTATGTATTTGTATGTATTTGTTTGTATGCGTGATTGTCATTGCGTGTGTGTGTTTGTGTTTATATGTGTCAGTATCAGCGTAGGCCTATGTACAGTGATGTTACGCGCTAAAATTGAACAAAAAAATAATGTTTTTACATAGTACTGCACGGCCAATAACTTGTGCCACACACACACACACACACACACACACACGCACAGCTTTCTTGAAAATAAGAGAGAACATTGGTCAACATGTGTGCATGCATGTATGTGTGTCTACATGTATGTGTATGTTTGTTTATGTAAGTTATGTAAGTATTATGCGCGTACGTGCGTTTTTAACAGAGTGTATGAATAATAAGAAAGTTTTTTGTCTGTTCAATTACAGCGACAGTACTAAATGAACTGTTTTTCTCGCCTTTGCGTTAATGATATGTCGAGGGATCCCAATCATTTGAATGGTGGGTCACCACTTAAGCTGGTGATACATCATAAAAAAAGGCTGGAATCCATCGAAGCATATCTAGCCATGCAAATTCTGAGGTCAAAGGTACTTGAACCCTGACCTGCTTGATTATAAAGTGAATGAGAGGACTTCTAAGTTAACCTATTGTTCAGCAAATAAAACTATACTGTCAATACAGCCAAATGTATGACTTGACAATACAGCCAAATGTATTACTTGACAATACTGCTAAATGTATGACTTGACAATACTGGCAAATGTATGACTTGACAATACAGCCAAAATGTATGACTTGACAATACTGGCAAATGTATGACTTGACAATACAGCCAAATGTATGACTTGACAATACAGCCGAAATGTATGACTTGACAATACAGCCAAAATGTATGACTTGACAATACAGTCAAATGTATGACTTGACAATACAGCCAAATGTATGACTTGACAATACAGCCAAATGCATGACTTGACAATATTGGCAAATGTATGACTTGACAATACAGCCAAATGTATTGTAACAGTAAGGACAGTGGCTGCAGATTGAGAGTCATCGATCCACGTACGTGACGTTTGTAACTACACGTGATATCTGGGACTCGCGAAGACGTGACGGCCAAGGGAGAACAACCCGCTTGATCCCTGCTGGACACAGGGTTATTGTTATGATATGAAGAGTTGTCCCGCACTGGGTGGGGGAAAAAAAAAGAAAACTGAAACCAAGTGTATTAGTAAGTTGGGGGGTGAAGCCGTTCGCTGGGAGATGGTGGGCGGGTTATGGGGGGGGGAGGGTGAAAGGGAGCAGGAGGGGAGGGGGTGAGACAGATGAGGGAGTGGTGGGTGCGGGTGCTATCTGTGGAGCTCCGAAATACTAATCAAGCAACACGTTTCAATGTCAGCAATGTTTGAGATAATGAGGGGAGATGTTTGCGGAGCCAACACGGGGGGTTGATTTCATTAAGGAGTATAGAGGTGAAGGAATGTGAGGGAGGGAGGGAGGAGAGGCGTGATTGTGAGCGGGGGGTAACATTTATCTGCATGTGCCTTGTTTGTGAGTGTGTGTTTGTGAGTGTGTGAGAGAGAGAGAGAGAGAGAAAGAGGGAGAGAGGGAGAGAGAGAGGGAGAGGGAGGGAGAGAGAGGGAGAGGGAGAGCGAGGCGATGTGTCACTATGCAAGATGAGCAGTCCATTGAGAATGTGACAAAGTGTGAACGATGTGTACAACCGTGAGTGTGCAAGTGTGTGTTTGTGTGTGTGTATGTGTGTGTCATAAAGGGTAAAAAGCAAAACAATAAATAAACGAAACAAACATGAACTGCATTATACAAGTTACGATGGACCCAACAAGTAACATCTATACACCAGCAGCTACCTAGACCAGAGGTTTTCAACCTGTGGTCCGCGGACCCCCGGGGGTCCGCGGGAGGCTTGAAAGGGGTCCGTGGGCAAGTCAATGAAATTAGCGATTTTCTCGTATAAATTATTGCTTGGTTTGGTTGATTGGTTAGCTTTTAGCTAAACAAAAAAAATACCAGCTATGCCAATGTTTCCGGTACAGACAACAATGTGCAGAAATGAAAACTCCGCTAGTATTTGCTTATGCTACGTCTGAAATATGAACTAGACTGCATCCTAATCTAATGTACTTGTGTAGTGAGTTTTTGAGTCGTGTCATCTTGGCAATGTTTCTTTCTTACTCAGCTCTGGCGTCACTGTTAAAACATCCGCAAGTGCGACATCGTGTGTATTGTTGATAAATGGTCTGGTTGATCGTGCTGTAATGTTTTTATAACATACTTTGGAAGGGTGGAATGCGCCATATATACTATGAGATTACAATGTCGGTCATGTTTAGAGAGAGTTTGTATTTTTAGGTGACACATACATGGGAAAAATATGACCTGGTTAGGCTGGAATTAAAAGCAAGGCTTAGCGGCCTTGTGTTTTCAAGAGACAAATGTTGTGAAAAGCTAATTATCTACTGTCTGGTATCGTGTGTATGGCGCCGAACTTTGATTAATGTTAAAAAGAATCAGTGTCCCAAAGTTTCTAGGTTGAGCATTGTATTTACAAGAATATAGGTGTAAATCGCTACCAGAGAAGTGAAGACAGACACTTATCATCACAATAACGCACAACGTATAACTAATAATACGAATAGTTATGACACCTAGTAACATGGATACATTTGTGAAGAGGAAAACTGACCAGAACCTATAAGATTCTGATGATCAAGCAGCAAAAGACGAACGAAAAAGAAAACGACGCAAGTTTAATCCAGAATATATATCATTGGGCTTCACCGCAGGGGGGGGGGGCCGATGCTGACCTACCTCTTTGTGTCGCGTGCTTGCAAACATTATCGAAAGATCCAATGAAGCCTGCCAAATTGAGGCGCCATTTGACCACAATGCATTCGGAACTGGCCAGTAAACCGAAGGAATACTTTGAGATGCGGAAAGAGCTCTATTTGAAACAGAAAGACAAACTGGTGGCCTGCACTACTGTGAATGAGAAAGCTCTTCGATCGTTATATTTAGTAGCATTACGAATAGCGCGTTCCAAAAAAACCTCATACAATTGCAGAAGAGCTAATTCTACCAGCAGCAGTCGACATGTGCGAAGTCCGACAGGACACTGCGCTTGCAGTTCAGCAGACTGTCACTGTTGTCGTTCTAGCTAACATGTTTCCAGAAGTACTCGCTGCTGCCAGACAAAGCCATCAATGTCCTGCTATCGCTGCTGCCAGACAAAGCCATCAATGTCCTGCTACCATTTCTATGACGTACTTGTGCGAAACTTCATTCTCTGGTGTTACTGCGATGAAGACCAAGTACAGGTCCAGACTGGACATTGAACATGAAATACACATATGTTTATCACGCATACCACCATGTTTGGACAAACTATGTAGTGCCAAAAAGGCACAGCCTTCCCACTGAACAGACAACTGTGTAACGGACATACCAGTGAGTATTTCATTATTTGGAGAGGTAGATATTCCCGTATGTAAAATGACTTTGACATGATGTGCGCGTAACTCAGGATAGGCCTACCGTTTATCAGAATTTAAGTAGATTGCATCCGTAAACTTTATAAGACATATTAGGGCCCAACCTGAGGTACGAAAAGTTAAGGCCAGGGCGCCTTGGTCTCTGGGGGTCCGCCACCCGAGCGTGGTATGTCTGTGAGGTCCGCAGGGTAAAAAAGGTTGAAAACCTCTGACCTAGACCACTTGGTTCGGCCCATGTTATCTCTTTGTACCTTACGATGTCATACGCCCCTACCACAAACGCTCCTCGCCGTGACGGTGCGATCCACTATGCCACCGGTTAGCCCCTCCCGGTCCATCCTCTCCTATTTTATAAGTTCCCCCCTCACACACCCAAACACAAACACACATCAGTATTGATTGAAATGAACCCCATAAGCCTAGGCGGAGCTAGATTCTATAGGTCAGCACATGTGTAGGTCAGCACATGTAGGTCAGCACATGTAGGTCAGCACATGTAGGTCAGCACATGTAGGTCAGCACATGTAGGTCAGCACATGTAGGTACATTTACTTTGGGGGCCACTATCAAACTAATATCGGCTCCATCCTTACCGTTACTCCAATATCCACCCCACTCCCCGCCCCCAACCCTCCAAACCCACCCGCACCCATCCAAGAATCTCTCCCCCCACCCACCTACTCCCATCAAAGTCTTCACGAGAAATGAAAAAGTTGAGTAGCTGCGTCACTCACCCTAGTGATAGATTCCTGACAGCACCGAGTTAAAGACTACACGAGGGGGTAGGGTGGGGGGTGTCTGTCGACCTTCACCCTGCTGGGATAATGGGACTTGGATCTTTCTTATTATTTTTTTTTTAAATATTTGAAACAAGTTTAATAACACAGAGCAGTGTGTGACGGCAGCCGAATCGACTCTTCGGTATGCGGCGCGTGTGTAGCAGTGGTTCTTAGAAACCATAGACTTGAGGAAATTAGCGAAAAAAAGTAAATTTTTTTTTTGTTCCTTCTTTTTATTTTTAATCTTCACTTTTAATAAACTTGAATTATTTTGTTGACTTCAGCAGTCACGGCCATGTTTGTCGTTTATGAAATGGAGATTGGGAATCTCGGGTCTACATAAATGATTGGAGGATAGACACACACACACACACACACACACACGCATAAACTAGACCAGGGGTCGGGAACCTGTGGCTCGCGAGCTGCATGCGGCTCTTTCGATGTCAAGTTGCGGCTCTTTCGATGTCAAATTGCGGCCTAATCAAATACCGTGATATTGAAATAAACAATTTTTGTGGCGCTCTAAAAAAAAATTGAGAAAATTGTAAATTATAACTTTTGGCTCTTCCGTCTCAAAAGGTTGCCGACCCCGGAACTAGACCATCGTTATTAAATGTGAACAGAAAAAAATATTCATACCATGTGTGTGTGGGGGGGGGAAGGCATGTCCTAAATGAATAGTTATGACGTCATTTATCTGACGGCGCCTAAAATGACCGATGCAATGATGTTGATGTACTGGGTTGACTGAGAGTGACGTACAGTATGTGGATTGACTAACCGTGCCACTTACAGGGAGATTTGCCTAGCTGAAATTCAGGGAGAGGGGGGGCTCTGTGTGACAGCTGGTTGTACCTTGCAGGGGCCCATATAAATTAATTACTGGCAACAAGAGGGCACTCGGCCTTGCAACTGTCTTATCGTCTAAAAGCAAATTATAGAAAAGCCACGGGCCCTGACCAGTGCCCATATGGCCTCCATTTACAGCGGACCAGATAAGTAACTTGTGTTATGGATAAGATAAGACAGACAGATAAGCTAGATGGACGGACGGACAGACAGAGAGACAGAGAGACATACCGATAGATAGATAGATAGATAGATAGATAGATAGATAGATAGATAGATAGATAGATAGATAGATAGATAGATAGATAGATAGATAGATAGATAGATAGATAGATAGATAGATAGATAGATAGATAGATAGATAGATAGATAGATAGATAGATAGATAGATAGATAGATAGATAGATAGATATTTTTTTCAGACCTACCAAGAGAGGCAAGGGAGACATAGACTGTGTAGACAAATCATAGACATTCACTGAACACTGTCCTAGTTCATATAACACCGTCCCCTGAGGGGAAGGGGGGTGTGGGTTTGACCCCGGCCGCCATCTCTCCTGTGTGACTTATCTCTTCCCCCCTCCACCCCCACTCCCTCCCTCCCTGCCCCTCTCCCACAATTTCCAATACTTTGTCCAAATATTTTTCTTTCATCTAACCGACTCATCGCTAACATTATCTATTTCTTTATCGTCCCTATTCATCTAGACCTGAAAGGACGCATCAAGTTGGGTCGATCTAACCTCCTGAGAAAGACACTGTCCCCCCCCCCCCCCATCTCTCTGCCCTCTCTCTCTCTCTCTCCTCGACATACAACTTTTGAACGAGTATGGAAGAAAAAAAACATGTTCTTGTTGATTTGTCATACAGCAAGAAAAACTTTGAATGTTTGGGGAAGGTTGAGGGGAGGGGACGGGGGAGACGGGCGGAAAGATATGGCGAATTAGTTGTAAGGGTGTGGTGGTTGTGAAAAGGTCCACGTTTGCATCGCGACTTTCACGCTGATTTCTACTGGACATTTCCACCGGACATTTCTACTGAACATTTCTAATGTAACTTTTCGACAGGACATTTCCACTGAACATTTCTAATGTAACTTTTCGACAGGACATTTCCACTGAACATTTCTAATGTAACTTTTCGACAGGACATTTCCACTGAACATTTCTAATGTAACTTTTCGACAGGACATTTCCACTGAACATTTCTAATGTAACTTTTCGACAGGACATTTCCACTGAACATTTCTAATGTAACTTTTCAACAGGACATTTCCACTGAACATTTCTAATGTATCTTTTCGACAGAACATTTCCACTGAACATTTCTAATGTATCTTTTCGACAGGACATTTCCACTGTAACTTTTCAACAGGACATTTCCACCACTGGACATTTGCACTGGACTTTTCTCACTATATACTAACACGTGAGCTCCTTTCAACCTCTCTCCTACCTCTCCCCCCCCCCCGTCCTTCCCGTTGTCCTAAACTGTTGATGAGCTACTGTCATAACAAAAGGGGATATAAGAAGGGGGAGAGAGAGAGGGAGAGAGAGAGAGAGAGAGAGAGAGAGAGAGAGAGAGCTGAAAACGTGATTAACAGAAGTGAATGTAAGAGTATCGCGACTCACAATATTTTCATTTTTTTTTTCTTTTGTGTGTGTATCAAGACAACGTTTGAAGATGAAGTGACGGTGATAGAAATGGAAGGGGGTGGGGGTAAGGGAAAGACAGATAGATACCCGAGGTCTATAGCAAGAGCTATGACGTAGTCTATCATTGTCAGCCCTGCGCTCCTCCCAATCCCCAACCCAATAATCTCTCAGTGCGTTTACATAAGTGAATCACTGACTATTTATTGATACAAAACTTATCTTGGCAAGAGACGGGGGGGGGGGGGTAAATTGGTTGAGAGGGATTGGGGGGGGGGAGTAATAAATGGAAAGTGGTGGGGTAAGGGTGGGGGGGGGGCGCTCTGTTATGATTTGATGGGGATTTCTGTGATACGTTATGTTATTAAAAGTGTGCGGAGTTGGGGTAGAGGGTAAAAGGGGAGGGGCGACTACGGGTGAAAGGGAAGCATCAAGGGAGGTGTTAGTACCTGAAATGTAATGTGAGCTGGTGGTGTATGTGTGTGTGTGTGTGTGTGTGTGAGGGGGTGGGGTGGGGGGTAGGGAGTGTGGGGGGGGGGTAATTTAAAACAAAATGTCTCCAACCAACAGAGACGAGCGAGGGGGGGGCTGAATAAGAAGTTATTTTCTTTCTTTGATTTTTTTCTTTCTTAAAAAGAATTGTTTCCATCATAAGATGAGAGAGAGAGACACAGAGAGAGAGAGAGAGAGAGCGAGAGACAGGGGGAGAGAGACGGGGGAGGACGGGCGGGAGAAAGAGAAAATGAAAATGAAAAAGATAAATAAAAAGCTTTTTTTTTTTTTGTGAGCGTCTTCTCTCTATTTCTTACCATTGTGTCGCACCAACCTTTCATCCATGGGGTGAGGGAGGGAGGGAGGGAGGGAGCGGGGAGCGAGAATGTTGGTACAGACTGCTGTATGTCCCCCACTTATTTTAATAGCTGGAAGAATCGATTCGAAAAGTTTGAGAGAAATGCTGTTGTTGTTGTTGTTGTTGTTTTAAAACTGTCTTCGATGAATCATCAGGTTCCTCCCTGCCCCCCCACCACCGCACCGCCCCCCCTTACTCACATAATGACTGGTGTTGTACCACGTAGATTAGAATCCGCCCCATACCTCCCTCCCCCCCCTCTTCATTACACGCACAACACACGTTCACTCGGCACTGAAACACAATCATGCGCTCAAACACACACACACACACCGGCGTCTCCTGTGTTTGACATTATAAAAAAAAAAACTAACTTTAAAAAAAATCGAATATTTTCTTTTTCTTCTTCTCAGCGATACTGCCATCCAGGTAGTCTGCGAAATGTTTCAACTTGGTTGGAACACCATGAATCTATTTTCATATAACCGCGTTAATGTGATAGGAGAGATTTTGAAAGTAGGTGTTATCGATTTTCAAATTCATAACATAGTAAAAAAAAACTAATAATAATCTACGTTATTTTTTTTTTACTAGTGTTATGATTTGAACGGTTTCGATCATTATTGGTATTGACAAAAGAATGTGTGTGTGTGTGTGTGTGTGTGTGTGTTTGTGTGTGTGTGTGTTTTTCAGAGCCGTGTTACCTGGCGAAACCATAGTATAGGGAAACTTAACGTGCAAGCGTCCACAAGGATAAGCGAGCCGCCCCCTCCCTCCGCCTCCCTTCTCATCCCCCCCCGGGGCAGGCTCTATAGCAGTGGTCCACAACCCCAGGGCCGATAGTTACTGGGCCGCCCAAGAAACGTTACATTATTTCTTTTTTTTTTAATTAATTTATTTATTTATCTCGTGATTGCCGTGACTGTCCATTTAAGAGAAATAATCAACGCCCTTTCTAGTGGGCCGCGATGAAATTATGAAACCCTGACCGGTCCGTGGCGAGAAAAAGGTTGGGGACCACTGCTCTAGAGTTAAGACGTCCCAGTCAGGTAATAATAGTAAAATTTAAAAAAAACACACATAATCACAAGCATGAATTTTGACTCCATTGCCAGAATTAAAGATAAATCTCCATAAAACAGTGCACTTCGTTTCAGGAGAAAAACAAGGTTCTATTTATTAATTAATTAATTTCATCCGTTTCTTTTTTTTTTCGTTACGGTCGTCCTTTTTTTAAAAAAAAAAAACATCGATTTTGAATAAACAATTCGCATTTTTATATTTGTAATCTCGCGGTTGTTTTTTTTTTGTTTCTAAATGTAATTGATTGCAGGAAATCGTTTTCTCGCCTTAATTAAAGTAGTGGGTGGTGGGGGTTGGGAAACGGTGGCGGGGATGGGGGGGGGGAGGGGTTGATTAATGTCATGCTGTGGTGATAAAGGTTGTGAAGTGGACAAACAAATCTAATTATAGCTCTACATCATGGAATGAATTCCCGTTGTGTTTAATTTTAACAATGTTATTTGTAAATCTGGTTAAAAAAAACTGAAGAGAAAATAAACAAGGGATCGGGAATTTTAAAATGTCTAATAATGGGAGAAAATAAAGGGGGGTGGGGCAGATAGAAGGTTGGATGGACGTGGGGGGATGGGGGGGGTGGAAGAGAGACAAAATGTGACTGACTGATTTATTAAAAGATTATCTTATGGACAGACTGATTGATTGGTCAGCACTTGTATGGATTGTTTTTGTTTTAAATGTATCATTTTATTGTCTCCATTTGAGTTTTGACTAGATGACTGATTGTCTGACATGGTTTGATTGCGTATGATTGAACTGTCATCTACATGTTTGTTTGTTCCGTTTCTTTTATGTTTTGTTTTTTTTTAAACTTTTTGAGGTGTATTTTTTTTTTGAAAATAGAAAGTGACAGATACAGGCACATACAGTATGACCCTACCTTGCGTCCAGGTATGAATGGTCCGGTTTCCAATCGCCCTGTTAATAATATATCCCCATTTAGGCGGCGCGGACACGGTGTACATCAGGTGGTCCTCCGGGATGTCCCTATCCTCCACGTTCAGGACTCTGTTGGTGATGCTAAATCCGAGGTGACCACCGGCCAGTCTGGTCAGATGGGAGGCGCCCTTGTTGACGTTGATCTGGGGGACGCCGCCGTCGTCCGGGCGGATGCTGATGAACACGGTCTGCGGGCTCAGGGTCGCATCCATGTCCGGGTAGACAAGGAAGTCGGGGTGAGCCCCGTCGGTGACCGTGAAGGCGAACCTGTCCTCCGCGGAGCGGGAGCCGTCGTGCTGGTAGCTGACCAGGCCGTCGGCGATCTCGGCCATGGTGAAGCTGGACAGCACGCGGGAGACGTTGTGGAGGAGGACCCCTCGGGACGGGGTCTGGACGACGGAGAAGACGATGCTGGACGGGGCTGTGTCCACGTCCTCCACTCTGAGATCCGCCGAGGTGATCGGCTTGTTGTCGCCCATCTTCACGGTCAGTGTCTGCAGCATCACCACCGGTTTCCTGTTGCCGGGGTCGCTGACCAGTAGCCTGAAAGTGTACCTGGGCGGGCTCGGCTGACCTTTGCCCTCCGCGAATTCGAAACTGTCCATCCCGTGGTCGTCCACGCCGATGTGCGCGTAACGGACCTTGTTCTCCGCCAGCTGGAGAAGGGTGAAGCTGGAGATGGGAATTCCCGGACGGCTCAGCACCTCCAGCTGCCCCCGGCTC
Source organism: Bulinus truncatus (assembly GCA_021962125.1). Lineage (NCBI taxonomy): Eukaryota > Metazoa > Mollusca > Gastropoda > Planorbidae > Bulinus > Bulinus truncatus. The sequence goes on from JAGDYQ010000008.1 coordinate 9,358,736, forward strand.
GGGGCCCGCGTCACGGTGAATGCGACGTCAGAACTGGACGCAGAAAGATCCGTTTCGCTCAGCAGCTCCGTCGTCAGGGTGACCGCGCCATTCTTACCCAGCCGCAGCCCCCTGTTGAAAATTTTCGGCGATGTCGACTCCGTGCCCTCGACGGTGATGTGGAAGTATCGATCCTGGAGCGAGTTCAGCCCGTCCGATACGTCCAGACGTATGATGTCCCTCAGGCCTTCCCTATCGGTGTGGACGTACTCGATTTTGCGCTTGTCGATGTCTTTCTGTGTAAAAGTGCTCCCTTGGGTCAGCGGGACGGCCACGCTGCCCTGAATGTACCTGAGCGACCCGTATTTCGGTTTGGAGCGCACGTGAAAAGAAATTTCCATTTTGGAGTCGGGATCCTCAGCGCGTAGTACTTTATTGGTAATTTTTTTCGATTCCCCGGCGGCGATCTGTAATCCGTTATTGACCACGAGGCGCGGGGGCTCGTCGTCCAGGGGCAAGATTTTGATGGGCACGGTTTTAGAGATCTTGTGCATGCCGTCCGTGAGGTCAAAGGTGAAAGAGTCCGTCAGCGTCTCGCTGTCGTCGTGCTCGTAGGCGATGGTGGACTCCCCGGAGATGTCCTCCACCGTGAAGCTCTGAATCTTGAAACTGCCCTCGCGCGTCTGTCGCACGATCCTCCCGTGCCGCGGCTGCGTCGTGATCAGAAACGCGATCTTGTCGTGCGGCACGTCGCCGTCCGTGACCTTCAAGATCTGGGAATCGATCCTCATGTTGCTGCCCTCCACGACCGTGAACTCCCTCAGGGCGATCTCGGGTTTCTCGTCGTTGTGCGGGACGACGCGCACGTCGAACCGGAATTCCGGGGAGTGGTTCGTACCGTCGGAGCAGCGGAACGTCATCGTGTCGTCGCGGTGCTCGCTCCCCTTGTGGACGCTTTGCACGTAATTGATGGCGCCCCGTCTTATCTCCCCGATTGTGAACGACGATATAGGGATCCCGGTTTGGGGTTTTTCCGATCCCGGCGGAGGGGCGCTGTTCTCCAGGTAGCCTACTTTCGGTTGCGATATCACCAAGCAGAGGATCTCCCCGTCTTCAGTGTCAGTATCGGTGGCGTCCACGTGTCTGGGGAGCAGGGGCGCCTTTTTACTCTCGGGCACCTCAAAAGGGGAGCCGACCGACACAATAGGGGGCTGGTTGTCCACAGGGAGGATTTCTACCTCAACCGAAATTTTGAAAATTTTTCTCCCGTCCACCACTAACGATTTCTTCGGATTAGTGACAGTGAACTGGAAGTAGTCCCCGCGCCCCGTGAGCCCCACTTCCCCTCCTGTGTGCTGGTAGGTAACCGACCCCGTCAGTGCGTCGGCTAAAGTGAACTCTGTCGTCTGAGTCTCGCCTCGTCGGATTAAGCCGTCGTACGGCGCCCGCTCCATGACGAGTTTCGTCGATCTGCCGTCGTTGTCCGAGTTTCGCAGGGTCTCCAGCGGAAGGGGCGAAGATTTGCTCTCGTGCACCTGCATCTTCTGCTTCAGGACGTCGGCGGACCCGCTGACCATGGCCGGCCTCTCGTCGTCCGTGTTTCGGACGTGGACCCGGACGCGAACGGGGATGTGATGGGTGCCGTCCGTAACGTTCAGCACGATCAGATCGTCGCCGATGTGCTCGCTGTCGTTGGTGTACTCAATGTCCCCGTCCCTGATGTTCTTCCTGGAGAAGCCGGACCCTCTCTCCAGGACTTTCGATTTCATCTTGATGTGGCCGTGCAGAGGGGGCCCCAGGACGATAAACTTAATGTCGTTGTCACCCGTATCGGGCCGTTCGGCGTCGAGAACGTTAGAGTTCAGTTTCACTGCACCCCCTTCGGATACGCTTATGCCCGCGTTCTTGATCAGCGGCGGAGGGCTGGAGACGGGCAGGAGAAATATCGAGAACCTCTGATCTTTTAAAAAGTTGCCGTTGGTGTCTGCGACGTCGAATCCAAACTGGACGAACCTGGCGGTCAGTCCCGAATCTTTGTCAGGCGGCTTGTAACAGATCTCCTTTTGGTTAATCTGCCCTTGGGTAAATGACGTTATCCCTTTGTTAGGTTTCTCGCAGTGCACAATCGTTCCGGCAGAAATCGCTGCGTTTTCGTCGGTGTCGGCTAGTGGGGCGGTGATATTGAATCGTATGTCGCGATCTTCCGTGTCGTCGTCCGTGTAACGCAGGAACTTCTTCTTGATCTCCGTGACCTGATAGTTGACCACATCCATGGCTAACGACGTCTCGTAAAACAGGTACGGCGGGTCATCGTCCACCGGCTCAATGTTGACCACCAGCTCCCTCACGCCGGACCTGTTCGGGGGGTCGCCCGTGTCCACCACGTGAAACCGGACAGTGTCCGTGATCTGCTCGGACCGGTGAGGGCCGGTGTGCTTGTAGAAGACGAGCCCGCCCAGAATGTCGCCGTGGGTGAATTCTTCCACCGCCTGCTCGTAGACCTCGCCGCCGGTCAGCTCCCAATCTTCCGGGCTGTCCGGCATCTGGACCTGGCGCTTGACGATGGCGCCCTCCTCCGACATGGGCGGCTCCAGCACGTACCTCAGCTGCGTCACATCGCTGTCGCTGTCGGTGGCGCTGAGGACGAGGGAGGTGATCTTGGCCATGTTGCTTTTGCCAATCTCCAGCCCCGTGTTGACGTTTACCATGGGCGGTTCGTCGTCTTCCGGGAAAATCCAAATGGGGAATAGAAACTGCACGGATTGGCTGCCGTCCGTTATCTTGAAAATGGTATTGTCCGAATAACTGTCCGAGTCGTCGTGCTGGTAAGCCACCGACCCGGCTCTCAGGTCGGCCACCGTGAAATACTTCCGATTGTCCGACATGGTCAAGCGCCCGTGCCGCAGACCGTCGACGACGTAAATCTGAGCCCTGTCCAGAGCGGCGCCACCGGCGATCTGAAGATTCGACTCGGCGTGAATAATTTTAGACTGGCCTTCGAACAACTGCAGCCCTCTGTTGGTGACGACCCTGGGAATCTGGGAACTGAAGGGCCTGACGACGATCTTGAGTTTGAAAGGGGCCGAGGCTGCCCCGTCGGCGTCCGAAACCTGCATATCGACGTAGAACGTCCTGGAAAGAGTTGGGCCGTGCGACGAGTGCGGAACGTATGCGATTTTCAACTCCCTGATATCACGCTGGTAAAACGACGTAACCTTGCGGTTTCTGTCGTCCGTGTTGACAAAGTAACCTTCACCGGGCGTCACTGGCTTGACAAAACTGAAGACTAAAAAATCGGATGGAGTTTCCGCGTCTCGCGCGGACAAGGCCTCCGATCTGAGGGCGGTCATGAGTAACTGATCTACCTCCAACGTCAGTTTCGACGACGCCTCTAAAACCGGTTTTTCGTTCTCTTTCATGCCAGATATTTTGACGAGAACGTGAAAATATTCCGTTTTCGTGATTTTACCTTCCGAGTCCAGAATGTGTACCACGAAAGGGAGATAATCCTTGCCGGGGGAGTTACTCTGAGTTGTGTGCCGGTACCTAAGGCCGTAGTTTAAAAATTCATCACAGTCCATCATCTCAAGCAGGGACGCGTCCCCGATCACCTCCCCGTGCTTCGGTTGACCGCTGACCAGCGGCCGGAGCGAGACTTTGCATAGCTCCGCGCCCTTGGTGTACGCAAACCCGGTGGTGTTGGCACTGATCGGGTTGCTGAGCCCCAGCGGTTTATCCACTTTCAAGGGGAGGTTACGCGACACCACCTCCAGGGCCGTGTTCGACACCGTGACGTGAATGCTGAAAGGTATGATCACAGTCTCGTGGAAGTAGTCGTAACGGAGCTGGAGCCGGAGGGTGTCGGAGAGCGAGTTCTGCGCCCCGAAGTGCGTGTACTGCACCTCCTGGGGCCTGAAGCTACACGGGAAACTCAAAGGCGTGAGCCGGCCCGGCGTGTGCGCCAGTGGATCATTGTCCAGGACGGTGATGACGCACCTGTCGCTGGAGTTCACGCGTAACTGAAGATGGGCCGGGGTGAGGTAAACGGACCTGCCCGAGGGCACAACCAGACCCCGGTTCGCGATCAGAATCTGCTCATCCGAGGGGAACAGGCTTTTGCACTGCGTTAAATGAACGCGAGTCAAAGTGATCCACAAGCACAGGAATTGAACAATAGTTAGGCGACACATTCCGTTTAATATGTGCATTCTCTCACCAACTGTCGCCAAACTGTCACAATGGTTGTTACCTGTATACTATGTACAGGGCACAGTAAACTATAATATATTATTATTATTATTATCACAAAGAGAACTGTTATCGCTTTCTTTTAAATAACTTCAATTAGTTGATTAAAAATCCAAAAACAAGGAAATAAAACAGAAGTAATCCATGTGAACACAACACTTCCATAGTAAAAACGTATTCGCGCACCTACTAAATGTTACAGAATCATTTCTGGAATTCATTTCTTCTTCTACTTGTTCACTTGTAAAACTGTTGTTACACTTCTGCTGAGCTCTCACATGATTCTCTCCCCTTGTTTTTTTTTCCTCTTTTTTTTCTCACTCGTTCTGACCTTCTCTACTTTTTACTTCCGGCGCATCTAGATTTGCATAGGTTTGTACACAAACATCACATGGCGGGGGGTCTCGCGCGCGGAGTGTAGCCAATCGGCGAGGCCGCTGGCGAGCTTCGAGTGCCGCCCCCTATTTTCACCGTATGCTGATTGAATTGCCCTGACTGTACCGAATGGCGGTGGTGGAACGCGGCTCCGAGAAGCGACAGTTTAACTTCGCGGCCACGCACGCGACTTGAAGTAAACTGCATCAGTTAATCTCTATCCCTCTTTCTCTACTTCCCTCTGCCGCCCTCTCTCCACCCCCCCTCACATCAGATCCGATAGCGTTGACGAATTCTGCCTTGGGCAACTGTTATGATACAGAAATATTATCGAGTATGAGTGAGTGAATCGTGATTGTACTTTACGATTAAATGTATTTGTTAGGGAAATATAACTACCAGAATTGTAGCGAAATTTCGTCATCAAAATATGTGTTATTAATTATAAAGTGTTCATATACATTATCTATCCAATTCAACAACAAACAAACCTTCGGACTTCTTAATACTTTTAACTATACCAAATAATAGTTTCCATTATTCAATAAAATTTGTACATTAATCAATTTAAATTTTAATGTTTCTCCCGTAGCCCTGATAAATTCACTATCGTGTTTATGTGTACGCGCATTTTGATTACGTCATATATTATTATAAAGAAGTCATTCAAAATAAATTATATTATAGCCTAACCGGTCAACAAACGTCACGCTTCAGGAACGCCGTATTGTGTTATTTACAAAATGATGATAAACTTTGTTCTAATCACGACCTCACACTTTTTTATACAACTGAAATCACCTATTACTTGAAATCTAAGAAATGGTGACTGGAATAACAAACGCTCTCTCACACACATAAACAAACATACATGTGTCACAAAAACAATGTTTACAAAAACAATAAAAAAAAAGAACCGAAACAAACTTAGTCCTGAAATATTTAATATTGCCAACTAATGAACAAGTTTCATCTTTAGTAGTTCGACCACCATATAAACATATATAGTTGGAAAAAAACACAATGTTTTATTGTTGTAATGTTTGAAAGCAAAAGGTCATAAACCTCTTAATGTGTGTGATATCAGGCTATGGGATGAATGTTGAAACTGAAAAATTGAGCACATTTTGGGAATTCGTTATTGTCATGTAGCGAACTCACCGTTACACTGTAGTCCCCACGGTGACCCTTCACAGGACGGGTGGGGGGGGGGGGTAAATATTACCGTCGTCATGTAGACGTATGAAATGTGACCTCATTAATGAATGGGTAGTCAGTGAGGATATTAACAATTGTATTATTATTTTTCGAATTCATGTTATAGCGTCTTAGAACTGCGGGAGGAGGGAGGGGGTCCGAATTCTAAAGTACCCCGGTGCCCCAGCTTGAGGGGCCCCCCAAAAAATTTTGTTTAACTTAAATATTAAGTACATTATCTCCACCCCCCGAATAGGCCAACCCCCCCCCCCTCAGGCCCCCAAATCACTAGATTCGGCACTGCTCTATCGCATGCTGACTGACAACCAATAGTTTCAGACAGGTTCCGCCAATGCTGTGATAGGTACGAGCGTAAAGTCTTAAATACGCCATGGCAAAGTCCCAGGATTTTATTGAGTTCATTGTAAGTGAATGTATAAAAAAAAGCATACATGTTAAACTAAAGGACTCAACTTGGCATTAAAATGTAACTGATTCTGTGTGCAGAGGTGATCATGATGATGATGTTGTCATTACCTATTGTGCAAGGGACATAAACAGTACAAAATTGTATTAAAAAAGGAAAGAAGAGGCATTATGCCCCTTTACAGTTTTTATATTCAGCCAAACCTAGATTTACGAATAACTTGGTTGATACATTTTTTCGCTCGCAGAGGCGGATTTAAGTTGAGGCCCAGGGTGAAGTAACATTTTTAATGGGGGGGGGGGGCGGGGGGGAGAGAAAAATACACCTTTAAACAGAGGCACAGGGAAAATAATAATGTAAGTGTAATGTGGGTGCTTTACAGGATCCTTCCAAAGTCGGGTCCTCCTTCCCAAGCCGACCATTTAATCCGCCGCTGCTGGTATCCAATTATACACGCTTTAATTAAAATGTACCAAACAGTTTTTTTTTTAATTGGTTACATCATATTACTATTCACAGAAATTGTAATGAATTTTTAAAAAAAAATTTAAAGCATGGGAGGCAGATTTAATCTTGTGTTGTTTATGAAGGGACAAAATTATATTCTAGGCACTTTGTGTCTCTCCCACAATTCTGATCATTGTTAAATTAATTGAAGAAAGGTTTTCTGGGAAGTAAAATGTCCTTAATGTTTTTACACTTATTGTACAATTTATTGTAAAACTGCTTGAGAAATAAATGAAACATACAATTGACATTGGTTGGTGACAGTGCTCGATTTAATAAAAAAAAAAACCCAGTGCCCGGGAGGAAAATAAATTTCTGCAGAGCCGGGGATAAATGTCTGTGGTTTCATCCCCTGGCTGGGATATATTAGCTAAAGCATATACTGATAGGTGTATCTTGATATATTTTTTTTCCTTTTTAATTGCAAGCTGTTTAAGAGAAAAAAAAATCTTAAATAAAAAAACTGACAAAAATGTTCATCAATTGTCAAACGAATTTTGCTTTTTTTAAGAAAAATAATTTTTTTTTAAACAAGTGAACAATGAAAAATATTATTACACAAGCAGGTTATGTTTATCAAAATAATATTAATCAAAAGAATGTATGTACAATGAACAAAATATTTTTTTAACAAGTGAACAATGAAAAATATTATTACACATCAGGTTATGTTTATCACAATAATATTAATCAAAAGAATATATGTACAATGAACAAAATATTTTTTTAACAAGTGAACAATGAAAAATATTATTACACAAGCAGGTTATGTTTATCAAAATAATATTAATCAAAAGAATATATGTACAATGAACAAAATATTTTTTTAACAAGTGAACAATGAAAAATATTATTACACAAGCAGGTTATGTTTATCAAAATAATATTAAGCATAAGAATATATGTACAATGAACAAAATATTTTTTTAACAAGTGAACAATGAAAAATATTATTACACAAGCAGGTTATGTTTATCACAATAATATTAATCAAAAGAATATATGTACAATGAACAAAATATTTTTTTAACAAGTGAACAATGAAAAATATTATTACACAAGCAGGTTATGTTTATCAAAAGAATATTAATCAAAAGAATATATGTACAATGGACAAAATATTTTTCATGAAAAAAGATTTTAGTTATTTAGTTGACATTGTTTGTGCTAATTTTCTAAATATATTTAATATTATTTAAATGCTAAAAAAAATTACTTCTATCACAGTAGGAAGCATACTTCAACCTGCATTTAACACAAACCACATTAGTAGAATAATATTTCTTAATTCGGGTTAAACAAATATAGCAGTATACATCAGTGGGCTGGTAAAAGATATCTGTAATCTAGTCATGATTTTTCTTAGACTAATAGTGATCAATAAAGGATCAAATGATTTTTCACCCTTACAGAGATATCGTATGATAGTTGAAAATGAGGGCTTGCCAGGTAGATTTATTGTGCCCACATGATAAGATAAAAGGGAAAACTAATGCTCGTGGATAAAAAAAAAGTACAGATGATCTTTTCAATGCAGTCTTTTCAGCTCTTCCTGATAAAGATGAAAAAAAAAAAAGTTATTCAAACATGAAAGAAATTTTTTTTAGAAAATTGCATGTAATGTTAAAATGCTTGGGGGGGAGGGGGAATGTTATGAGACAGTATATGCAGTACTACAATGAAAAAATAAGTTACATCTCCTCTTCTTACCTCAAGCCGGGCCACTTTCTTTTGAAGGCTTTTTATGTGCCTCTCTTGTGTGACAAGTTTAAATGTCTCCACTACTCCAACACCTATTGATTGGGACATGCAGCTTGGACAAGTCCCTCCTTCAGCTCCCTGGTGAGATAAGAGAAAAAAAAATAATGAGCCTTTATCACTGTCAATCCAACTTTCATACAAGAAATATAGAACAATACCGATTCTGTACAAGTGTCAATCCAACTTCCATACCAGAAATATTGAACAATACTGATTCTGTACAAGTGTCAATCCAACTTTCATACAAGAAATATAGAACAATACTGATTCTGTACAAGTGTCAATCCAACTTTCATACCAGAAATATTGAACAATACTGATTCTGTACAAGTGTCAATCCAACTTTCATACCAGAAATATTGAACAATACTGATTCTGTACAAGTGTCAATCCAACTTTCATATCAGAAATATTAAACAATACTGATTCTGTACAAGTGTCAATCCAACTTTCATACCAGAAATATAGAACAATACTGATTCTGTACAAGTGTCAATCCAACTTTCATACCAGAAATATTGAACAATACTGATTCTGTACAAGTGTCAATCCAACTTTCATACCAGAAATATTGAACAATACTGATTCTGTACAAGTGTCAATCCAACTTTCATACCAGAAATATTGAACAATACTGATTCTGTACAAGTGTCAATCCAACTTTCATACCAGAAATATTGAACAATACTGATTCTGTACAAGTGTCAATCCAACTTTCATACAAGAAATATTGAACAATACTGATTCTGTACAAGTGTCAATCCAACTTTCATACAAGAAATATAGAACAATACTGATTCTGTACAAGTGTCAATCCAACTTTCATACCAGAAATATTGAACAATACTGATTCTTTATCACTGTCAATCCAACTTTCATACAAGAAATATTGAACAATACTGATTCTGTACAAGTGTCAATCCAACTTTCATACCAGAAATATTGAACAATACTGATTCTGTACAAGTGTCAATCCAACTTTCATACCAGAAATATTGAACAATACTGATTCTTTATCACTGTCAATCCAACTTTCATACAAGAAATATTGAACAATACTGATCCTTTATCACCTTCAATCAAACTTTCATACCAGAGATATTGAACATCTGATGAACTTAAGGTTTGATTTCAAAGTTTAAAAAAAATCAGTATTAGTTTAAGGCAAAGTTCTAGGCTATACATGTAATATATAGAAATAAAAACTTATTGAAATTCAGTTTTGAGTTTATGTTGCACAGTATTAAATAGTAATGAAAGGTGAGCTGAATCCAAAAGATCACAGCTTTTTTGTAGAAAGATAAAGTGTACCACGGTGTGATGAAAAAAAAAAAAAAATTAGACATACAATAAAGCACAGCCCGGAAATCTGGACCTGCATGTGTTTTTATTTAGAAAGGCTACATCAGTATGATTTTTCCTATATTGTGTGCAGCATATTGAAAAATTGTTATTATGACCAAAAGAAAACATCAGATTTTGGGCTAATTCTTCAATATTAATAAATCGATTTTAAAAATAAACAATGGGACTACCTTAACAAACTATGGTAAAAAAAAAAAAACTATCACATGTAAAAGTGTAAAGACATTGATCCAGACAAAATTTTTTCTACAATTCCAGGTGAAGTAAAATTATCAGTCCAAAAAAAAAAGTGGAAATTGTAAAAAAAATTCTCCTTCTAAAATTCAATCTTTTCAATTAGCTTAAATAGTATTAAGCTAGAGCTTTAATAAAAATGTAGAAATTTTTTTTCAAGAAGGAAACTTCTAAGTTCTTGGTTTAAAAAAATTTACATTTCAAAATTAAAATTTTTTTGTGTGCAGATAGTGCTGATTTGGATTATAACATAGCACCCCGCATCAAACAATTTTTTAAACAGCAGAGAGTATAATGACACTAATTATCTTGGCCACACCTGTGAGCTTTTCTTTTTCAGCTCCTTGTTCTCCTTTTCTAAAGCAAGAAGTTTTGATTTCATTTCATCATTAGCATGTGAAAAGATAGGAGCCTCTGACTTAGCTGCACTTGGCATGCACTCTTCACTTGTCTGCAATACATTTTTTATTACAATGAGAGGAAATGAAAAAAACTTTAAAAGATTACATTTTTTAATGAAATTTGTGTACTAGATTTGTTTAAAACCTAAAAGTCACAGCTACAAATTAACTTTTTCTTAGCACGAGTTCCATTAAATTCTACGTATTAAAAAAAAAAACATTAAAAAAAAAAAACATAAAAAAAAAACATTAAAGAAAAGAAACATAAAAAAAACATTAAAAAAAAACAAAAAAAGTCTTGAAGGATGAGATGTTTATCCCTTGACAAGTGGTCTGCTTACTATTTACCATTAGTCATCCACCAGAAAATTTTAGTACAGAAGTTAGAGCTATTTAATTTCATATGTCAATCATATTAATTTATTAAAAAAAACAACAAAAAAACACTATTTTGTAATTTATTTAATGTATGAGTGGATACAGTCAAAAGGAATCACATGCTTAAGATTAAAAAAAAAAACTTGTGAATTTAAATCTATATTTGGTAATTTTTTAATAAAAGATTCACACTCAGGATCACATACACGTATAAAAGTTGTAAATAGCCATAATAAATTTAGCTGTCTTCTGAAATAAAATAATCAATTTAGTGGTACGTGAGATCCAAAAGGTTGCCGACCAGCCATATATAGCTAATAGGATGTATTTTTTAGAGCCTTTTTAATCTCCACCAAAGCTGCATGTGCTCAGGCTTGAACCATTAACCTGCAAATCAGGCTCACAATCAAAGTGTCACTGAGTCCTTACACACATTTTTTTTGTTTAAATACACTTAAAATGTACCAAAAAAAAAAAGGCTGAAGCATTATTTATCTCAGGGTTGACTATCCATATTATTTGTCTAAGGGCTGACTACTCTTATTCTCTTAAATATACTGATAGTTGGGAACTTGTTTTTTAAGAGCATTTGAAATAAAGGATTTAAAAAAAAAAAAAGTTACATTTCTTTCTCTCAGAACATTTGTGAACCTAGGAGCAACTCTCAGCTGGTCTTGTAGCTGTTTCAGTTCTTGATTCAGCATTCTTATTTGTTGCTGAAATATGAAATGAAGACATATTTATAAATGCTAAAATGTACACAAATAATTAAATGTTTCATCTCAACCACAGTAAAATGTCATTATAACGAAAGTGTGGGGGGACTTCGGTTATAGGTTGGTCATGGGAGGGGTGTTAATGTTCTGATCACTATAAGTTAACTAGGTGTATTATCTAGAACAGGGGTAGGCAAACTACGGCCCATGGGCCGCATGCGGCCCATCTGAGTATGTTGTGCATGTATTTGTTCGTATTTTAAAATGTAATGTGCATGTGTAATAAAACGTGAATGTGAAATAAAATGACAAATAAAAGATTATTATCTTTAATTCATATTTTCATAGGTTGTAAATTGTAATTGAAGTAGACAAAATATATATGTGACTTGCCAATAACAATGTGGCTATCCATAGAAAAAGTTTCCCCATCCCTGATCTAGACAACTAGTCAGACAGATTCCATTAAGTATTGATGCAAAGATCCTTTAATTTACAAAATTTTTCAAAAAGAACCTGTGCTAATTAGTTGAAATCATTAAAACACCATTTTCTTTTTAATTATTTAGTTACTGCATGTATTTTGCATAAACAAGGTGCATGAGTTGAATTTAAAGTTTGGAAATGTTGTCACAAGTAACTTACTTTTCAGTACTCAAATCCAGCACATGTATCAAAAATGGCTACCGTATTGTTTTAAAAAAAAAATTTATGTCATAAGAAATATCTATATAAAAACAGTATGAATATGAATATTTGATGATATATCTCTAATATTATGGGTAAAAGAGGTACCATTAGCATCTGCAAGAGCAAAAATGCTTAGCACACTGTGGAAATTTAGTAATACAATGCTTATCAATACGATGAAAAAACGAGCATTTAGTAGAGGAAAGGTTCAATGATTAAACTACATTCAATTATACTAAATGGAATGAATCAAACTGTCATGTGGGTTATAGCGCTCGACTGTTGACTTGAAGGTCCCGGGTTTGATCTTCTGCAAGACCCCAACATTTTCATTGGGTCTTGGTACAGTTTCCCAAATCCAAGCAGCTTGAAATGGGTGCCGGAAGTTGAGGAAGTAAAAGAAGCTTATCCCAACTTCAACTAACCCTTCTAGCCCACATGGGATGATGAGATGTTAAATTGGGATTTATTTTTTTTTTACTTAGTTGTACTACATCATCAAACAACCCGAAGAGACTGGACTGGCAACTATGATCATAATTCTAAGCTCGAACATTTAATAACCAATATAATTGACATTATGGATGCTACAATAAAACCTTATTAATAATTATAATATGCCCCATGACAATAATGATACTCTCTTTAGGGGAGAATTTTATTTATCTCAATTCGATAAAATAATACTTACATCTTTGGCAATTTCTAGTTCTTTCATTTTTACGCTGAACTCAAATTCTATCTTTCTTCGAATCTGGAGTTCTGGCATTTCAGGAGGGCGATGTACTATGACTAATTTAAAGAAAAATGTAGACAAAATTTTCAGGTTAGATTTTAAAATTGTAAGAAATACATCTGTAAGAAAAATAACGTAATTTTTTTTTACTATAAAATGTATTCTTTTTTTTTTTTTTTTAGATTTTCCATTGATAAGTGTTTTTGACTTACAGGATCCATCTTGATTCTCATTCCTTCTCTTAAGACTGTCGATGGCTCGCATGTAATATTCCTTGTCTTTCTCAATACTGTCTTTTCTTTAAAAAAAAAAAATTACATACATGAAACACTGAATTAAGTACATGTGCAGGGACAAAAAGTAAAAAAATAGACATTTACAAATTTAAACAAATTATGTTGTATAAGCAAGCGCCAAACACACAAAAAGATTTTTTAAATATTCAAGGTTAACTATGTTATGTTTGATAAGTTTACTTGTTGTAATAAAAAATCCAATTTAAAAATAATGTAAACAAATACTTACAAGCCGGCAATTTTTTTAGTTAATGATGACCTTTCAAGACTTAAAGTTTTAACTTCTTCTGCAAGTGAAGAAAAAAAAGTGCATGTATTATGTAATTATTTTTTTTTTTACAATGTTCTGGGGTCTCAAGTTACTTTTTGTATAAATAGAGTCTTGAGGGAAGAAGGATAGGACAAGAAATGGAGGTTTCTTAAGTACTAACATTTTTTTTATACTAAAAACTAAGAAACATTAAAGAAACTAGTGCAGTCTCAAGCAATTTAAAAAAAAAAAATATATTTTAGCTGATGAAAAAGGCAAGCAAAAAATGAATCTATGGGTAAGTTACCTTCTTTTTCTTTTACCGTCTCCTTCAAAATTTTGCATTCATTGTCCAGCTTCTGTGGGGAAAAAAATTGTTTACATCAATAACTATTGGTAAACTGATTGTTTTAAAAAAGAAATGCATAGGTTTTTTTTCCACACAAGAATTTAATATTTTTATTATCTCACCTCACATTTTTGTTCACTTTCTTCTATCCTTTGATTTTTCTGTTCCAAAAACTCCTTTCCCCATTCAATTTTCCTTTCTAATGTTTCAACTTCTTCCATTAAACTTTCTACTTTATCTACAGCTTCATCTATTTCTGCATTTCTCTCCTCCACAGCCTCCAAATAAAGCTGTGCGCTTTCTTTAGACTCTTTAAGTTCTTCCTCAGCTTGTGAGAGGGAACTAGTCAGAGAGTTTATTTCTGCCTTTAAAGTTTCTTTTTCTTCCTTATCGTTTTCTGTCTGAACGCCTTCGTCAATTAATCCTTGTTTATTAACAGCTTTATCCAGCTCAGAGTTTTTCTTCTCCAAAGCCTCCAAATAAAACTGTGCACTGTCTTTAGCCTCTATGAGTTCCTCCTCAGCTTGTGAGAGGGAACTAGTCAGAGAATTGATTTTGGCCTCTAGAATTTCTTTTATATCTGTCTGACTTATTAAATGGCCCTTGAGCTCTTCCAAAGTTTTTTCTCTCTCTTGTAAAATTTGTTGAACTTCTCTTCGTTCACTTTCTGCGACAGAGAGGGAATGAGTCAGAGAATTTATTTTAGCCATTAAAATTTCCTTTTCATGTTCTTCACTTTCAGCCCTTTCTTCAATAACCTTATGGCTAGCCAAGCTCTCACTTTCTGTGTTATTGACTTTAGGCATTTGCGTCAGAGCTGCTGAATCTCTCATGAGTGGATGATCTGCCTGAGGATGACTGGGTGAATGGCTGGACACCTCCTCTTCTTCTTCATCAACAGTTTCCATTCCGGATGGCCTGGAGCTATTGTTTTCATAAAGGCTGCTCTTGTCCTGCCAACTGAACACTGTTTGCCTCCTGGTGTTGGTGCTCATACTGAAATGACTGTCAGGGTTTTCAAACACAGATCCATCAAGATTCACTGAGAAGTCTACTATTGGTCCGTCATAGACCATCAGACTATCATTCAGAATTAATGAAGGCTGCTCTGTGTTCTATGAAAAAATAAGCCAATCACTGAATTACTATTCTTAATAAAGTCAATGTAAAACAGGCAAGATGCTAAACACAAGAAAACCTCCATTGTATCTTAAATTAAGCAGTAAAATATAATATGAAACCTGCAATGCTTGAATACTCTGCTGCTCTTTCAGAAGCCTATTTTCTTCCTGAAGGTCTAATATTCTGGCATACAATTTCTGTCACGAAGGAGAAGTAAAAAAAATTGTGTGTTTATTACTAATGTGAAGCAAAAGGGGGTAAGGGGACAAAAAAAATTTAATGGAAGGCATTAGGTGAAAGAAGTCTAAGACATGTGGTTTGTTATTGTAGTTGTTTGGGAGTGGTGGGGTTTACTTTGCACCTGAATGAAATCCAATTCAAAAACCTGACACTGTTCAGTTGTTAATTTGGATTGAAAAATGGCAGTCTGCTTGCTAACCGTAGTAATTTTTTTTTTATAGGACATACCTGAAAAGCTGCATTGCGTATAAAATATTTTTCATAGTCCTCAAATGGGAGGCTGAGCTCATCAAATTTACTTGGTGACCTGTCAGATATTATCAAACATTAAAAATAAATCAGTTTTGAAATTTTACAGACTCTTTTTTTTTTAAACATCAGTCGCTACAAAAATCCCAAAAACAAAGTTCATTACCAGGGACTGAGCGAAGGAACATAACTCTAAATTGTTATCATATGTCCTTCAAAACATTATTTGAAATAATAACAATTATTAAATAAATACTGGTAAATAAAAAAAAAAAAAAGAAAGTAAAATAAGGTACTTTATAATATGACTGCTATTAACATATAAAAGACGATAATTACCAATCTGGCATAGGTATACATGTATTGGGAGGAGGCATGCTTATTTGACTGGACAAGGCTGTTGGTTTAACCGGCGACATAGCTGCAACTGTTGATAAAAATTACAAAAAAATATAAAGCGTCTGTAAAACAGCATAGATTGTAAATTTTAAAAAGTCAAGTCAAGCAATCAAATAAACATGTGAGCTCTGTGTTAAAAAAACCCAAGGCTGGAAGATTAATGTAAGAGAAGTTACAAACATTAAACCATCTAGTGAATATCTCAATAGGAACACTGACTCATAAAAACACTGACTGGTTGATATAAAAAGCTCTTTATAAGACCAAAATATCCTAAAACTGAGCATTGATAAATAAAAATTAAAAAATAAAAAAATAATTATTGGTTGGTAGCCTAACTAGTGCAGGTTGCCTAGGGTGAAAGGAGAAAAAAAATAAGATCAGATAAGGTGTTTTAATGCTCTAACAGCTTTTACTGCCAGTTGGGAGCATTTGGTCGTAAGGATTCGCTAGTTGGCTGTGCTGTAGATTGCAAGCTGCATTGTCTTTCAGTCCTTATTGGCATGACACAAGTCAGAATATTACATGTATTAAACAATTTAAACAGCACTTTAATTTTAGGAAGGGTGGAAAGGAAGTGCAACTGTTATCGATGTGGCCCTTAAATCACCCTATAATGAGATGGGCTAAAGTCTTCTGACTTCACAGTCCTTGCAGACTTGGCTAATGTAGTGATGCTAAAAGGCACAACAGAAACAGTATTAAGTAAATTAATAAAGCAACTGCCAATTATAACTTAAAATCTAGGACCATGCATGTATAGTGCAAATACTTTGGGCCATTCTATAACATAATGACTTAATTTCCCATTTAAAGCAAAATTTATGCAGACAGTTGTTGACTACTTACTTGGTTTAAAGCGAGAGAGTTGAGGCACGCAGACAGTCTGTCTTCGATTCTGTTATTCGGCATAAAAATAAATGACAGAAATTTTAAAAGAAGTTTTAAAATTACATAAGGTAAAAATTTAATGTAAATTCTTATGTTTTCAAAATTGTTCTAAATGGTCACTTACTCTGGAAGATACACAGAGAACGCTCCCCAGTTCCTCCGTCAGAAGCTGTTTCTTTTTTTTCTGTGCTTCTAACTCTTCTTTGGCTTGAGAAGATTCAAGCTGTGTGGAAGAGAACAAAGCAAACATTTTTTTTTCGCTATCCACTGCATAAAATTTAACCAATGAGTTGTGAAATAAACAAATTCAGAAATGTACGAACCTGTCTGATACATTCTTTCAATCTTTCTATCTCCTTAATTGATTTTTTTAGCTCAGCTTCATCTGTAACGACTTCATTCTTCTGGGGGCGATTTTTAATCTTCTTGGCACTCTGCCCAAACTGTAGGGATGAATGATTGTTACATTAAACTTTTAAAGAAAAAAGTAACAAAACAATTCTAAAATCTAATGCTATCCATACACATAAATTATTAAAAATAATCCTATTACTGATCTATTCTTTTAGTCAATATTTTAAACCAATGTTGTTAAAATATGACCTAAATCAACAATTACCATAAAAAAAGCCATAATCTATTCTTTTTAGCCAATATTTTAAACCCATGTTATTAAAATATGACCTAAATCAACCATTACCATAAAAAAAAATTTCTTCACTCAAAAAAAAAGTAAAATAATAATGAGCCGCTGAGTATAGTAATGAGCCCTTAATGTCCACAAACTGACCTATTAGCTAGCTGTCACCTATGGACCATGATTCCCAATTAAGACTATGTTAAAGAACTGATAAAGTGATCAAAATCAGTTAAAGACGTGAAAAATTTAGAATAAAATAAAAAAAAAAAAAATCAACACTAAAACAAATAAAGTAAATACCTGCAGTGTTGACAAAGTCTCTTCTATGCTTGTTGGCGAAATAGTCAAAATGATTGCAGTTTTTGAGTTTCCTCCAAGCGCATTCTGTAAATATCTTGTAAGTTTGGAGTCGCGGAATGGAATAAACCTAAAATAAAATAAACAACACCATTCAAATGTATAAATGTCCTTATTCTAACTAGTCTGACAAGGGAGGGGTATGTATTTAAAAAAAAAACGAAAAATTGGCAATATATAAAAAAAAAAAAATATGTATGGTGTCCAGTGTCAGGATTTATTTGCAATAGCCAAAAAATATTATTACATGTCTCATTTAAATCTACTTATTAACTCACGTCTCTTTCTCACTGAGTTTGCGAATGACTGTGGCCAAAGTCATCAATGACTTATTTATGTTGCAGCCCTCTTTAAAACGCAGGCTGTTGAGATTTTCTGAGGTTTTCTCAGATCCGGCTAAATCAATGATGTTCTATACAGTGAAAGACAAAATTAGAAGATAATCTTCATAAAATCTCTAGAGAAAAAAAGTCGATCATAAATCAGGGGTGGACAAACTTTTTGAACCTAGGGCCATGACGGGTTCTTAAATCTGACACAAGGGACAGACAAAGAGATTTTCTAGTATTTTAATACATGTACTTTTGTTCTCTCAAACTTCATAAATTAAAAGTGGTGCAGCTTTTCGATGTAAAAAACCAGAGAAGTAAGATCCTATATTGTATGACAAATACTAGTATTAAGTAAGGTCCTATATTGTATGACAAATACTAGTATTAAGTAAGGTCCTATAATGTATGACAAATACTAGTATTGAGTAAGGTCCTATATTGTATGACAAACACTAGCATTGAGTAATGTC